>OZ012737.1:601454860-602054860 GCA_963859935.3 Lathyrus sativus | reverse complement strand
TCAGGATTTTATTCAGCCTTTGCATGGAATGGAAAAGCCTGCAGAATTGTCTGATGTGTCGCCTTCGGATCCATTTTCAGGCACTATATTGGTACGAGCTTCCCGAATAGCCTTGGATCATGTTCGCGGAGGATGAACCATGCTGAGGTGGGGGATTACCTTGCACACAAGGAATGGAACCCTTAAAGGATAAAATTCCATCCTTAACTAACCTTTGAACGTCTGCCTTCAAACTGTAACAGTTCTCAGTATCATGGCCTGGAGCACCTTGGTGGTATAGGCAAAATTTGTCAGCTTTGTACCAATACGGAAGTTTCTTGGGTATCTTAGGCGGAGCTTTCGTCTGGATGTGACCGTTTTGGATTAAAGATGGGAACAAGTCAGTGTATGTCATCGGGATGGGATCGAAGTCTAGTCTTTTGTGTACACGATTCTGATTTTGTTGATTTTGTTAATGTGGTGGCTGATGAACCGCAACAACCTGATGTGATGGCAAATATCCTCTCTTGGGTCGTCCCTGCTGCACAACACTTGCCTCATGTTCTCTCTTTTTCACAAAACCGCTCTCATACTTCTTAGCATTATTGGAGGTACTCCCTTCCTTGACTAGTCTTCCTTCACGGACCCCCTCTTCCAAACGCATGCCCATGTTGACCATTTCGGTGAAGTCACTGGGTGCGCTTGCTACCATTTTCTTATAAAAGAACGGACCTAGAGTCTTCAGAAAAATTTTGGTCATTTCCTTTTCTTCTAACGGTGGTATGACTTGCGCAGCTAACTCGCGCCAACGCTGAGCATATTCCTTGAAATTTTCTTTGTCCTTTTGAGCCATGGACCTCAATTGGTCACGGTCTGGAGCCATGTCCACATTATACTTGTATTTCTTGATGAAGGCTCCTCCTAGATCGTTGAAAGTTCTAATCTTTGCATTATCCAATCCCATATACCATCTGAGCGCAGCGCCTGTTAAGCTGTCTTAGAAATAATGAATGAGTAATTGATCATTATCAGTTTGGGCAGACATCTTCCTGGCATACATAATAAGATGACTCTGAGGACAAGTATTCCCTTTGTACTTCTCAAAATCAGGGACCTTAAACTTTGGCGGAACCTTAACATTTGGAACCAAGCACAGGTCAGAAGCATTCTTTCCAAACAGATCCTTCCCACGAAGGGCCCTCAATTCTTTTTGCATTTCGGAAAATTAGCCTTGAAACCCATCCATCCTTTCTTCCAAACCCATAGTTTCGCTGGGTACCCTATGAGGAATTGGTTCGTCTAGGATATGTGGAGTAATATTCACACGCGGAGGTGCACTAGTCATTATAGCAGTAATGGTAGGGATAGCTTGAACGGTGGTTGCGACAGGAACCTCGGGAACAGGTGGACGATAACCGGCCGGAGTGAAATAAGGAGGCATCCCCCACGGGAACCCTGGCGGCATGCTGTAGGTCATTTCAGCAACAGTAGACACCACTGGGATCGGTGTTGATACTATTTCGGAGATAACGGTCCCTTGAACTTCTCGATTGTTGAGTGCAGACTGGTTAGACAGAGCTTCAACTATACCATTCAACCTTTCCAATCTCTCTTTCAGAGTTGTAACTTCGTCACAGAGCACTATGTTCTCTTGTTCCAATTGATCCATCTTTTGGCATTGATTGGCTCGAGTATTATACTGGTGATTCAGCTTGTCTGTGAAGATGAAGCCAGAGTGAGACCCCCCAGAATGCGAAGGATGCTATGCTGATGCAAAAATGCGAAATGCAAAGAAATGCAAGAATGCAAAATGAAATGTTTCACGGAACTCAAGTATTTATAAACGTCACAGAGTATCCAAAGAAAATTTATTTTTATTAGATTACAAGTGAATATTCTCATAAGAGTCCCAACATAATGGCTAAATAAAAGTTGAATAAAGCCCTAAGGAAGTCCTTCATCGTGCTTGTTGGTTTGTTCCTCCACTTGGATCTTCTTGAAAATAAACGGTCCATAATCATCTTTTAAGGAGTAATGTGATAGAGGAAAATAAATCCTCTATCCCTTGTTGGAAAATACAGAAGGAAGCTCTTGCTTACTTAGATCTTCAATGTTGATGATAGCCTTTTGAAACCTCATTTGATCCCTAATAATAAAGGAAAGCCTCGTATATTTGTCTCTCGAGTTCTTTTCAATCTGAGCTCCTACTTCCTTAGGACGTCCAAGTTAGGACTCTTAGAAGAATATCTCAAAAATATTTTTTTGCAATCCCTATTGGTCCTATGATGTTTATAAATAGACTCGGGGTTCCATGAAACCAATGCAATATGATGCTATATGAGTGCAACAAACACAAGTAAGCACATAAGGACTCAAAGGATAATCAGATAAAGGAGACCCTAGGTTTGCAACGAGCATGGGGCAAAGGTATACCCATTCCAAAGGTTTAAGGACTAAAGGTTGTTTGTACCTGCAGAACAAGGTTCTAAAGGGACTCAGAATCATCAGCCCATCTATCGGATATTATCAATTTCCCAATTACTCGAGAATCAATATTCTCAAGAGAACTTCTTTTGAGCGTAGCTTCGCGTAGCACTATTTCGGAAGTACTCCCTCATAGTCCCGCACTACGTCCTAATAAAGGCCAAAGTTGGGTTAAGGTAACTACGGTCCTCAATATCATAGGCTCCAAAGTCGAAAATAATGAGTGTCTTCACGATTGCTCGTTCAACAGTACTATTTCGAAAGGGCCTCAACTGAGCGGGATTCTCGATTCAACTTAGTAGGGATTCCACTCCCTATAAGCCTCCTCGACTATATCACCATCCTATCTTAATTTCTCTCAAGTCCGGGTGTAGGACTTTGTCTCACCACTCAAGGATAACAAACCAAAAGAAATACAAAAAAAAAGCATATAAACAATTAATCAAGTAGGCAGATATATAAAGCAGTAAACAAATAAAATAAGATAGGGAAACCCACTAGAGTCCCCAGTGAAGTCGCCATTTCTGTCGCGGTGAAAATCGGATACCAAACTATTCATTAGTTTGAATCTTTAATTCATTTTGCAACCGAACTTTGATTTGTCCAAAGGAAGGGATAAAGATCGAAATTCCCACAATGCAATGCAAATGCAAGCTTAGAGAGTTATAGGTTCGGGGGTTGGTTAAACTTAGGGAAGGTGCTAGCATCCTAAGTTTCTGTAGTACTCTACAGGAACCTCTTGTTTCATATTTGTTTATTGCTAAGTGTTTATCTGCTTAAGGTTAAAGACCTAGGGGTTTATATCTAAGTATACTCGATAAGATATCGCATCTTATGCCTACATATCCTTACGGAAGTGGAATTAGAGTATCTGTAGTTCCCCTAAAGGGTATGAGGAGTTCTTTGACTGTGGTCAAAGTTCCTACGGGTTTAGTGTAGTTGGTTGATTGATTTTAGGAGAAGAAATGAGTCTTCATTTTAAGGGAGATTTAACCGCCACAAATTGTAGGAAAATAGTCTTTGCATCGTCTTAAGAAAAGGGCTTAAGTACTCGGATTGTTTGACGAGTATGCCTTTATTTCTCTTAAGGCAAAGTCCCTGCGGCTTGATTGTATTGTTGCGGGGTGGAGATTCTATCTCGCTTAAGATGATTTGGCACCTTTTCTCTATTGTGTTTGAATAATTGTTTTGAATTGATTGTTTGTATTGTGTTTAATTGTTGATTGTCTAAGTCGTAAGAGATGCTTGGTGACAAAAGAATGCACATGGCTCTGACTATCTGGTAGGAATTTGCTTTGGTTTCGACCGGAGATATGAGCTTGAATCCGCTCCATTTTGGGCCATGAATTTAACAAGCTAACAAATACTTCTGCATTCTTTGTCAGGGATGTATGCTACCGGATCCGAGAACTTCGACAAAGGCTTGGTGGGCTGCATAGTCAATCAAGCGAGAAGGTCTGTTGTGTCTGGCATTAAGCTCTGAAGCCACTTGCATCGTGCCTACGAAACTTCACTAGTAGAAATACCATTCGCGAGTTTGGAATTTTCCCCCAATCCTTTCTTGCCTTAGCCTTACAGTTTCATGAATGTGTTGCCAAACTTGCTGTTATATTGATGTTTACATTTTAATAATTTCTGTCTGATATCTGCAAGGACTGACATAAACTGAATTGCAAATTTGCAGGGATTTTCTTCGGTAATAGTGGGAGCATTCAAAAAAACCACTCTAGGCCCTCTATCAGAAGATGAATCAGTATTTGGAGCTGGAGTAGGCAAGACAGAGTTGGAGGCGGTACATGCGACAGAGCGTCAATTATAAGTCCTCATGAACTCAAAATTGGTGTATAGGTTGAATTGAACTCCTTGTAATTGTAATGTTGGCTGATTAGATTTTGTCTTCCAATTATTAACATTTGGCTACACATTTACTAATACTGTCTACACATTTATCATTTACGAAACAGGGTTACCCGGTTGAGGGGCGAACAGACTGGCCACCTTGAGGGCTCAGTGAAGAAGCGCCAGTATGTTACCAGCTTTGGCAAACCACGGAATGCTTCATGTATGTGCACTAGCATGAATTCACAGCAAGACATTCTCTTGTTCGCTCTTGAACGCAATAAGGCATACGTGGGCATAACCAAGTTAGGTGTTCGAATCCCGCATTGTGGACTGTGAGTACGAGAATGAGATTCTGGATAGGGTGCAATCCATGCCTGCAGCTTGACCAATAAATATATTACCGGTAACCGGACCATATTCCTTATTTCTAAAATATTATTCCGTTGAGGAGTTTTGGAAGTGATTCCCTCCTTTTCTTAGTTTTCTCAAAACTATGAATTAATTCTTATGGCGCTCTGACGTGTTCTGCAGGTGCTGGCGTGAATTGTGTGTGTTGATGATTGAATCATGTTGTCACTGTGATTTTGTCTCTTTTTCCAGGTTTTCTTCTGTCATTCAGAGTACTTAGCTGTTTTTGAACCATTGGTTTATTTCCTTGAAGCTGGGAATTTGTTTCTTACCGCGACGACCATTGGATGTTTGCTCGCCCCATGCGATAATTTGCATTTGGTAATTATTGTAGTATTTGAAGTTTTACTTCTTACAGGTGATGGTTTCTTGGTTTGCAAGGAAGTAAATGCTGCCGACATGGAAGTAGGAACTAAATCGACGTTGTTCAATTGATAATCAGAGGTAGTTAATTGTTCTTCCCTTCAAGACTGCGGGTTGCATTCTGTGAGATGTTGTACATAGCATATGGGATTGTTCCTTATTCACGTTATCTAATATCACTGTGTTCTTCTGAAAATATTATGTGTTTCTTTCGTAGGCAAGAGTTGTGGTTGTTGCTTTGATGGTTAACTTGTTTTCCCGGTTTCAATGCAGGCTATTGTCCTACCATTCCGCTTTTGAAAATCTTGATACGTTCTCAAGACAGTTTTCTCTTTATTCTCACTTTCCAATCTCGATCCTGACGTACTAGGGTTCAAGTCATGAAGAATATTGCTAGAGTTGTTCGGTCTGTGAGGCGCTTAGGCGTTGGGTATATTCCGTCAGCTTTAGTTTTAATAGAATCTTCCCCTATGCTTCCAGTTTTGCATATTGTGCAGTTTATCGAACAATTTTTAACAGGACTTCTCGGTCTTTTGCAGCATTAAGCGCAAATGAGATTCTATGATCCCGCGTGAACCCGGTGATGTCAAAAGAAATATCAAAGGCCTTTTCAGAATCAATAAGCCTCCAATTTCCGTCAAGGTGTTCAACAAATATCCTGCCAGAACCTGGGTCATTACCATAAGCAGATGCGACAAACTGCCAATATCGATTACGCCTGTGGTCCTTGGCTAAGCGGTAAGGATCTGTAGCCATACATCTTCTCTGCTACGTGGGAAGTGTAGGACTTCGACTGTGATCGCGACCATCTTGAATATGGTGCCTACACCTGAGCAGAAATCTTGAACTGTTGATGGCTTTTCAATAAGTAGGCTTTGTGCAGAAGCTCCTTTTTTATATTGATGTCTGAGAAATGGGATGTGATTTTCCTCAGCAGCAGGATATGAGTCTTAGAATTAATAGCATGACATCCTGAATGATATATGAAAATTGGTATCTTTGCTTCGTTGTAACAGGTAATATTCACCGGCGGCTCCGGCGCACTCGTAGTTTGACATTGCTTTTAGGAGCTTAGAAAATAATATGGAGTTTGTACCCTGAGTTGTTGGGAACAGTTGTAAACAGTGGTGATTATTATTTGCATTCTTGTAATCAATTTGGGCAAAGTTGTAACAGGATGATGTGATTGTTGAATAAAGCTGTTATAATCTATATGAGGTTAAAAGTAGTGCATTATACTATCCTTTTGATGAGTATAGCCGTGTTATGGTATGTAAGTAGCAGGGGATAGATGAATTGCGACCTTGATTTTCCAACCTGGAGTCATATGCATTGTACATGAAATAAGTGGCTTGCTTGCATGGGATTTACTCCTCTAAACAGGACCTTGAAATGATTTTAACTTGTATGCCCCTTCGAGTCATGTAACCTTGCTCGCTTAAAAAAAATTGTAACTTGTATTGATCTAGCAACTCCATGTTGGCTTCAAAGTCATAATCCTAGATTGGCATACAATCCATGAAAATCTTCTAGACCCTCTTTCGAAATGTGGATGTAAAGAAAATGTACTTAGCATGCTGTTGCGGCGACATTCCTTGCGTTTTGTAAAATGTTGAATTTCGAAGGTGAATCTCAAATGTTCCATAATGATTTTGCCCTAGACAAAATATCTTCACACCTTCAAACTCCTTTGACATTGAATGCACTTGGTTGTGAAAATAGACATCTTTCATTAGAATTCAAGATAGCTGCACAAAGTTGTTAGTCGCCATGAATATAAATACGAAATATAAAGTCAAAATAATAATAGAAAATGCGCAAAAAGAGGTGGCATCTTGCGGTCAAAAATTAGGGTGCAACAGTAGGGTAAAATAAATGGATATTTAAATACCCGTTTGTTAATGGATATGGATACATTTTAATGATATTCGTGCCCACGGATATCCATATCCGTTAATAAATTACTATCTATGTTCCTTTATATAAGAGACAATTCATTTTTTAGGTTCATTGAATAATTAATATATTTGGTCAGTTTATAGACTAGATACATTGATTATTCAATGAACCTAAAAATTTAATTATCTCTTATAAAAAAGAACAGGGGTAGTATAAAAATTCTTTAAATATCATTAGGTTATTATATCTTATCTTTTCATCTTTTAAAAAAAATTAAGTCTTTTAATATATATATATATATATATATATATATATATATATATATATATATATATATATATATATATATATATATATATATATATATATATATATATATATATATATATATATATATATATATATATATATATATATATATATATATATATATATATATATATATATATATATATATATATATATATATATATATATATATATATATATATATATATATATATATATATTTTTTTTTTTTGAAATTTTCTTTCAAGAAATTTTTTCACATTTCATTTAAATTCTATTACCCGTTTCATATTTAAACTCTTCAATACTTCATACTTTACTTCAACAACTTCACAGTCCAGCCAACTAGTATCGTCATTCCTCTGTCGAATTAGTGTCTCCCTTCCTACTTTTCTGTCGTCTACTCTTCCATTATAACTCATAATCACAATATCTTTTATTTGTTTGATTAAAAATAAAATATATGAATATTATGTTTGAATCTAATTATGTTTTAGTGAATAAGAAGAAAATTAATATGATAAAATTTTATTGTTAAATTAAGAGCGAATTGTATGGATGTTATGTGATAATAAATTTTTGTGTCTTTAAAAGAAGTTAAAAATATTTTTTCAAAAAAAAAAAATTATAAAAGAAATATTATCCATGGATATCTGTAAATATCCACGGATACTCTAAAATTCACATATTACCCGCTTAACGGATATCAGCATGGATATGAGGCGAATATGGATATCATATTTATTCAACGGAGCGGATACGGATATCATAGTATTTGTCCTCATGGATATTCATTTACATCCCTATAGGAGAGATACTTAAAAGTGAGGTCATTCGGGTTAATTAGGTCTTGTTACTTGATCAAGCTACCAATCTGACATTTGCAATTTCCTAGGATGTACACCAGCTTTACAAGCATGAGGCATTTGAAGGCAAAATGCTTACGAATGAGGTCATCCAAATTAAGAAAAATATGGGATCACTCGTTAACATCAACCCGCTTTAGCTTTTGTGAAGTGGCCTATGTCTCATGATTATTTTTTATTGGGACTTGCAACGCCTATGTTGTAACCATTGTACTTTACTACTAGTATTTTAGCTTGTTTCCTAGGAGACCTTTCATTAGCCCAAGGATTTTCTTAAATCGCGGTTTTTTCCACTTACATACTTCACGAATATTTTCATAAATACAATTAGTTCTCTCTCTCCATGCTCATGAGTTCACCCCTTCCTCGCACTGAAATTATTTTCTCCTCATGGCTTTGCCTTTTTCATCCTAATTATGTTTTTTTTTTGCTTTCCTTTTTTCTTTATACTTAGTCTAATGTTTTTTATGATTCTGACTCGTGAGTGCGATGAGTGGGGGAGGGTAATTCCCCCTAAAAAAAATTTCGAGGAATAAATTGTGGCAACAGTGTGCGGAAGCATCATATCATGCTATGAAAAAGGAGGATTGGAAGTTTTTGGAGAAAGAAGTGTACGACATTTTATTTGATAGTGATTCTAACAATAGTGACACTGAAATTGTGTTTTCTTCGTGTTTAGTTGAGATTATCATGGAACTTCCCGTCGGCTCTTTTAATGACGGGGTTATGAGTTTCGACTTGCTTTCCCTTAACACTCTTTGGGTGAAAAATTATAGGATGGCTTGGAACTGTCTAATATCGGGGATGAAGCCGATATTGTAACACCCCTCTCCCCAAAATAAATAAATAGCCATTAAATCAAGCAATTATCAGAGTTACCACACCAAAACGGGATATCACAAAAAAAAACTCAACAAAACACTTCATTAAATGGTTTTCAACAGTAAACAGCAGAAATATCATATATACATATATACATCATATTCGGCCATCCGCCCAAAATATACAAAATATTCACCAAAGGTTCCAACAAAACATGATACGCCACGGAGTAAAACAAAATCATCAGAAAAATATAAACTCCCAAAGCCCCGTGTTACGTATCAGAGCATTCCTACGACTCGACTCGCACGCCACAACCCAAGCTAGCTACGCACCAGCAAAGGGGTGAGAAATCATGATCAAAATATTTAGCGGTAATAATGTACATGAATAAAAGGCAGTAATCATACGAACATCATTCAACATACATCAACTAGGACCTACTGTCCAACACCAACACAGCACACAAGACAATGCAAAAATATGCAACTCAACACCATGATATGCGGTATTGACTCACTGGTTCATTCAATCGAACCCGGATAGATCACATACACTCACCAATGACAATGATCTATCCCCACCATTCTCCACAAAGGAGTACGGGTGAATCACTTACGCTCCATCCGAGACATGATTCAACCCCACCATCCTCCACAAAGGAGTACGGATGGATCACTTACGCTCCATCCGAGACATGATCCATCCGAGTAAAACATCATGATATGCACGACACTAATGCACAACAACAATCCAAGCACACAAGGTGCACACGATCCTCCTAATCACATTTTATACATCGCACATACATATTCCACACATCACCACATTCATACATAATAACATACACCAATTTAATTATTCTAATTAAACGAATAACAAGGAAATCACATTCCAACACCACACATACACTCTTAACTGTTTAACACCAATCTTATATTTAATCATGACCAACAAGGGTCCCACAACACAAGAGAACAGAACAGAACAAAACAACCCAAAAACACAAGCTACTGTCATGCTCGCTGGCTCATTCGCCTAGCGAAGCATCAGCGAATGTTCCCTACTTGCTCGCCCAGCGAACTCCTTAGCGAAGGCAGACAGTGGCTACTGGGAGAACTCGCTACCCAGTTCGCCTAGCGAATTCCTAGCGAAGGTTCGATACTAGCTCTCCTGGCGAAGGTACTGGCAAAGACAGACAGTGGCTACTGGAAGCACTCGCTACCCAGTTCGCCTAGCGAATCCCTAGCAAAGGTTCGCTACTAGCTCGCCTAGCGAAAGTGCTGGCGAATGTCTGCGATTTCACAAAAACCCCACTGTTCAGAATCGGAAAAACTCTTCGAAATCATCTGATTTCACTCAAACCAGTTCCCACATCACTAGTTCAACATTTTGCGACTTAGCTACATAATCTATTCTAGATTCCACCCGATAAAACATCAGCTCTACCGATTAAATCATTTTCGGCTTAAAATGGTAAACTACCCAAAAGCCCCAAATCATCCAAACAATTACTCTACAACCACAAGCAACAAGCCTATCATACCAGCAACAATTAAAATCACAACAACACATCAAACATGTTCATCAATTCCCACGGGATTGGGGAAAATCCCTTCTACCTAAAATTCATGTAACATACCAAATTTCGACCCGTTTCTCCCCCCTCCCCTTACCTCGATAACTCGATCAGATAAAAGAAGACTCGGTAATCCTAGCTTCCTCACTTCTTCCTCTTTGATTCTTCTCCTCACTCTCTCTTCCACTTGACCGTGTTCTTCCTCTTCTCCTCTTTGATCGTGTTCTTTCCTTTCTTTCCTTTCTTCTCTCTTTCCAATATTTTCTTTCTTCCCAAAAACTCCCTAATACCTCCTTTCTATTCTTACTCACTTATTAATAATAATAATAATAATAATAATAATAATAATAATAATAATAATAATAATAATAATAATAATAATAATAATATTACCATTATTTATTAAATTACTATCACTAATAATTATATCATTAATATCAAAGTCCAAAGTTTAGTAACTAATCTCCAAACTTAAGGCACTCACTATTGCACTCAACCACACCCCCACAAAAGGCACACCGAAAAATAAAATAACACCGAAAAAGACTAGATAATTAAAATGGGTGTTACAACTCTCCCCCACTTTAATTATTTTCGTCCTCGAAAATTACCTGATGGAAACAAATCTGGATACGCATCCCGCATCCTGCTTTCCAACTCCTAGGTCACATTGCCTCCTGCAGCACCTCCCCAAACCACTTTCACTAAGGATATCTCCTTCCCTCGGATTTGTTTCATCTCACGATCTTCGATCCTCAACGGCATCGTCTCAACGGTAAGATTCGCCCGGACTTGCACTTCATCTCTCTGAATCACATGAGATGGGTCCGTGTTATACTTTCAAAGTTGCGACACATGAAACACGTCATGCAAATTCGAAAGCTCAGGCAGCTACGCCACCCTATAAGCCACATCACCAATTCTCTGCAAAATCTGATACGGCCCAATAAACTTCGGATCCAGCTTCTTGGATTTCAACGCACGACCCACACCGGTCACTAGGATAACTCTCAGGAACACGTGATCACCTTCACTGAATTCCAGCTCTTTTCTCCGGTTATCATGATAACTCTTCTGCCTATCCTGAGACGCTTTCATTTTCTCACGAATCATCTGAATTGTCTCAGTAGTCTGCTGCATAATTTCTGGTCCCAATACTACATTCTCACCCGTCTCATACCAACACAGAGGAGTTCTGCACCTTCTACTATATAAAGCCTCAAAAGGTGTCATTCCGATAATAGAATGGTAGTTGTTGTTGTACGTGAACTCGATCAATGGTAAATGAGTATCCCACGCACCACCTTTCTCCAACACACAAGCCCTCAGCAAATCCTCCAACGTCAGAATATTCCTCTCTGACTGTCCATCAGTTTGCAGATGATAAGTTGAACTCAGCTTCAACTTAGTACCCAAAAATTCCTGCAAACTCTTCCAATATTCTGAAGTAAACCTCGGATCCCTATCCGACACAATACTCGACGGCACACCATGTAGCTTCACAATCACCCGAATATAAATCTCTGCCAGCTTTTCCAACGAAAAACTGATATTAATCGACACGAAATGTGCAGACTTCGTAAGTCGATCCACAATTACCCAAATAGCATCAAATCCTCTTCCCGTGTTTGGCAATCCTGTAACAAAATCCATAGCGATACAATTCCATTTCCAAACCGGAATTTCCAACGGTTGCATAAATCCAGAGGGTCTCTGATGTTCCACCTTCGATTTCTGACACGTCAAACAGGCGTAAACAAACTGAGCTATATCCCTTTTCATACCTGACCACCAAAATATCTTCCTTAAATCGTGGTACATCTTCGTAGGTCCCGGATGAATACTCAAACTACTACGATGTCCTTCACTTAGAATTGACTTCTTCAACTCGTCATTATCCGGCACACAAATCCTGCCTCCCCAATCTCAACACACCTGCACTATCCAACTTAAAATCACTATCAGAGTCACTTCCTACTCCAGACATCAAATCCACTAGCTTCACATATAGCTTTTGGCCTTCTCTAATCATATCCAAGAAGTCGTTGTTCACTTGCAACTTGGCCAACATCACGCAATCTGTCGTAGTCTCACAAACCATGCTCAAATCTCTGAACTGCTCAATAAGTTCCATTTCTTTCACCATCATAGCCAACACATGAATCACTTTTCTGCTCAACGCATCAGCTACCACATTTGCCTTTCCTGGATGATAACTTAAGCTAAAATCATAATCCATCAAGAATTCCAACCATCTTCTCTGTCTCATATTTAGCTCTTTCTAATCAAACAGATACTTCAGACTTTTATGGTCGCTGAACATCTCAAATCTTGAACCATACAAATAGTGCCTCCAGATCTTTAACACAAAAACTACTGCGGGCAATTCAAGATCATGAGTAGGGTAATTTTGTTCATGCATCCTCAGTTGCCGCGACGCATACGCCACCACCTTACCATTCTGCATAAGAACTCCGCCTAATCCCATCTTAGACGCATCACTGTACACCACAAATGGTTCGCTCGGAGTCGACAATACTAACACCGGTGCCGTAGTCAATCTCTTTCAATTCTACAAAGCTCTCTTCGTAAGCGGCATCCCACACAAAAACTTGGTTCTTTCTCGTCAACTGAGTCAATGGCAACGCCAAATTAGAAAAACCCTCGATAAACCTTCGATAGTACCCTGTCAAACCCAATAAGCTTCTAACTTCCGTTGCTGTCTTCGGCGGTTCCCACTGCAACACTGCACTCACCTTTGATGGGTCTACTGATATACCATCACTAGATATTACATGGCCCAAGAAACTCACCGTCTACAACCAGAACTCACACTTAGACAGTTTTGCAAATAGCTTATTATCCTTCAGCACCTGCAAAGCAATTCTCAAATGTGTTGCATGCTCTTCCTCAGACTTAGAATAAATCAGTATATCGTCAATGAACACAACAATAAACTGATCCAAATAAGAATGGAAGATTCAGTTCATATACTCCATGAACACTCCCGGTGCATTAGACACTCCAAAAGGCATTATCGCATACTCGTAATATCCATATTGAGTTCTAAATGCCGTCTTCTGAATATCACCTTCTTTCACTCTAATCTGATGGTAACCCGACCTCAAGTCAATCTTACTGAACACCCGAGCTCCCACCAACTAATCCATCAAATCATCAATCCTTGGGAGAGGATATTTGTTCTTAATGGTCACTTTATTCAACTGACGGTAATCAATGCATAGACGCATACTACCATCTTTCTTCTTTACCAACAGTACCGGAGCTCCCCACGGTGACACACTCGGTCTGATAAACTTCCTATCCAACAACTCTCCAATCTGAGACTTCAATTCAGCCAATTCCACTGCTGACATCCTGTACGGCACCATAGATATAGGCCTTGTACCAGGTACAAGATCAATGCTAAATTCAACTTCTCTCTTCGGAGGTAATTCTGTAATATCATCAGGGAACACTTCAGGAAATTCATTCACCACCGCCAACTCCTTCAGTGACGATTTTCCGTCGACAGCTAATGATGCAAATAAAGCAAACATTTTAGCTTCGTCCTCAAACAAAATCCTCAATTCCTTTCTAGACAAGGAATCCGCCAAGGCTTCTTTCTTTGGTGCAAGAAACAACAACACCTTCCAAAAACAATCGATGTAGACTCGGTTGAACTCCAACCAGTTTATACCCAGAATAACATCCAACTTACCAAGGGGCAAGCAAATCAGATCCACTCCAAAATCTCTACCAAAAATAGTCAGTGGACACTTCAAACATACTAAAGAAGTAGTCATTGAACCAACAGAGGGAGTTTCAATAGTCATCTGCCGCTCAAGAGTAGTCGACACCAATCCTAACCTCTTCACACAATCAACAGAGATGAACGAGAGGGTTGCACCCGTATCAACAATAGCAGACAAGGGAACATTATTGATGAAACAAGTACCTTGGATAGAACGCTCCTCACTGGCAGCTTGAGTCCCCACCACCGCAAACACTTTACCACTGGTCTGAGACACCTAAGACGGCTTCGGCTTCTCGCAATGTGTACTGATATGACCCTTCTCACTACAGTTATAACAGGTAGGCATAGCGGCCCAACAATTAGCTATCACATGGCCCAGCTTACCACACTTGAAACACTTCTTCACCTCATGAGAACAATCATTGGCACGATGACCCGCGCCACCGCACCGGAAACACTTCACACCAGCAGACGCTCTCCCTTCTATGGGCTCCTTATCAGCAACAGCCTTAAACTTCCCCTTATCAGCAGGAACACTGTAAGGAGTACCACCAAACCTCTGTTTACCCTTACGGTCATTCGCAGCCTTGTAATGTGCATTCTTAGCCCTGTTATCATTATCATAAATTCTTCTCCTGCTTATCAGCTCAGGATAATCCCTGATCTTCTGACAAGCGATCCCCATCTTAACTTCCGGACGCAGCCCATTCTCAAACTTCAAACACTTGGAGGTCATCGCCCTGTCAGAATTGTAATGAGGACAATACTGCACCAACTCTTCAAACTTAGCAGCATAGTCAGCCACCGTCAGATTGACCTGCTTCAGCTCCAGAAACTCTATCTCCTTAGCACTTCGTATATCCTCCAGAAAATACTTTTCCAGAAAACCAGTTCGAACCACATCCCAAGTAATCGCAGTCCCTGCAGTCTCCAATATTTGGCGACTGTTGTCCCACCAAGCTTTTGCTTCACCCTCCAGCATGTGGGTACCAAACCTCACTTTTTGCTCATCACTACAACCCATCGTCCTGAAGATCTTCTCAATCACCTTCAGCCACCTCTAAGCAGCTTCAGGATCCAAAATTCCTCGTTGAAACGTCGGCGGCTTGTTACTCTGAAACTGCGCCAAATCTCTGAATTGCGCACCCGCAACTTGGTTCTGATTAGCAACTACCTGCGCCATCGCTTGCATAGCCGCAGCCAACACAACATCATTCCTCCCTGCCATACTGCTCAACAACAACAACGCCAGGTTAAAAGATACGTAAACTCTATCCTACCGACAGACTCAATTACTACACTGGTCGGACGGACCGACCTTCTCTGATACCAACTTGTTACACCCCGCTCCCCAAAATAAATAAAAATAAATAAATAGCCATTAAATCAAGCAATTATCATAGTTACCACACCAAAATGGGATATCACAAAAAAAAACTCAACAAAACACTTCATTAAATGGTTTTCAACAGTAAACAGCAGAAATATCATATATACATATATACATCATATTCGGCCATCCGCCCAAAATATACAAAATATTCACCAAAGGTTCCAACAAAACATGATACGCCACGGAGTAAAACAAAATAATCAGAAAACAATAAACTCCCAAAGCCCCGTGTTACGTATCAGAGCATTCCTACGACTTGACTCGCACGCCACTATCCAAGCTAGCTACGCACCTGGATTATCTGTACTCCCGAAGAAGCACAGACCACAACAACAGCAAAGGGGTGAGAAATCATGATCAAAATATTTAGCGGTAATAATGTACATGAATAAAAGGCAGTAATCATACGAACATCATTCAACATACATCAACCAGGACCTGCTGTCCAACACCAACACAGCACACAAGACAATGCAAAAATAGCAACTCAACACCATGATATGCGGTACTGACTCACTGGTTCATTCAATCGAACCTGGATAGATCACATACACCCACCAATGGCAATGCGTTATCCCCACCATTCTACACAAAGGAGTACGAGTGAATCACTTACCCTCCATTCGAGACATGATTCAACCCCACCATCCTTCACAAAGGAGTACGGATGAATCACTTACGCTCCATCCGAGACATGATCCATCCCACCAAAACATCATGATATGCACGACACCAATGCACAACAACAATCCAAGCACACAAGGTGCACACGATCTTCCTGATCACATTTTATACATCGCACATACATATTTCACACATCACCACATTCATACATAATAACACACACCAATTTAATTATTATAATTAAACGAATAACAAGGAAATCACATTCCAACACCATACATACACTCTTAACTGTTCAACACCAATCTTATACTTAATCATGACCAACAAGGGTCCCACAACACAAGAGAACAGAACAGAACAACCCAAAAACACAAACTACGGTCATGCTCGCTGGCTCATTCGCCTAGCGAAGCATCAGCGAATGTTCGCTACTTGCTCGCCCAGCGAACTCCCTAGCGAAGGCAGACAGTGGCTACTGGGAGCACTTGCTACCCAGTTCGCCTAGCGAATTCCTAGCGAAGGTTCACTACTAGCTCGCCTAGCGAAGGCTGACATTGGCTACTAGAAGCACTCGCTACCCAGTTTGCCTAGCGAAGGTTCGCTACTAGCTCGCCTAGCGAAAGTGCTGGCGAATGTCTGCGATTTCACAAAAACCCCACTGTTCAGAATCGGCAAACCTCTCTGAAATCATCTGATTTCACTCAAACCAGTTCCCACAGCACTAGTTCAACATTTTGCGACTTAGCTACATAATCTATTCTAGATTCCACCCGATAAAACATCAGCTCTACCGATTAAATCATTTCCGGCTTAAAATGGTAAACTACCCGAAAACCCCAAATCATCCAAACAATTACTCTACAACCACATGAAACAAGCCTATCATACTAGCAACAATTAAAATCACAACAACACATCAAACATGTTCATCAATTCCCACGAGATTGGGGAAAATCCCTTCTACCCAAAATTCATGTAACATACCAAATTTCGACCCGTTTCCCCCCCCCCCCCCCTTTACCTCGATAACTCGAGCAGATTGAAGAAGACTCGATAATCCTAGCTTCCTCACTTATTCCTCTTTGATTCTTCTCCTCACTCTCTCTTCCACTTGACCGTGTTCTTCCTCTTCTCCTCTTTGATTGTGTTCTTTCCTTTCTTCTCTCTTTCCAATATTTCCTTTCTTCCCAAAAACTCCCTAATACCTCCTTTCTATTCTTACTCACTTATTAATAATAATATTACCATTATTTATTAAATTACTATCACTAATAATTATATTATTAATATCAAAGTCCAAAGTTCAGTAACTAATCTCCAAACTTAAGGCACTCACTATCGCACTCAACCACACCCCCACAAAAGGCACACCGAAAAATAAAATAACACCAAAAAAGACTAGATAATTAAAATGGGTGTTACAGATATCATTTTAGAATCGTTCATCCTAAGAAAGAAAGTTTGCATGAGCCGACCATCTGACATAGGCGTTAAATACTTTAACTTCTAGTCCAGTGTTATTCACGATTTCGACGTGCGAGTTTCTTTTACTATCTTCCAAACTGAACTTTTGAAAACCCTAAATGTCACCCCATCCCAGCTTCATCCTAATAGTTGGGCTTTTTCCCAGGTATTTGATGTTGTCTGTTGGGGTTTTAATATCATCCAAACCATTGGCACCTTCTTCTTTTTTTTTCTATTAATTAAAAGATGTATATAAAGGAAGATGGGTTTGTTTGAATTTTATGCACTGGTGGGTCATCCTTTCACCATACACTTTAAACTATAAAGGGTGGAATAAAAAATTAGAGTTTGTGCCTACTACCAGGATGTCATATATGATGAAGATGGGACGTACCTATTTCTTCTTTATTAGACCAATGACTTCATCGCTATCATGGGCTATAACACATAAATAGAGTGCCACTGAAAGATAGATGGTTGATATTTTGGATTAATTCCATTTTTTGTGGGTACGTGATTTGTTTAAGCACGGAGGTGACCTAGATAAATTGGTTGGATATCTTGGTATATTGAATGATATTACTGGGATAAAAAACAGGATCAACAACCAGCAAGACATCGTGAGCTCCAAGTTCTTCGGTGGTGGAGAAGGGGAGGGGGTGTACCTGCAAGACACTTTGATGCCAAAGTTAGGAAGGGAGTGAGAGAAAGAGAGAAAGCAAGTACAGAAAGTGAGTATGGATTAGAATATCTGACCCTCCTATGGAGGAGGGTATTTATAATGTACCCCCCAGCACTGGGCCAACAGTCATCTGTTTTGGGCTAGATCGCGAGGCCTACAATAGATGACTTCCAGGATTCTATGTGGAAGTAGGGAAGACCAGCGTGTGGTCTTTGTCTTGGGTCAACTACCCCATGAACTCCGAGAAGTAGAGGACTTATTCTCTTGAATATGGGCAGTTGAGAACATGGGGAAGACGTGTGAGGAACCATTCCTCCTGCGGTGATGGTGGCTTGGGCCTTTGTGTTGAGCCCTTCCTAACATGGAGATGGGTTGGACCGTGCCCGACAGCGGGCCAGCCTCAGGCCCAGTAAAATAGGAGCCCCTAAGTCATTGCTTCTAGTCGAGGGAGTAATGACTTAAGAGTCAATTCACATGTCGAAGAGGGACGAAGGGAACTTACCCGGGGTAGTATCTTCCATTTTGAAGTGGTGAGCTCGTGAAGCTATGCTCGCGAGGGAACATAGAAGTTAGGCATCGTTTCCGATAGCGCGAACATAAAAATATTTTCACCAGAACGCTGCCCGCGAGGTTTTCGTGTGCTCGACGACGGGGTCCAATTTCGCGTTCACCTCGAAGCCATGTGCTCGCGAGGGGTCAGAGTCGTAAGCTGAGTTCGACAACATAACTTGTTCTAGAAGTTTCCATGCGTTAGTGTTTGTGGCACCATATGGAAGTCGAGCATTGTGCTTGACGCATTGTGGAAGTGGAAGGAGCAGACATATCATTTCCTCGAGCTGCGTGATAGGACTTGAAAAGACAAGTGTGACGTCTTCTTGAGTCACATGTCAGAAGTAATAAATGCTTCTGACGGATATGAGTAGGGGTGCTTGAGTGCCTAGGCGAAAATTCGTTCTGCGTGCCAGCGGATATAAATATGAAGAGAGGGGACTCATTTTTCACGCTCTCAGTATTCAAACTCATGCACGAATTCCTCAAGTTTTTCTGCTCTCTTCATTTTCCATCTGTCGTCGTCGTCGGTTCCTCCCACATCGTCGTAGCTTTCCATAATCATCTTTACACAAGCAAGTTTCCTCTGTATTTTCTAAATAGCATGGTGGTGGACGTAGCTTTAGGAATGCGTGTTTTGGATGCTAGAGAACTTTGTGATGAAGTTATGTGTCTTCTGGTAATTTCTATGAATTTCCCAGCGATCTTCATGAGGTTCTAATGAAGTTTTCGATGATGTTTCTGGGGAGTCCATGAAGTTTCCAGTGAAATCATGAAGTTTTTGATGAAGATCTCGGGGAACTCGCAAGGTTTTCTAGGAAACTCATGAAGTTTTCGATGAACGTCTCGGGAAACCCGTAAGGCTTTAGTGTTCTTGCTGGGTATAATGTTAGGGAGACTTCCTCCCCAAGGGGGTCTATAAATTGCTAAAAAGCCTCGCGTTGAGGATGTTTATTCCCCTTGAAGTCCATGTTACGGAGTTTTTCTGTCGAGGAGTCCCACCCCATGTAGTAAGCTTCATGTCTTGTGTCAAGGAGAAGTTCCTCATGACTATGCGCTTGTCGGCAAGGGCTTTGGTCGAGGACGCATCCTCGCACTTTTCTTCACCCTTTCACTTGATTTGCGGTGGAAGGTTAGATTTGATCTTAACGTTGAATTCACTATTTTCCTCTGTTTTTCAAGTTAAATGGCTCAAAAGCCCGAGGACGCTGCCACAGTCGACGAACACACCGAAGTCGACTTGGTCGACGTAGATATAGAAGCTGGCTTAGGTGATGTAGAAGTTGAATCACTGTTGGAATGGGTCAGGAAGAAGCCCCAAAAAATCGCCTCACATTTCATTTTTTATGACTCTGATGCCTTCACGACAGTCGAGGTCCAGGAGGAAGGAGCCCCCGCAGGCTGGGGGTCTATAAGCCTAAAGAGATGGATCGCATATGTTCGTCGTACCATAGGATGCATTTCCCTACGTATGAGCTTGCCTTTTCAGGAGGCAGGTCTCTGTCTTCCCTTTTAGCGACTTCCATGCGGGGATCTTCTGGTGGTTGGAGTTGGCGCCCTCGTAGCTTCATCCAAACACGATCGTGTTTGTGTAGGCGTTCGAGCTCGTGTGTCAGCATTTTCATATTAGCGCTACCCTCCCCTTGTTCTTTCACCTTTTCCACGTTCAGCGACAATCTTCCCGCGGGAAGCACAGTTGGGTGTCGTTCAAACAACCCCATAATATTTTTAGGGGGTACTTGGACTTTGTGCGGGCCTTTAAGGATAGATACTTCCTTGTAAAGCCTATCTTGCACTCCGCCGTTAACTCCTTGTTTGAACACGTGGTTGAACATGTCAACGAGATGGAGCTGGAGGAGCTAGAGTCAAATTTTCCCCTCGAGTGGCAGATGGTCCACTTCAAAAGAGGGACAAACCATTATATTACGAAGCCCCATGAGTTGGACGACGAGGATAAGCTTGTCTACGAGAAGATCATGGCTTTCGTTGATAATTTCACTCCCTCCAAGTGTGTGAATAAGGATGGGAACTTCATTCGCGATGGAACATGGAGGTTACTTTCGAGGCCCGGTTTATTAATACCAAGGTGCTCTCAAGTGCATCTCTGACGGGGATGCCCTGAGGCTCTTAGGTAGCGAGTGTGTTACTAACTTGCATGTTTGCTTTTTTTCCTTATTATATTAACTCGTTTTTTTCATTGTTTCAAGTCAAATGTCAGGCCTCCACAAGCGCATGCTTAAGATCGCGGAGAACATGGACACCAAGAAGGTTCCCAAGGGCCGCGTCTCCCAAATCTAACAGATGTCGAAGATTAGCCAACACCTCAGGGGTCCTTCTTCCTCGCTCCAGAGCAGTCAGTCTCTTACCTCTTAGGAGAATCCACCCAAGCGGCCGCGTTTGTGAAGATTCTAAACCCGTCGACCTTACCAAGGGCGTCGTTAGGGAGAGACTTGTGTTACCACTCTGCCATCTTCAGTGGAGGATGTTTTGCGGGGACAACTCCCCGATCGTGCCTGTGGAAGAATCCAAAGAAATTTTGGTCGTCGACAAGGAGACCAAGAGGAAGGCGTTGTTCGATGATGCGGGTTCTTGAGACAACATTGGCTCTCAATGACGGGACCTGCCCCATTGACGAGCTGAAGAAGTTGTGGGCAGAGAATGTGACCCTCGAGACAGAGAAGACCAAGGTGGAGAATAACTTCTTCCACTACAAGGAGAGGTATCAGATCTAATTCGATATTACCGTGAGATGGATGAGATGCGGGAGAATATGAACAAGGTAGTCGAGGAGAATGAACGGCTTCAAGCGAGGGTTACTGAGTTGGAGGTTGCTACAACGCCCCCCGAGGATGAAACCGCCAAGGAGAAACTCTTGGCGCCTCGGGGTGATTTGGTTTCTCGGATCCGAGAGCTCGAGCAGGATTACCTGAGTACCCTCGAGCTGGGTTTTAGTATGGCGATGGAGTAACTTCAAGTTATTAACCCTGGGCTTCATCATGTCATCGAGGGGATCAGGCCTTTTCACCAGGTGGTCGTCGGCCAGATAATCGCCCCAGAAGATCTTGGGGAAAATGGTGACCAAGCTGATGGGGAGTCTCAGCCTATCGAGGAAACAAATGTTTAGTTTTTCTTAGTTGTTTGGCCTGCGAGCCACATTTTGTATTTTGATTTTTCCTGGCCTGTGCATCATGACTTGTAATATTTGAATAGTGGGTTTCGCCAGTCGTTTATAATTGAATGTTTGATTTGTAATTCTAATATACTTTCTTTTTCGCTATGTATGTATGCCACTGTATGTCGAGTACTTATTTTCCTCGTCGATATGTATGGAATATGTATTTTCTTATTTTTAGTTAAGTGTTTGGGGAATTTGATCGACATAATTGGTCCCCAATCATGCAGGGAACATGTCGGGTGATCGGAGTTGGCTTCTGATCGAAAACGGGGCTAAGATCTCAGTCGAGGTCTTTGCTTCGCAGCGTGAACTTCCCATCGTGAGCTGGGTGTTCTGCCTCATTGGTACGACAATGGCGGAGCTCGATTGAGGTATCCCCATTTGGCAAGGAGTCTGCTCGCACACACTAGAGCAGAGGCTTGGCTTTTCGTTTCAAGTTTGGAAGTCGTGCTTGTACCTTAGCACACTTCTGTGGTCAGGACATACTTCGTTGTGGTTGAACCAAGTATGTCGATTATGGTGTTTAGCTGTAATATTGTTTAAGCTTCTTAGCGTTCTATGGTTGAGCAAGTTCTTCCCTATTAAGGTTATTACGGTGATAGGCTTCATTGTCTATTTTAGCTCGGACACGATAGGGGCCTTCCCAGTTTGCGGCAAGTTTTCCCTTCCGGGAGTCTTTTTTATTTCTTTGCAGGATTAAACTCTCGATTGGGAATTCACGCTTTATGACCTTGGTGTCATGTCACATGGTAATTTTTTTTTAATGAGGCTTCGCGGAGGGCTGCCCCCGACCGAATATCCTTGACCAGATCGAGTTTCTCCCTTAATGCATCGTCATTCATCTCCTTTTTGAGGGGATATTGGTCCACCTTGAAGGATCTCTGATTTCCACTGAGATAATTGCCTTGGTTCCATAGGTTAGTCGGAAGGAAGTATCCTCGGTGGTCGAGTGTAGTGTTATCATATAGACCCAGAGTACGCTATATAGCTCCTCGACCCATCTCTTTTTGGCCATATCCAATCTTTGTTTGAGGCCTTGCAGGATCACTCTGTTCACGGCTTTGGCCTGTCCGTTCGTTTGCAGGTGCTCAATAGAGGTAAAGTACTGCATTGTACCCAGTTTGACAAATAAGTCTTGGAAGTTTTTGTCGGTGAAGAGCACCTGCGGTACTCTGAACTGGGCAAGTATGTTTCTCTTGTAGAAATAGAGTATGTTATGTGATGTGATTTTGGTAAGGGCCTTAGCCTCTATCCACTTTGTGAAGCAGTTGACCCCTACTATCAAGTATTTATTCTGGTATGATCCCATGGTGAAAGGTCTGAGGATATCCATCCCCCACCAGGCGAAAGACCACGGGGATAAAAGTGTTTTGAGCTCGTTGGGCAGTGCTAAGTGTATGTTCATGTGTCATTGGCATTTGTCGCATTTCTTGACATGTTCTTTCGCATCTTGTTGTATGGTGGGCAAGTAGTATCTTGCTCTCAAGTCCTTTGGGCGAGTTATCGCCCTCCGAGGTGTTGGTCATTGATTCTTTTGTGGATCTCCCGAAGTATGTGGGAGACCTTAGACTCCTTGACACATTTGAGAAGAGAGATAGAGAATCCTCATCTATATAGTTTGTCCTCGATCAAGACGTAAGAGCAAGATATGCGCCTGACTATGTTGGCCTCTTTCGAGTCGGGGGGTAGTTCCCCCGTGGTGAGGTATGTGTATACCGGGATCATCTAGCAGTCGTTGTCGCTAATGGCGTTCACGTCGATGGTCGCGGTGGGTTTCTCGGTGCTTGGTTATGATAGTACCTCCTCGATGATGGACTTGTTTCTGCCCTTCTTCTTCGTGCTCGTGAGCTTCGGCAAGATTTTTTCCTGGGTGTTGTGTTCGCGAGGAATGTGTTGCACTTCTGTGTATTTGAACTTTTCATCTTTTCTTTGACCAGGGTCAAATACTCAATGAGATTTTCGTTTTTGGCTTGGTACTCTCCTTGTAGTTGAGATGTGACCAGCTGTGAATCGGTGAATATCTTCACTTCCTTCGCACCCAAATCCTTTCCCAAGCGTAGCCCCATGAGGAAGGCTTCATAGTCAGCTTGGTTGTTCGAGGTTAAGAAGGATAACGTGAGGGAGACTTTGATCAGGATGCCTTCTTTGTTCTCAAGAATGATGCCCAACTATGCTTCCTGTCGAGTTTGACGCACCATCTGTCGCTTGCGCGAAAATAAGGTGCCGGCATGACAGAAGAGTCGCCACCTTTCGTTATTTATCCCTCAGGGCGGGAAAGGAAACGATCGGAAAAACCTGACGAAAAAGGGTAAGACAAGGTCGTCCCAACCATTGTCTGGGTTCGGGAGTCGGTTACGCAAGGGGAAGGTATTAGCACCCCTCACGTCCGTTGTACTCGACGGGATCCTCGCTTGTTTGTTTACTTGGACGGGTTGGTTTTAATCTATCTACCTATCAAGGCTGGCTGAAAAAGAAAAGAAAAATGACTCGGCAAAGCGTCGCACTTTATGCCTACGTATTCCCATCAGAGAATGAGAAATCAGAGTCAACGTAGTTCGGCTAACTACAGGGGAAAGGGGGAAAGGTTGCTCGCTAGGATATCGCATCCTATGCCTACGTACTTTCATCTGGTATGAAAGATCAGAGCAAACGTAGTTCGGGAAACTACGGGAAAAAATGGCTCAACTAGGAGGGAGACCATCAAGTCCTACTGTTATCATGCCATGGATTCATCCTATGGTTGAGGTTTGAACAGGGAACTCCTAGATGTTGTCATGCATAGGTTTCAACCTAAAAGTCTATCATCAAATCCTCATCAAAGGAAATGAGAGTCCTAAGGGATCATGTCAAGGATACACCAAAACAGACAAAAACATCAGCTTTAACAGTAAAATGCATGCAATGCAAGTGAGGGAGGAAATGTGTGTGGGGTTTCAGCCTCCACAAGCTCGTCTCGACCTCAAGCCAGTCATGAGATAACAGCAATCATACTGAAGATAAACAACATACTATCAAGCAATGAACAAACAGGGGAAATGAAGTGCCAACAGGCAAACAAAACACGCATGCTTGAGAAAGAAAGAATCTACTCTCTAATCCTAACCCTAATCACAGAATCTGAATCAAATCTAAGCACTAAAGCAAGACCCTGAACAAGAGAATTCAATCCCAGTCTTCAAGCTTCAGAACAAGCTTACCAAAGAAAGGGAGCTAAGCAAGCAGACTCATAGTGTCTTCCTCAGGAGAACACTAGGAGGTGTATACTCAGGAGTCATACCCTATGTGGCTCAACCACTGTGATCAGTTTATATTCCTCCTCAGGAGAAATTAAACTCACAAGCAGGCTCCAACATCACTGGATATTTAGGAAATCCTATCTGAACTAGTGGAACTAAGTGAATAGACTCATAGGACCTTCCTCAGGAAAGTACTAGGAGGCTTCCACTTAGGAATCGTATCCTATGTGGCTCAACAACTGTGATCAGTTTACATTCCTCCTCAGGAGAAATTAAACTCACAAGTTGGCTCCAACATCATTGGATACTTGAGAAATCCTAGATAAACTAAGGGAACTAAGTGAATAGACCCATAGGACCTTCCTCAGGAAAGTACTAGGAGGCTTCCACTTAGGAGTTGTATCCCATGTGGCTCAACAACATGTGATCAGTTTACATTCCTCCTCAGGAGAAATTAAACTCACAAGTTGGCTCCAACATCATTGGATACTTAAGAAAGAGGTGAGAATAAAGAATGAAAGTCATTCATAGTGCCTTCCTCAGGAAAGTACCATGAACTTCCTTCAAACTTCAGGATCTCAAACCTCACAGACAGGGGACAAGCCAAGCTCTGGGCCTCTGAATCTTGATCTACAATCTTCACTTCATCATGCTCTCCATCAAGGTCTTCAAGGCAACACAAGCCCCACAACAAATTCCCCACAATGAACCCCAAAGATGAACAGATAACCACAGGGCAGACAAAATCATCAGGCAACTTCAGAAAATACCTAAAAATACTAAACTAATGGGGAAAAATCTAACAATTATTCACAAGGGTCTACAAAGTCTATTCATAACATCTACATAGGCCTCTACCTAAAAATCAAGACAAAACTTATCAAAGAAAGTGAATTCCCTCACCTAAGCACAACCTAAACCCTAATTAGGATACCCTACATCTACCCTAATTAAACTAATCAAAACTTAATTCTAAAATTCTAGAATAAATCCTATGGGGAACTATGATTCATCATCTAATTGCACAAAAAAGAATGGATTAAAAAGACTAAAGGAAAGTCCTAAAACAAATCTTGCAAAATCATGATACCAAACTACACATTATAAAAGCTATTTAAAAGGAAAATCTATTAAAAATACTAAACTTAAAAATAAAATCCCATTTTTATTTTTAATATTTTCTACACATTATTATCTACTCATAGAAAAAAGAAGAATTAAAAAACAATTATTTATCAATTTTTAATGAATTTTCTAAAACAAGAAAAATATTAAAACAATATAAAAGAAGTTAAATCAATTAAAAGGGAGGGGGGGTGTGACAAGTAACACGCGCCAGTTGGAATTAATTGGGCCAGATAAAAGGGGGGTGGGGATAGCGAAATAAGCCCAGAGCGCTGATTAAATGAAACGACCGCGTTTCATTATTTGAACTTTTCCCTCCATCTTCAGATTGAACCACGGCCGCACGATGAGATGAACAAGTCAGACTTGGAGCCTAATCCAATGAACCACCTTCATCGTCCCAAACATATCTAGGGTTTTCAGAAACCCTCTCCTCCATGCACTCATCTTCCAATCCCTGATTCTCTCTCCACACGCCATGATTTAATACGATTCAAAAATGAAAATTGTAGTACTCAATGAGAGGAACAAGATGGTACGCGTGGATTTCCCTAATTCATCCTCAATAATTCCAACAGAGGACTTCAATGCCATGGTCCAACTAAACATCACTTGTTATCAACTGGTATCAACCTTCACTAAGCTTCAATCTAATGGTTTACAGAGCTTCTACAAGTTAGCCTAAGGATTCTAAACCAATCTTTACTCGTTAAAACTAACAAACTAACTAAATCTTGAAGATCAAAGATTCTTGGCTTTGTTATGAACCTTCACAGATCGTGCCCTAATTCATGGGAAAGAGTCATCTACCCTAGTGCATCAATTATCTACCTAGAAAGCTATCTAAGACTGCATAATTTAGGAGATAGAGAGAAGAAAAGGAACCTGTCAAAGAGGTGTGGAGGGAACTCGTGTGGATGGATTCAGAGCTTGTAATGGCTGAAATGTGATCCTTAGGGGGTGAGCAAGCTTCTGTTTGCACTTGTATGGAAGGAGAATGCTTGTAGTGAATGAAATTCAGAGTTGCTTGAAGTTGAAGGAAGTGCTTCAATGGATGCTTCTCTCTCTCTCTCTCTCTCTCTCTTGAAATCTCTCTCTATCACCAACCTTGAACTCTCTTCATGGCCCTCTTCTTATAATGATCATTAGATGCTTCTAGATTCCTCTAGAATATGGTGGAAATTTCTTGAAAATCTCATGTGATGACATATTGAGAATCTCACATTCCATGCCTTATGCCTTACCATTTTGTGCCAAATTCTCCTTATGAGAGATATTGAGTGTGGATGAGTGAAAAACAAGCTCATCTTTGGCTTGTGTAAGGTTTTTCAACATTTCCTTCTTTTTCAAGTAACAATTTTTCAAAGCATCACCCATTTTAAAGCTTCAAATCAAAATTCTAGCTAAACCAATGTTCTCAAAATGATTTTTCCAATCAAAATGATATATTGGATGACCTATTTTGGATTTGTGGATCTTCCAAATCACTTTTCAAATTCAACTTTTCAAACTTATATGCCATTTTTAGTTCATTTTTGACCAATCATGTAACTTCATGCTATGAGCTTTTCCAACAATTTGTGACCTTCTTTATAGACTTAAAATCACATTTTGAACAACTTTCATGTTTTGAGTTTTTCCATTTGAGGCTTGGAAATAGGAGTTTTAGGCATTGGCTAAAATGACCTATAACTGACAAATGACCAAAATACCCCTGTCTTGTTCAAACCATAAGTTGAGTTCCACAAATCCAATCAAGGACTTCTACCACTCAAATTAAAGCTAAGAAGATCCTCTTCAACATTCATGTTGACCAAGAAGTCATAGGAATCCTCCTACTAGGGCAAAAGTTGTCTGCAAGTTGGGTGACTTTCAAGGACCCAGATTCACACACCTCTGCTGACCTGTAATTTGTCAAAACCATAACTTGGGCTCTGTAACTCCTATCAAGGACTTCCACCACTCAAATTAAAGCTAAGAACAAGCTCTACAACATTCATGTTATGGGGAAGGTGAGATATCAATCACATCTTGGGCTAAAACTGCCTGGAAGATAGGGATCAAATTAGGGTTTTTCACTGACAATCCTTGGGGACCCTGACTTGAAACTTCTCAAACTCCTCACTCATGATGAGTTGGCCTAGGAATCATCTTTATATCATCTCTATGCATCATTCCATGATCTCATGGCCCTTGGATTGGTCTCAACCTTTCCCAAATCATCAGTTGACCTAGGGTTGACCCAGTCAAAACCCTAATTCTACCATTCATGGTTGAATCTTCTGAACCCTTGCATAATGACTTCTCTGGGCTTCATGAAGGCTATCAAGACATCTCATAGGCTTTCCCAAAACATCAAATTCATTCTCAAAGTCTCAGAACCATCTGAGGAGCACCCACAACTCTCAAGCTTTGAAGCACACAACCCTGGTTTCACACCACTTCTTCTGAGGATCTCTTGAACTTTCTGATGAAGGTATCCACTTTCAAACACTCAATGAATGAATAATTGTTGGTCAAATTTTGGGGTGCAACAGCTGCCCCTATTCAAACGGCTTGAACCTGACTGGGTGAGAAGCGAACGGCCCTCAACCAATCAAGGTACGAGACGGTTGAATATCGGTAAACCCGAAAATTTGCCAACTGCACGAGCACACAGTACTCTGCGGGGAACAAATCTTTGAATCCTGCAACACTAGCTGCTCAACAACTGGCTGGAGAACCGAAGCTGACATCACCGTCGGACGATCGAAGTACTCTGCGTCACCACTGGAGAACTAAATCTGACATCACTGTCGGACGATCGAAATACTCTGCGTCACCGCTGGAGAAACATCTTCGACTTCAATCAGAAGACATATCCTTCATTTGATCGCACTCAATCATCACCTCAGGATAACTGACTTGGTCTTCAGACTTACACGGATCACTCTGTTGTATCTACAACCCTGGAACCTTGTCTTCAGCCACCTGTTGATTCTTCAACACGGAAATCTGGACTCACAGGAACCTTCTGATATCGCCTTCGGGCGCTTACGAAATCCATCTTCAGATTAGACATCATTGTTGGAGCAGACATATCATGCTGCTGAGGGCTTCAAGAATCATCTTGACCAAACAGATCCGTCGGGCATCTTCAAGAATCGTCCTGAACTGATAACCTTTCTGGAGCAAACATTCTGTTGGGTATCCCAGAAATCTTCCGGGGCAACTCTTGCTGGAGGCGCTATTGGGGAGCTCAAGTATCATACTAGGCGAACCACTCGGGAAGCTGTACTGGGGTCTTAAGAATCGTCTTAAGCAAATGGCCCTGCTGAGGGATTTGAGAATCATCTCGAACTGAAGACTTTGCTGGGGATCTCAAAAATCACCTTGAGCGAGCGACCGTGGGGATTACACCGGGGTCTTTAAGAATCATCTCAAAAGCGACCTTGCTGGGGAGAACATCAAGAATCGTCCTGAGCAACCGGTCTTTTGGTGGTACACCTGTTCAACGAGGATGATGATAACCTAGATCATGCTTATGGTGCGTATGCTTCGGCACCATGCCCCACACAGTGGGAATGATATGCGTTTATGCTAAATGCCATGCAATCATGCACAATGCTATGCAATCATGCACAATGACATGCAATCATGCACAATGAAGCGATCCCGTCAGCAAAATAAATGCCGAAGGGGGGAAATCCTCCTGTCAAGGAGAAAGAACCGCTCAGATAGAGGACTCATCCTGCTGAGGAGAACGTGAGCATGCCGATATCAATCAGGCTCTGTCTGGGGAATTGATCTTCCGTGAACCGCTATAGGGAAGCAACTTCAGCTGACTGCTGCCGGGGACGAAGCTCTACGAGAACTTGGATCTGCTGATATCAATCGCGAGAACGAACTGCGCGGCCGTCTCGGCTACACTTCTGGGGATGACCATTCCGTGGGGAACCAACTTCAGCTGCTCAACACTCCACTGGGGAAAAACCAATCATGATCTGATCAACTTCCAAGGATTCGGATCTCTTGGACATCTGCAAACTCGGCTGAGGAAGGAGAAGTCATTCTGCGTCGATGGAGAGAGTGCGATTCTGGGGAAACACAGCATTAGCTGCCCCACGCTCTGCTGGGGAAAATCAATCATGATCCGATCAATGTCCAAGGATTCGGCTTTTCTGCGGACTCAACCGGGGAGGGAAATCATTCTACTTCATTGGAGAGTGCGACTCTGATGGGGAATTCGATTCCACTGGGGAAGAAAGGATCATCTGCCTTCGGGGGAGAGTACAACTCTGCAGGGGAATACAACATCAGCTGTCCCAACACTCTACTGGGGAAGTGGGAATCATCGGACTTCAGGAGAGAGCCTGACTCTGGTGAGGAATCTCAATTTCACTGGAGACTTCAGTCTGGCATCATCAGTTACTGCATCCTTCGGCATACGAACAACCTCCTGCGAAACCTACACTTGTGACCCGGTGCGGGGGAGAGACGACATCATCCTTCGGTGCTTGACTCAGCCGATGAGGTGACCTTCCTTCAGGATGCGTCTGCTTGGGGAAGAGAATCACCTCTACCTGGGGAAGACATATCAATGCTCACTATCCTGCGTTCAGATTCTGCGGAGGAGAGACTACTGAACTCTGCCGGAGAAGGAGGACTCGCTCCGCTTCGGGGATATCAATCCTGGTCTGCTGAGGGTAATCTTGACCCTGATCTGATAAGGGATAAACGTCATCTCGATCTGCTGCAGTCTCAAACTGTACAAGGGAAACAATCTCAAACTGTACATCTCTGCTGAGAAACAATCCTGATTCAACAACGCCTACACAGGGAATACAGGCTACCAATCATGGAGTCAAGTAACAGGTTATGCTGTAGGATAGCAATCCAATGACCGTCAGGCTTCTTCAGAAGGTTCAGGTTTCGGCAGGGTAATGACACGATTCCCCGATACTCAATTCTTGCTAGGGTGGACAAACTCATTTGAACAACTTGCCCCAGCGCAATTCAACTTGCCCCAATCCGACCTTTGGGAATAATTCACTCTGAGCCGAAAACAACTGGCAACAAGACAATCTTCAGAGGGCTTGCCCCAACATCTGCACAACGGGAGGATTCATCCTCAACTAATCAACTCTCAGCATGGTCGGCTTCAATATCCCTGAAGTAATTTGCCCCTGAACGAGCGATGAGCGACTCAACATGCTCTGATTGAACACTGGAGGGATCTGCCCCCAAATCGCAAGAATTCTGGATAACTGCCCCTGATTGGGTCTCGAGAAGATTCACTTCCGACCAACCGCTTCTTGCATAAACTGCCCCATAATCAACTGATGCTCCGGGACTTGTCCTCAAACAAACTGATTCCAAACTCGCTGGAAGTCAATGCCCCAGATTCACAGGGCTTCGCAGCATACCATTCTGATCCAGACCTCTGACGATTCAGTCCTGATTGACTATTCCCTGTTTGAGTTCCTTCGTATTAGCTACCAACCTGCAATCAAAATTGTTTATTCACGAATGGTAATTCTAATGCAGTGTTCATGCAAATTTCGAAAAAATGTTGTACTGTCACTCATTTACGTGTCATGCTAGTGAGTGACGAATGAACCAAAGAGTTCAAACGTAGTGCTGATGCGATCAGTGAAAAATGCAATAAGGATATGATTAGCAAATCATGAAGGAGTCAGGTTACTCAACCTTATCGTAATGCGCTCTCAGAATAAACCCTGCCTCAATTAGGTCTTTTAAGGGTTGTATCGTGGTCGGGTTCACGGTTCGTGAAGCAAAGGATATTTGGCTCAAATTATGATTTGTACCCACCCCTTCTACGTGATGATCTCCGATCCTAAAGTCCGGTTAACTTAGCTCGAGCGCTCGCCTCTTCGAGAGGTATGTTGAACATTGGGAACAACTGGTTAAAGAATTCACAAGGTGTTTCGGAGTGACAGTTACTCCTTTTTCGTTTTCGGCGTCTGTGTCTACACGACTTCGTCCTTGTTCGAGGATTTTTCTTTTTATATCCTTTCTTTTTCATTCTTTTGATTCCCTAACTTTTGCCTGGACTGACTCCTTTTGAGTTCTTTTCAATTTTTCTTTTTGAAGTCCAGCGGGATGCCCTGATTTTTGCCTAAGTATTTGCTTTCTAGCTTTTCTTTTTTACTTAGCAGGCTTTCTTATTCCTTTTTCTTTTGGAACAAGTCGTGAGACACTGGTTGTCTTGATTGCTCCGAAAGGATTGTAACTGTCTCACTCCTGATTGGTGAGGTTTAACCATTGTGGTTGATGAGGTACGACCTCTAGCGAGGAATATGATGTGATTGGTCCTCGAAGAACAACACTCCTCTATAAGACTTGAACGCTCGATCAAGCTAACTGACAACTACCCTGCCCCGGGTTAAGATGTAAGGGTTAAAAAGTCCGAAGAAAACTCCTACTTCTCGGCTCGAAGTGGTTAACAAGGGATTCTCTTCCTTATCTCTCCGGTGTTTAGGGGATTTGAAACAATGCCTTGTACGTCATCGGCAAAGTTTTATCTGAAAGCAATACGATCATTGGCTATGAGTATTCAGTTTCATCATCCTCCCTCCGCTCATCGCTAATCATAGTAAGAAATCGGAGTAAATAAAATGCAAGTGTCAGTGTAATGCAATAAATGAGTGACAACGACATAATTAGTTCAGAAAAAATGCATAGTCACTTTATTAACATCACCATTCGAAACATACAATGTTTTAACAGCAAGTAGTAACTAACGGAAAAGAAACTACAAATGCAAATGGTAAAAAGTCCGAGGACTGCCAATGTTGAGGACGTCTGCCTGTCTGGATCACTGGCTTCTGGAAATAACCCTCTGAATTTGCGAGCTCAAACAGCTGAGAGGTTGTCACGTACAACCAAAACTCCGTCTGGAAAGGAAATACACCCTTGGTCGATCAATTGTTGCACTTTCTCCTGGAAAGCCTTGCAATCTTCCGTTGAATGCCCCAGAGATCCACCATGGTAACCGCACTGAACATGAGGATTGTACCCTGGAGGGTAAGGCTCTGGCACGGGCTTGAGAGCTTTCGGTTCCACCAAGGAGTTCTGAATCAACTGTGGAAGAATCTGGCTATACGGCACAGGCACTGGCTGGAAAGAAGCATTCCTTTGTTCTAAGTGGTTGCGAGGTCTCTTGTGATCCTGGTGCTGGTATTCTTTCCGCCCAGGAGCAAGAGGTCGTCGTTTCTGAATGGCGACGTTCTCTCGTTTAGGCGCTTGCGTCCTTGAGCTTGATCCAGGTAGAAACTGCGAGCGAGGCGATTCAGTCACCAAAGGTCGCGGGACATATTCAAGATCTTTCTCAGCTTCAGGCAAAGGAGTGAAATCATTCGCTCCTTTTGCAGGGTACGGGATGAACTTTCCCGATGCTCTCATGCCGCCCGGCACAAGCCTAATCGCCCTTGAGTCAATAAGGTCCTGAATCTTATTCCTGAGAGCCTTGCATGTTTCAACATGGTGCCCTGGTGCTCCTGAGTGGAAATCACAACGCATGCTCAGATCAACGTCTGGTGACACGTCATCTGGTGGATTTGAGGTCTGAAGCTTGAGAACACGGTTCTGAACCAACAGCGGCAGCAGCTGGGCATAACTCACAGGTAGTGGGTCCACAGCTCTATCAAGTAGCTTCTTCTTTTGACCATAACCTTCAGGGTTATTCTGAGATGCTCGGCGCGGCTGCTGACGAGACAGGCCTCGAGCTTCATGCTGTGTAGAGGGTCCATGAGGTCCACTTGGCTTCAGCACAGGTGGCACTGAAGGTAACGGAGGAAGCACTTTGGTCTCCTCCTTGGGTGCTCGACCACTCTCCTTATTTAGCATACTTCTCACCACTCCCATGAGAAAGCTCAACTGATTCTGCAGCTGCTGATTCTCCTCTCTGAGTACTTGCTGGTCCAGACGCACTGCCCGTATGTCATTCATGACCTGCCCCAGCTGGCTTTGGATTTTCCCCAACTCAGTTTGTATCTGCTCCATTAGTCTGAGCTGCTCGATTCTTGAGTCAAACCTGCAAAAACAAGGGTTATAAGACAAGTCCCGACTTCTGTCATGCAAGATGAATTATGCTAATGTCATGGGTGTCTGTACGTTTAGGAGATCACCCCTAATTCTGGTGTCAACGTGTCAACATAGTGTTAATGCAGTGATAAGACAGGATCCATTCATGGAAGAAAATATCTCATATTGCTCGGGACACCAGACTCAGGGTACGAAACGCGCCTGTAGCACAGACACATGCTAATGGAATGCAAACATGAATATGCGAGCTAATGCAAAATGCAGGGATGCAACAATATATCTAGGTGGCTGCTGTGGAGATTCGGTATCAACAGTCACTGATGAGAAGGAAACCCCGGTGTAAAACTACTGATCTGATCTGCTGAGAATAACCATCTGATAGGATCGAGATCAAAATCCTGCCTTGACAAGAGCGAAGGCCTGATAATAAAGACCCCGGATGCAAGATCAAGGAATATCTGTTGATGAAGTCTTCGGACCCCAAATCACAAATCTGCCCTCTCTAGAACAAACACACAGCTGCTGATGAGATCTTCAAACCCCACTCAAAATCTGCCCTATCAAGAACAAACAACAACTGCCGATGAGATCTTCAGACCCTTACTCAAAAATCTGCTCCATTCAGAACAAACCTCTGATAACAATACTCTGATCGGAACCTGCTCTATCAGGAATCAATCAAACACCCGATGATAAAATCCTCTGATCAAACCCTTGCTCTATCAAGAACATCTCTGCAACTGAGAACCCAACATAACTGATTCACTGTCAAGAAAACCAGGTAGTCTGGAGGTCAAAGTTTCCTGCAATATCCCAACCCCACTCACAGGTATGATGGACCTAATCCACGGACAAAGGTACGGCATCCTATGCGGTCGTCAGCGTCACAGACTTTCACGAGTGACAATACGATTCCCAGAAGGAGTGGCATCGTCAAGTCATGAAGAGGCCTCTCTTAGCTGACTTCCAAATGATCGGTCCCCAGAGTCGACAATCCTCACGTCTGGACTCCCCTCAGATCCTCAGGACCGGAAAGGAGCACCTCTGCAAGAATCTCGTCTGAGCGCAGATTTTCGTAGGGAACTGTGCCTGCTCAGCAGACAGGTTCGTCTACTACTTCTCCGCAACTATATCTAGGTGTGTACTCAAGCCCAGGTCCGGCTTCTCACTCACAGTAACATCCCTCTCCCACAGCAGCACAGATAATCATATCAAACTGGAAATAAAATGCGGGAAATAAAATGCGGGAAGTAAAGTGCGGGAAGTAAAAATGCGATAAATAAACGCAACCCAACAAGCAAACACACAAACGATAGGATTGACTCGCGTAGGGGATGGGAAACGGTCCCAACATAAGGGATGGGAAAAGTCCCTAGATGCCATGTCCCCAGCAGAGTCGCCAGCTGTCGCTTGCGCGAAAATAAGGTGCCGGCATGACAGAAGAGTCGCCACCTTTCGTTATTTATCCCTCAGGGCGGGAAAGGAAACGATCGGAAAAACCTGACGAAAAAGGGTAAGACAAGGTCGTCCCAACCATTGTCTGGGTTCGGGAGTCGGTTACGCAAGGGGAAGGTATTAGCACCCCTCACGTCCGTCGTACTCGACGGGATCCTCGCTTGTTTGTTTACTTGGACGGGTTGGTTTTAATCTATCTACCTATCAAGGCTGGCTGAAAAAGAAAAGAAAAATGACTCGGCAAAGCGTCGCACTTTATGCCTACGTATTCCCATCAGAGAATGAGAAATCAGAGTCAACGTAGTTCGGCTAACTACAGGGGAAAGGGGGAAAGGTTGCTCGCTAGGATATCGCATCCTATGCCTACGTACTTTCATCTGGTATGAAAGATCAGAGCAAACGTAGTTCGGGAAACTACGGGAAAAAATGGCTCAACTAGGAGGGAGACCATCAAGTCCTACTGTTATCATGCCATGGATTCATCCTATGGTTGAGGTTTGAACAGGGAACTCCTAGATGTTGTCATGCATAGGTTTCAACCTAAAAGTCTATCATCAAATCCTCATCAAAGGAAATGAGAGTCCTAAGGGATCATGTCAAGGATACACCAAAACAGACAAAAACATCAGCTTTAACAGTAAAATGCATGCAATGCAAGTGAGGGAGGAAATGTGTGTGGGGTTTCAGCCTCCACAAGCTCGTCTCGACCTCAAGCCAGTCATGAGATAACAGCAATCATACTGAAGATAAACAACATACTATCAAGCAATGAACAAACAGGGGAAATGAAGTGCCAACAGGCAAACAAAACACGCATGCTTGAGAAAGAAAGAATCTACTCTCTAATCCTAACCCTAATCACAGAATCTGAATCAAATCTAAGCACTAAAGCAAGACCCTGAACAAGAGAATTCAATCCCAGTCTTCAAGCTTCAGAACAAGCTTACCAAAGAAAGGGAGCTAAGCAAGCAGACTCATAGTGTCTTCCTCAGGAGAACACTAGGAGGTGTATACTCAGGAGTCATACCCTATGTGGCTCAACCACTGTGATCAGTTTATATTCCTCCTCAGGAGAAATTAAACTCACAAGCAGGCTCCAACATCACTGGATATTTAGGAAATCCTATCTAAACTAGTGGAACTAAGTGAATAGACTCATAGGACCTTCCTCAGGAAAGTACTAGGAGGCTTCCACTTAGGAATCGTATCCTATGTGGCTCAACAACTGTGATCAGTTTACATTCCTCCTCAGGAGAAATTAAACTCACAAGTTGGCTCCAACATCATTGGATACTTGAGAAATCCTAGATAAACTAAGGGAACTAAGTGAATAGACCCATAGGACCTTCCTCAGGAAAGTACTAGGAGGCTTCCACTTAGGAGTTGTATCCCATGTGGCTCAACAACATGTGATCAGTTTACATTCCTCCTCAGGAGAAATTAAACTCACAAGTTGGCTCCAACATCATTGGATACTTAAGAAAGAGGTGAGAATAAAGAATGAAAGTCATTCATAGTGCCTTCCTCAGGAAAGTACCATGAACTTCCTTCAAACTTCAGGATCTCAAACCTCACAGACAGGGGACAAGCCAAGCTCTGGGCCTCTGAATCTTGATCTACAATCTTCACTTCATCATGCTCTCCATCAAGGTCTTCAAGGCAACACAAGCCCCACAACAAATTCCCCACAATGAACCCCAAAGATGAACAGATAACCACAGGGCAGACAAAATCATCAGGCAACTTCAGAAAATACCTAAAAATACTAAACTAATGGGGAAAAATCTAACAATTATTCACAAGGGTCTACAAAGTCTATTCATAACATCTACATAGGCCTCTACCTAAAAATCAAGACAAAACTTATCAAAGAAAGTGAATTCCCTCACCTAAGCACAACCTAAACCCTAATTAGGATACCCTACATCTACCCTAATTAAACTAATCAAAACTTAATTCTAAAATTCTAGAATAAATCCTATGGGGAACTATGATTCATCATCTAATTGCACAAAAAAGAATGGATTAAAAAGACTAAAGGAAAGTCCTAAAACAAATCTTGCAAAATCATGATACCAAACTACACATTATAAAAGCTATTTAAAAGGAAAATCTATTAAAAATACTAAACTTAAAAATAAAATCCCATTTTTATTTTTAATATTTTCTACACATTATTATCTACTCATAGAAAAAAGAAGAATTAAAAAACAATTATTTATCAATTTTTAATGAATTTTCTAAAACAAGAAAAATATTAAAACAATATAAAAGAAGTTAAATCAATTAAAAGGGAGGGGGGGGTGTGACAAGTAACACGCGCCAGTTGGAATTAATTGGGCCAGATAAAAGGGGGGTGGGGATAGCGAAATAAGCCCAGAGCGCTGATTAAATGAAACGACCGCGTTTCATTATTTGAACTTTTCCCTCCATCTTCAGATTGAACCACGGCCGCACGATGAGATGAACAAGTCAGACTTGGAGCCTAATCCAATGAACCACCTTCATCGTCCCAAACATATCTAGGGTTTTCAGAAACCCTCTCCTCCATGCACTCATCTTCCAATCCCTGATTCTCTCTCCACACGCCATGATTTAATACGATTCAAAAATGAAAATTGTAGTACTCAATGAGAGGAACAAGATGGTACGCGTGGATTTCCCTAATTCATCCTCAATAATTCCAACAGAGGACTTCAATGCCATGGTCCAACTAAACATCACTTGTTATCAACCTTCACTAAGCTTCAATCTAATGGTTTACAGAGCTTCTACAAGTTAGCCTAAGGATTCTAAACCAATCTTTACTCGTTAAAACTAACAAACTAACTAAATCTTGAAGATCAAAGATTCTTGGCTCTGTTATGAACCTTCACAGATCGTGCCCTAATTCATGGGAAAGAGTCATCTACCCTAGTGCATCAATTATCTACCTAGAAAGCTATCTAAGACTGCATAATTTAGGAGATAGAGAGAAGAAAAGGAACCTGTCAAAGAGGTGTGGAGGGAACTCGTGTGGATGGATTCAGAGCTTGTAATGGCTGAAATGTGATCCTTAGGGGGTGAGCAAGCTTCTGTTTGCACTTGTATGGAAGGAGAATGCTTGTAGTGAATGAAATTCAGAGTTGCTTGAAGTTGAAGGAAGTGCTTCAATGGATGCTTCTCTCTCTCTCTCTCTTGAAATCTCTCTCTATCACCAACCTTGAACTCTCTTCATGGCCCTCTTCTTATAATGATCATTAGATGCTTCTAGATTCCTCTAGAATATGGTGGAAATTTCTTGAAAATCTCATGTGATGACATATTGAGAATCTCACATTCCATGCCTTATGCCTTACCATTTTGTGCCAAATTCTCCTTATGAGAGATATTGAGTGTGGATGAGTGAAAAACAAGCTCATCTTTGGCTTGTGTAAGGTTTTTCAACATTTCCTTCTTTTTCAAGTAACAATTTTTCAAAGCATCACCCATTTTAAAGCTTCAAATCAAAATTCTAGCTAAACCAATGTTCTCAAAATGATTTTTCCAATCAAAATGATATATTGGATGACCTATTTTGGATTTGTGGATCTTCCAAATCACTTTTCAAATTCAACTTTTCAAACTTATATGCCATTTTTAGTTCATTTTTGACCAATCATGTAACTTCATGCTATGAGCTTTTCCAACAATTTGTGACCTTCTTTATAGACTTAAAATCACATTTTGAACAACTTTCATGTTTTGAGTTTTTCCATTTGAGGCTTGGAAATAGGAGTTTTAGGCATTGGCTAAAATGACCTATAACTGACAAATGACCAAAATACCCCTGTCTTGTTCAAACCATAAGTTGAGTTCCACAAATCCAATCAAGGACTTCTACCACTCAAATTAAAGCTAAGAAGATCCTCTTCAACATTCATGTTGACCAAGAAGTCATAGGAATCCTCCTACTAGGGCAAAAGTTGTCTGCAAGTTGGGTGACTTTCAAGGACCCAGATTCACACACCTCTGCTGACCTGTAATTTGTCAAAACCATAACTTGGGCTCTGTAACTCCTATCAAGGACTTCCACCACTCAAATTAAAGCTAAGAACAAGCTCTACAACATTCATGTTATGGGGAAGGTGAGATATCAATCACATCTTGGGCTAAAACTGCCTGGAAGATAGGGATCAAATTAGGGTTTTTCACTGACAATCCTTGGGGACCCTGACTTGAAACTTCTCAAACTCCTCACTCATGATGAGTTGGCCTAGGAATCATCTTTATATCATCTCTATGCATCATTCCATGATCTCATGGCCCTTGGATTGGTCTCAACCTTTCCCAAATCATCAGTTGACCTAGGGTTGACCCAGTCAAAACCCTAATTCTACCATTCATGGTTGAATCTTCTGAACCCTTGCATAATGACTTCTCTGGGCTTCATGAATGCTATCAAGACATCTCATAGGCTTTCCCAAAACATCAAATTCATTCTCAAAGTCTCAGAACCATCTGAGGAGCACCCACAACTCTCAAGCTTTGAAGCACACAACCCTGGTTTCACACCACTTCTTCTGAGGATCTCTTGAACTTTCTGATGAAGGTATCCACTTTCAAACACTCAATGAATAAATAATTGTTGGTCAAATTTTGGGGTGCAACACCATCCACGTAGATGGTCCACTTGTGGGCTCCGCTTGTTGGGGAGGCCAACATGAACATCTCTTCCACGAAATTAGTCGAGTAGTTGCTTTATGCGCTGATCGGTCTGCACCACGATCGTGTGGGCCAGGAAGTAGGGTTTCAGCCTCCTTGCAGCGTTCACGAGGGCCAAAGCGACCTTCTTGGTTTGCTGGTACCTGAGCTTGGGGTCTTGGAAGGCCTTGCTAGGTGAAGTAAATTGGTTTTTGTCCCTCGGGGGTTTCACGAATGAGAGTCAGGTTGTCCCCTCGGTTTCCACGACGAGGTACAAGTACAAAATATCCCCACTTTTCGGTCATGATAGGTCTGGGGGTCTTGAAAGAAATTTTTTGAGATGGAGGAGAGCTTTCTCGCACTCCTTTGTCCATTCAAATGCGGCCTCCTTGCGCAGGAGTTTGAAAAATGGAAGCGCGTGTTGGACAGACTTGGCCACGAAGCGAGATATCTAGGTGAGCATCTCGTTTAGGTATTGGTTCGATTTTTTCGAGCTCGACATTGAAAATTTATAGAAAGCTCTGCATTTGTCGGGGTTCGCTTTGATTCCTCATTATGTCAAATAGAAACCGAGGAATTTTCCTGCTCGGACACCGAAGATGCACTTCTCCGGATTGAACCTCATTTGGAACCTCCTCGTCGTGTCAAAGAGCCTGTTAAGATGGAGGGTGTGGTCGGTTTCCTCTTGGGACTTCACAATCATGTCGTCCATGTAGACCTCGAGCATGTCCCTGATCTCACCTCGTAAGCCCTTATCCATCATCCGCTGGTAAGTAGCGTCGGTGTTTTTCAGTCCGAAGAGTATTATGTTATACTCGGTCATGAAAGTCGTGTATTGTTTGTCAATTTTTGACATAGGGATTTGGTTGTACCCCGAGTAGGCGTCCATGAACGAAAATAGCTTGAAACTTGCACAATTGTCGACCAACTTGTCGATGTTAAGAAAAGGATATGCATATTTAAGGAAGACCCAATTGAGATTAGTATAGTCAACACGCATACGCCACTTTCTATTAGATATTTTAACAAGTACAATACTAGACATCCAGATTGTGCACTGGGATTCAGAAATAAATTTTTCTTCTAAAAGGTCTTTTACAGCTAATTCAGCAGCCTTCTCTTTCCCAGGAGTATGACTATGCCTATGTTGTACTACGACCCTCGTAGTCGAATCTATGGTCAGCTGATGGAAAGCAACGTCGGGTTCCAATCTGGGCATCTTTGTTCTCAAGAATGATGCCCAACTATGCTTCCTGTCGAGTTTGACGCACCATCCACGTAGATGGTCCACTTGTGGGCTCCGCTTGTTGGGGAGGCCAACATGAACATCTCTGCCACGAAATTAGTCGAGTAGTTGCTTTACGGGCTGATCGGTCTGCACCACGATCGTGTGGGCCAGGAAGTAGGGTTTCAGCCTCCTTGCGGCGTTCACGAGGGCCAAAGCGACCTTCTTGGTTTGCTGGTACCTGAGCTTGGGGTCTTGGAAGGCCTTGCTAGGTGAAGTAAATTGTTTTTTGTCCCTCGGGGGTTTCACGAATGAGAGTCAGGTTGTCCCCTCGGTTTCCACGACGAGGTACAAGTACAAAATATCCCCACTTTTCGGTCATGATAGGTCTGGGGGTCTTGAAAGAAATTTTTTGAGATGGAGGAGAGCTTTCTCGCACTCCTTTGTCCATTCAAATACGGCCTCCTTGCGCAGGAGTTTGAAAAATGGAAGCGCATGTTGGACAGACTTGGCCACGAAGCGAGATATCTAGGTGAGCATCTCGTTTAGGTATTGGTTCGATTTTTTCGAGCTCGACATTGAAAATTTAGAGAAAGCTCTGCATTTGTCGGGGTTCGCTTTGATTCCTCGTTATGTCAAATAGAAACCAAGGAATTTTCCTGCTCGGACACCGAAGATGCACTTCTCCGGATTGAACCTCATTTGGAACCTCCTCGTCGTGTCAAAGAGCCTGTTAAGATGGAGGGTGTGGTCGGTTTCCTCTTGGGACTTCACAATCATGTCGTCCATGTAGACCTCGAGCATGTCCCTGATCTCACCTCGTAAGCCTTTATCCATCATCCGCTGGTAAGTAGCGTCAGTGTTTTTCAGTACGAAGAGTATTATGTTATACTCGGTCATGAAAGTCGTGTATTGTTTGTCAATTTTTGACATAGGGATTTGGTTGTACCCCGAGTAGGCGTCCATGAACGAAAATAGCTTGAAACTTGCACAATTGTCGACCAACTTATCGATGTTAAGAAAAGGATATGCATATTTAGGGAAGACCCAATTGAGATTAGTATAGTCAACACGCATACGCCACTTTCTATTAGATATCTTAACAAGTACAATATTAGACATCCAGATTGTGCACTGGGATTCAAAAATAAATTTTTCTTCTAAAAGGTCTTTTACAGCTAATTCAGCAGCCTTCTCTTTCCCAGGAGTATGACTACGCCTACGTTGTACTACGGCCCTCGCAGTCGAATCTATGGTCAGCTGATGGAAAGCAACGTCAGGTTCCAATCTGGGCCTCTATGCAACTCTCCATGCAAACCAGTCAACGTTCTCCCTGAGGCAGACCTTTAGTTACTTCCTCGCTAAATCGAGGAGTCTTGTGCCAATCTTCAAGCATATGTTCGGGTCATCACCAAGGAGGATGGGCTCGAAGTCGCCATCTGGAATAGGGCGCATGGGGTGGAGAGGCTCCCTGTTGTTTCCAGCTGCTGGAGATGCGTCTGGTGTTGCTCCATTATGCTTCTACTTGTTGGTGAAGTGGTTGTTGAGGTCGACTAAATTGATGCGACACAATGGCTTATGTTCCTCGAACCAGGCTGGTTGCTGGCAGACTTGGGCGTCATGTTGATTGAGTTTAACCCCTTTGTCACTGCTTCAAAGCATTTTCTTGCGCCCTCAATGTCCCCGTGATGAGTGATGACCCGTCCCCTGGCCGTATAGTATTTCACCTTAAAGTGGACCGTGGGGGGGGGGGGGGGTGTAACACCCCGAATTTTAATTGGAATATTTTAATTTATTTATTTAATGGGGAATATTCAATTTCGTTGGTTTTGTGAATTATTGGGAAATCATGCATTGTTGGATTATTTATTTAATTAATAGTATACTATATGAGAATATTGGTATTATTATTGATTAAAATGAATATAAGTGAAATAAGGGTAAATTGGGCATTAAGAGGAGTTAGTGAGGATATTATGGGAAAAGCCCAATTTTGAGGCCCAAGATTAGGTTTGAAAAAATAGGATTCATTTGTTAACCGTGAAAAGTTTTGTGGCCAGAGCTCTGAAGAGAAGGTTGGAGGCAGAAGATTCCCGGAAAGATCGTGAAGGCTTTGAATCTTCAATTAAGGTATGAGGAGTATAGCTTTTCATGATTTTCTATGTGTAACCTTCGATGTGTTTATGGTTGATTTAAGGTTTAAGGGATTCTGGGTTGATTGTGGGAAAATAGGGAAATTGACAGTGTGACCCTGAAGGTTGTGGTTAGTGGTAAGTATTCTTGACTGTTTGAGCATAGATATGATAATTAGGAAACTTAGGCCTTCGTGGCAAAAACCTTGGATTGTTATACGTTTGACCCTAAAGGAATATGAATATTCAAATGTGAGTAACTCTAATGCCTTAGGGTGTAATTAATGGAAAAGTTGTGATTTAGGACGTGAAGATGTTACAGATTGGCCTAATAAACCGTAGGTTTTGTGCCGTTATCGCCGTATGACCTTAGGGATGATTTAGGGATGTTTTGGGGGCATTGGGTAAGTGAATCGTAGAGCTTTTTAAGTGATTCTGAGTTCTGGTGTGTAGCAGAATTTACTGTCATCGCACTATTCGCCTAGCAAAGAAAACTTCACCTAGCAAACCATGTTGTTCCCAAACTCGCCTAGCGAAGAATCTTTCTCCTAGCAAAGAAACTCGCTCCTGACCCGCCTAGCGAACATGCCAGCGAACGTAGCAGAGTTTTGCGAATATTGATCGTATGCAGCGATGCCTTGATGTTTGAATCTGTGATTTCTGTGATGAATTAACATGAGTATGACAGCGAGTTTTAGGTGATGTATACATGATGACATGATGATTTCTATAATGTATTATGACGATATTACCATGATTTTGATGAATTATGTAATAACATGAGATATGATGATTTATGTGATGATGATGAATATGATGAATGATGATGCACCTATGCTGATAATATGAGGATGATTTGTGACGTGTGCATCATGCATTCATGTGCATCCGGACATTGGTTCAGGACCTCAATTACTTTGGCTTCAATCCCATTGTGTGGATGTGAAATGTTATGATGTGCTCCGGTTCTCTAGTAGAATCGATCCTATTGATGGGGATCTATGAAGAGTTGATGGCCCAGTGTCCATCGAGCTGTGATGATTGGTACCACATGTATTGAGTCTTGTCGCATTGCATTTATGAGTATTTTTGTATGAATTATGATGTTGTGACCTTTGAGGCATATTGAAGGATATGAATGTGTTGAATATGATTATGATGCCATTTATGTATTGATTGTTATACATTGATTATTATGAATTGTTTTACTCACCCTGCCTGTTTTAATGTTACCTCCACGTGGGTAACGTGCAGATGACCAAGTTTAGTCGTGGATGCCGTCGAGGAGTATTTTTAAAGTTTTGAGTCGTTAGCCTTTATGGTTAGCTTAGAGGGTCTTGCTCTGATATGTAACATCGGGTTGGGTTCTTTGAGTTAAACTTTATACCATTGAGTTATTTTGCTTATTTTCCCTGATGAGGAAACCTTGACTTATGCCTTTGAATTCCGCTGTTTCATGCTGTTTGATGTATTTTTGGGAAAACCCGTGATTTACGAAGTGTTGACCTATTTTGATGACATTGGGAAATGTACGCCCTTTTGGTGGCTTTTTATGAGATTTATTTATTTATTTACTCTGATTTCTGTGTTATTTTACCGTAATAATTGTGGGGTAGAAAAAGGTGTTACATTAGTGGTATCAGAGCAGGTCGGTCCGTCCGGCCAAGTTTTATGTTGTTAGTCCATTGTTTGTCAATAGTGTGAGAACACTATTGGATGAGTCGTTTTCTTCTAACCTTGTTGGTGGTTGCAGATGGCTGGAAGGAATGATCGTGCTATTGCAGATGCGTTGGAATCACTTGCCCAAGTGATGGCTCAGAATGGTGGACCTCCAGATGAGTTCCGTGCTTTGGGAAAGTTCTAGAGGAACAACCCGCCGACTTTTGTGGGCACTCATGATCCTGATGGTGCGCAGAAGTGGCTGAAAGTGATTGAGAATATTTTCCGAGTTATGGCGTGCACTGATGCGCAACAGGTACAGTTTGGTACACATATGCTAGCAGAGGAAGCTGAAGACTTGTGGGATAACACTCGTCAGAGATTGGGAGATGCTGGCATTGCAATAACTTGGGTTATCTTTAAGGAAGAGTTTATGAGGAATTATTTTTCTGAAGATGTTCGGGGAAAGAAAGAAGTGGAGTTCCTTGAGCTCAAACAAGGAAATATGATTGTGGCTGAGTATGCGGCAAAGTTTGAGTCTTTGGTAAAGTTTTGTCCGTATTACAACCGTGTTGACGCAGAGATGTTGAAGTGTCTTAAGTTTGAGAATGGTTTGACACCAGAGATTAAGCAGAGAATTGGGTACCAGCGGATTCTTCGGTTTTTGGAACTGGTGGACAAGAGAAGGATTTATGATGAAGATAGCCGAGCTCGATCGACTCACTACAAGTAGCTGAGTGAGAAGAAATAGAAAGGTATGTATAGAGGGAAGCCGTATGTAACTTCTGGTGATAAGGGGAAGCAGAAGGCTTCAGATGGGAAAAAGTCAAGTGGGTGAGCGACTACTGCTCCAGGTAAGTGTTATAAGTGTGGCGAGCAAGGCCACCATGCTGAGAATTATAGAGTGTTGAGATGTCATCGTTGTGGCAAGAGAGGCCATAGAGCTACTGACTACAAAGACGAAGCTCCGACTTGCTTCAACTATGGAGAGAAGGGTCATATCAGTACCCAGTGTCAGCAGCCGAAGAAAACTGCTACTGCTGCTCAGACAAGTGACAGAGTGTTTGCTTTGAGCGGTGCAGAAGAATCCAAGATAGATAACTTGATAAGAGGTATTTGTTTTATTAATGATGTTGAATTGATTTCTATAGTTGATACTGGTGCTACTCATTCATTTATTTTGCTTGATTGTGCTAAGAGGTTGAATTTGAAATTATCTGCTATGGTTGAGAGTATAGTTATTGATACACCGGCTAATGGTTATGTAACTACTGCGTTAGTCTGTTTGAGCTGCCTTTTGACTATTTATGATACGAATTTTGTGATGGACTTGGTCTGTCTACCTTTGCATCAAATCGATGTTATTCTTGGAATGAACTGGTTGGAATACAATTATGTTCATATTGATTGCTACAGCAAGACTGTGAAGTTTCCAGAGTTTGGTGATGGTGGAGAGCTGATATTTGTATCTGCTAAGCAAGTAGAAGAACTCTTAAAAGATGAGGCTCAGATGTTTGCGTTTTTTGCATCACTTCAAGTTGATTATAAGGTAGTGAGCGTGGAGCTACCAGTTGTTCAGGAATTTCCAGAGGTGTTTCCTGACGACATGAGTGACTTACCTCTTGAGCGTGAGGTAGAGTTTACTATTGATGTGATACCGGGCACTAGTCCTGTGTCGATGGCTCCTTATCGGATGTTTGCATCTGAGTTAGGAGAATTGAAGAAACAGTTGGAATATTTGCTTGTGAAGAAGTTTATTCGACCAAGTGTTTCTCTGTGGGGGTGCTCCTGTGTTATTGGTGAAGAAGAAAGATGGTAGTATGAGATTGTGTATGGATTATCAGCAGTTGAATAAGGTGACTATTAAGAATAAGTATCCACTTCCGAGGATTGATGATTTGATGGATCAATTGGTGGGTCTTGTGTGTTTAGTAAGATTGATTTGAGGTCTGGTTATCATCAGATTCACGTTAAGCCGGATGATATCCCGAAGACAGCTTTCAGGACGAGGTATGGACACTATGAGTATACTGTGATGTCGTTTGGTGTGTCTAATGCACCTGGTGTATTCATGGAGTATATGAATATGATTTTTCATCCTTATTTGCATCAGTTTGTGGTAGTATTCATTGACGAAATTTTGATATATTCTAAGTCCGAAGAAGAGCATGCACAACATCTAAGAGTTGTATTGTAGGTTTTGAAAGACAAGAAGCTTTATGCCAAGTTGTCTAAGTGTGAGTTTTGGTTGAAGGAAGTGAGTTTCCTTGGCGATGTGATTTCTAGTGGCGGAATTGTTGTTGATCCGTCGAAGATTGATGTTGCGTTGCAGTGGGAGACTCCAAAGTCTGCTACTGAGATTCGAAATTTCCTTGGGTTAGCTGATTATTATCACAGGTTTATTGAAGGTTTCTCTAAGTTGGCATTTCCATTGACTCAGTTGACTGGAAAGGGTCAAGCTTATGTATGGGATGTTTCTTATGAGAGGAGTTTTGTAGAACTCAAGAAAAAGTTGACGACTGCCCCAGTGTTGACTTTGCCGAATCCGAGTGAGTCCTTTATAGTGTATTATGATGCGTCGAAGATGGTTCTTGGAGGCGTATTGATGCAGAATGGTAAGGTTGTTGCTTATGCTTCCAGACAATTGAAGATTCATGAAAGGAATTATCCTACGCATGACTTAGAGTTGGCCGCTGTGGTGTTTGTGTTGAAGATTTGGAGACATTATCTTTTTGGGTCCAGATTCGAAGTGTTCAGTGATCACAAGAGTCTGAAGTATTTGTTTGATCAGAAAGAGTTGAACATGAGGCAGAGAAGATGGCTTTAACTTCTGAAGGATTATGATTTTGAATTGAGTTACCATCCGGTAAGGCTAATGTTGTGGCTGATGCATTAAGTAGGAAGTCCTTACATATGTTGATGCTTATGGTTCGAGAGTTAGAACTGATTGAGCAACTCAGATATATGAGTTCGATTTGTGAAGAGACTCCTAGCAATCTGAAGTTGGGTATCTTGAAGTTGACTAGTGGTATTCTCCAAGAGATCAGAGAAGGTTAGAAATCTTATTTGAGTTTGGTGGATCGTCTCACGTTAATCAATCAAGGTAACGGGGGTGATTTTCAGATCGATGAGAATGGTGTGATGAGGTTCTGAGATAGAGTATATGTTCCCGATGTGCCAGAAATCAATCAAGAAGAGCATTCTTGAAGAAGGTCACAGAAGCGGGTTGAGTATTCATCCTGGTGCCATAAAGATGTATCAAGACTTAAAGAAGTTGTTTTGGTGGTTGAGTATGAAGAAGGAAATTGTAGAGTTTGTTTATGCTTGTTTGACTTGTCAGAAGTCGAAGTTTGAATATCAGAGACCGTTGGGTCTGATGCAACCATTGAGTATTCCAGAATGGAAATGGGATAGCATTTCTATGGATTTTGTGACAAGTTTGCCGAAGACTTTGAATGAGTATGATTCAATTTAGGTGATTGTTGATAGATTGACCAAATCGGCTCATTTTATACCGATGAGGATCAATTATTTGTTGCAGAAGCTTGCCGAGTTATATATTGATCAGATTGTGAAGTTACATGGTGTTCCGTCGAGTATTGTGTCGGATAGAGATCCGAGATTTACATCGAGATTCTGGGAGAGTTTGTAGACAGCTTTGGGTACTAAGTTGAGGTTGAGTTATCCCTATCATCCGCAGATGGATGGATAGACAGAGAGAACTATCCAGTCTTTAGAGGATTTGTTGAGAGCATGTGTGTTGGATCAATGTGGATTGTGGGATAGTTATTTGTCGTTGATTGAGTTTACCTACAATAACAGTTACCATTCTAGTATCGGAACGACACCGTATGAGGCTTTGTATGGTAGGAGGTATAAGACTCCTTTGTGTTGGTATGAATCCGGCAAGAGTGCTGTGCTCGGACCTGAAACTGTGCAAGAGACGACTGAAAAGATCAAGATGATCCAAGAAAAGATGAAAGTGTCGCAGAGTTTTCAGAAGATTACCATGATAAGAGGAGGAAAGCACTTGAGTTCCAAGAGGGAGATCACGTGTTTCTGAGAGTTACGCCGGTATTTGGTGTTGGCCAAGCTTTGAAGTCTCGAAAGCTCATATCACGTTTTATTGGTCCGTATCAGATTTCGCAGAGGGTGGGTGAAGTAGCATATCAGATTGCTTTACCGCCATCGCTTGCGAATTTGCATGATGTGTTGCATGTGTCTCAATTGAAGAAGTACATTTCAGATCCCTTGCATGTGATTCAGATGGATGATGTACAGGTACGAGATGATTTGACTGTTGAGGCGTTGCCTGTGCGGATTGATGAACGAGAAGTGAAGCAGCTGCGAGGTAAAGAGATTGCCTTGGTGAAGGTAGTTTGGGGAGGACCAGCTAGAGAAAATTGGACTTGGGAACGTGAATATCAGATGAGGGAGTCGTATCCGACTCTGTTTTCTTGAGGTAATTTTCGAGGACGAAAATTCTTTTAAGTGGGGGAGAGTTGTAACACCCCGAATTTTAATTGGAATATTTTAATTAATTTATTTAATGGGGAATATTCAATTTCGGTGGTTTTGTGAATTATTGGGAAATCGTGCATTGTTGGATTATTTATTTAATTAATAGTATACTATATGAGAGTATTGGTATTATTATTGATTAAAATGAATATAAGTGAAATAAGGGTAAATTGAGCTTTAAGAGGAGTTAGTAAGGATATTATGGGAAAAACCCAATTTTGAGGCCCAAAATTAGGTTTGACAAAATAGAATTCTGAAGGGAATTAGGATTCATTTGTTAACCGTGAAAAGTTTTGTGGCCAGAGCTCGGAAGAGAAGGTTGGAGGCAGAAGATTCCCGAAAAGATCGTGAAGGCTTTGAATCGTCGATTAAGGTATGGGGAGTATAGCTTTTCATGATTTTCTATGTGTAACCTTCAATTTGTTTATGGTTTATTTAAGGTTTAAGGGATTCTGGGTTGATTGTGGGAAAATAGGGAAATTGATAGTGTGACCCTGAAGGTTGTGGTTAGTGGTAAGTATTCCTGACTGTTTGAGCATAGATATGATAATTAGGAAACCTTAGGCCTTCATGGCTAAAACCTTGGATTGTTATATGTCTGACCCTGAAGGAATATGAATATTCAAATGTGAGTAACTCTAATGCCTTAGGGTGTAGTTCAAGGAAAAATTGTGATTTAGAACGTGAAGATGTTATGGATTGGCCTAATAAACCGTAGGTTTTGTGCCGTTATCGTCGTATGGCCTTAGGGATGATTTAGGGATGTTTTGGGGGGCATTGGGTAAGTGAATCGTAGAGCTTTTTGAGTTCTAGTGCGTAGCAGAATTTGCTATCATTGCGTTGTTCGTCTAGTGAAGAATCCTTTGCCTAGAGAAGAAACTCGCCCCAGACTCGCCTAGCGAACATGCCAGCGAACGTAGCAGAGTTTCACAAATATTGATCATGTGCAGCGATGCCTTGATATTTGAATCTGTGATTTCTATGATGAATTAACATGAGTATGACAACGAGTTTTAGGTGATGTGTACATGATGACATGATGATTTCTATAATGTATTATGACGATATTACCATGATTTTGATGAATTATGTGATAACATGAGATATGATGATTTATGTGATGATGATGAATATGATGAATGATGATGCACCTATGTTGCTAATATGAGGATGATTTGTAACGTGTGCATCATGCATTCATGTGCATCCGGACATCGGTTCAGGACCTCGATTACTTTGGCTTCAATCTCATTGTGTGGATGTGAAGTGTTATGATGTGCTCCAGTTCTCTAGTAGAATCGATCCTATTGATGGGGATCTATAAAGAGTTGATGGCCCAGTGCCCATCGAGCTGTGATGATTGGTACCACATGTATTGAGTCTTGTCGCATTGCATTTATGAGTCTTTTGTATGAATTATGATGTTGTGACCTTTGAGGCATATTGAAGGATATGAATATGTTGAATATGATTATGATTCCATTTATGTATTGATTGTTATACATTGATTATTATGAATTGTTTTACTCACCGTACCTGTTTGAATGTTACCTCCACGTGGGTAACGTGCAGATGACCAAGTTTAGTCGTGGATGTCGTCGAGGAGTATTTTTAAAGTTTTGAGTCGTTAGCCTTTATGGTTAGCTTAGAAGGTCTTGCTCTGATATGTAACATCGAGTTGAGTTCTTTAAGTTAAACTTTATACCGGTGAGTTATTTTGCTTATTTTCCCTGATGAGGAAACCTTGACTTATGCCTTTGAATTCCGCTATTTTATGTTGTTTGATGTATTTTTGGGAAAACCCGTGGTTTATGGAGTATTGATCTATTTTGATGACATTGGGAAACGTACGCTCTTTTGGTGGCTTTTTATGAGATTTATTTATTTATTTACTTTGATATCTGTGTTATTTTGTCGTAATAATTGTGGGGTAGAAAAGGGTGTTACAGGGGGCACGGTGGTCAGCTCGGCCAGAGTTGGTCTTCCTAGAATAGACTGGTATAGAGATGGGCACTCTATAACCAGAAAGCGTACCTTAACCTGCCTTGCGGTTTCCTCGGCGCCGAAAGTGACGAGCAGCTCGACGTAGCCTCATGTCTTAGTAGTTGTGCCATTGAAGCCTTGCAGGTCAGAGCCTACATACGGTGTCATATGACTCTCGTAGAGCTGGAGAGTGGTGAACAGGTGGGCGTACATTATGTCGACTGAGCTCCCTTGGTCAATTAGGATGCGACGGATGTCGAAGTTGGCCATCTGCACTCTAACGAGCAAATGGATGTTGGAGTTAGGAGCACCGCCCGACAGTTCCTTGAGATAAAATTAGATGGGATTTGATTTTCCCTGGAACCTGTCGAGGTTCCCGTTCTGGTTTGAGCTTGCATTGATCAGCTTGTCGAACTTTTTTTTCACCGACCCCATGGTTAGCTTGTTGAATCCTCCCCCAGATATGACTATAGAGGATGAAAGTTCTCCCAGGTGCTGCGAGCAGATAGGGGTGTGTCGACCTTGTTGGGGTCGTAGAAGTCCTTGGGTCGAGACATGCAGAGGGTGGCCTGTAAGCCGGTGTTGTCAGAGGGAGGTATGTCCTACCCGACCTTCTTTGCCTTACTGACGTCCTGTCGAGAAGCCTCGCTCCTCTTGGTGTACTGCATGAGTCATCCCTCTTTGATAAGGATATCAATCGCATCCTTGAGGTGGATGCAATCCTCGGTCACGTGCTCGTGGCTCCCATAGAGCCAAAAGAACTTGGACTTGTCGACATTGGGCTTAGGGGGCTTCAGCCTGGCAAAATGGACCCCACCTTGCTGAAATTTCGAGTTTATACATATGGCCAGGATGCGCTCGCATGGAGCTATCAACAGTATGTACTTGTAGAAACAACCCACTAGTCCCTTGTGTTCGCGGGAGTCTCAGGGATTATCTTCACTTCTTTTCTCCCTGGCGCGTTGGGGAGCCACAGAGTCGTCATACTTCGTGACTATGGTACCTTCCCGGTCCTGTGAGTTATGAGCATTTGTTACGTTCTCTCTCTCCTCGTACTAGATGTACCTATGGGCTTTAAGGAGAAAGACGTTCAAGGAGTGAGGCGTCTCAATGCCAACTGCTTTGGTGAAGTCGGTGCGGGGATGCAGCCTTTGCTCGAGCAGGAATATTTTCATCTAGTCAGTCGTGGAGATCTGGACGGCTTCTCGGTTGAAACTTTCAATGTAGGCCTGGAGAGACTCGTCCTTCCCCTGAATGATGGCTTCGAGCGATGCCTTATATTTCGGGTGTCGTAGTGAAGTGTTTGGTGAACTGCGTTTTCAAGTCCTTCCAGGAGGTGATGGACTTTGAGGTGAGGCTTTTGTTCCATGCCATGACACCTTTCCTCAGAGTCGTGGGGAAGATTCTGCACTTGATGGAGCCTCGGATGTTGTGGTAGTCGATCATAGTGTAACACCCTGTTCCCCAAATACACATAAATGCAATTAAAATAAACAATTATCAAAGTTTCACACCATAAAACGGGATGTCACAAAAGAAACCAAACAAAACATCTTCATTAAATGATATCAACAATAGTAAACAACGGAAGATTCGTCATCATATATATACATATAACCATCATATACATGTCATATACATCATCCTCGGCCAACTGCCCAAAATACACCAGACATATATTCACTAAAAGAACTCATCAAAACATGATACGCCACAAGGGCACACAAAATCATCAAATAAACAATAAACTCCCAAAAGCCCCAGTGTTACGTATCACCGCGTCCCTACGACACGACTCGCCATAATCCAACTAGCTACACACCTGGATTATCTGTACTCCCGAAGAAGCACAGACCACAACAAAAGCAAGGGGTGAGAAATCACGATCAAAATATAACGGTATAAACGTACATGAATAAAAGGCAGTAAATCACACAATTATCATTCACATACATCGACTCGGGCCTACTGTCCCACCCCAACATAGCATACAAGATAATGCAACACATGCAACTCAACCCATGATATATGGTACCGACTCAACAACACCGATGGGCACCTGGCCATCACCCTTTCCCGAAGGAACATATCATCATCACCGGTGGGCACAAGGCCATCACCCTCCATACAGGAGCACATTATAAACAGGATAGATCACTTATGCTCCCCTGAGACAGGATATATCTCTCACAATCACCGATGGACACCTAGCCATCACCCTCACACAAGAGCACATTGTCGTTACCGATGTGCACCAGGCCATCACCCTCCACACAGGAGCACATTATCACACCATGCTATGCATAACCCCAATGCACAACACACAACACCAGATACACTAAGTGTACACAACTCCAATGATCACATTTCATCACACATCATATATATATATATATATATATATATATATATATATATATATATATATATATATATATATATATATATATATATATATATATATATATATATATATATATATATATATATATATATATATATATATATATATATATATATATATATATATATATATATATATATATATATATATATATATATATATATATATATATATCATACATCATACAAACATGATACACCTCAATGTAAATATTATAATCACACGAATAATCAAGGAAATCATCTTCCAATCCCATACACACTCTCTCCACCAATCAACCTTATTCCCATAATTAATCATAATCAACAAGGGTCCAACATTACGAGAGAACCCAACAGCACAGCTCAAAACACAAACATTCTGTCACGCTCATTCGCTAGGCGAAGCATCAGCGAGTGCTCGCTACTTGCTCGCTCAGCGAACTCCCTAGAGAATCCAGACAGAGGCTACTGGAAGCGCTCGCTACCCAGTTCTCCCAGAGAATCCCTAGCAAATATTCGCTACTCGCTCGCCCAGCGAAGCAGCTGACGAACGTTTGCGATTTCAGAAAAATAATACTGCTCAGAGTCGGCAAAACGCTCCGAACTCAGCCGATTCTACTTCACACCAGACCCTATCATATCAGACCAATATTCTACAACCTAACTACAACATCTATCCTCGATTAACCGATTAAATGTTAGCTCTACTCATTTAATCAACTTTTGGCATAGAACTTCAAACTACCCGGAAACCCTCAAAATTGATCAAGCAGCACATGCAATGGAATCAACATATCATCAACATATCATCAACAACTCAGAATCACAATATCATGTAAAACATAATCATCAAACCTATGGGGTTAAGGGAAATCCCCTTCTACCTAATATTCATGCATTCTACCTATTTTAACCGATTCCCCCTACCTCAATAGCTAGAACAATCTGATGAACTCCTGCTCCCAAGATGAATCCTAGCTTCCTCTTGCTCCAATTCACCTTGTTCTTCTTCCTTCCGATTCCTCTTCTCTTTGATCGTGTTTCCCTTTCTTTTCTCCTCCTATGTGTTCTTCTTTCTCCTCTAATTCCAATATTCTCACACTGCCCCGCATCCCAATTCCTTTTTATTCCATTACATAATAATAATATTATTATTAATAATAATAATATTAACAATAATAATAATATTAATAATAATAATACTAATAATATTACAATTACTCATTTAATTATCATTACCACTAATAATTTTATTATTAGTCTTAAAGTCCAAAATTATTAATTAATTCCAACTTAAGGGCTACGCACAATCGCACTCAACCACCCCCTTAACACAGAAGGCACACCACAAATAAAATACATAAAAAAACGAGATAATTAAAATGGGCGTTACAACTCTCCTCCACTTTAATTATTTTCGTCCTCGAAAATACCTGATGAAAACAACTCTGGATACGCATCCCGCATCCTGCTTTCCAACTCCCAGGTCACACTGCCTCCTGCAGCACCTTCCCAAGCCACTCTCACCAAAGGTATCTCTTTCCCTCTGAGTCGCTTCATCTTGCGATCCTCGATCCTCAACGGCATTGTCTCAACAGTGAGATTCTCCCGGACTTGCACTTCATCTCTCTGAATCACATGAGACGGATCCACGACATACTTCTGAAGTTGCGACACATGGAACACGTCATGCAAATTTGAAAGCTCAGGCGGCAACGCCACCCTATAAGCCACATCACCAACTCTCTGTAAAATCTGATACGACCCAATAAACTTCGAGTCTAGCTTCTTGGACTTAAATGCACGACCTACACCAGTCACTGGGTTAACTCTCAGGAACATGTGGTCACCTTCACTGAATTCCAACTCTTTCCTCTGGTTATCATGATAACTCTTCTGCCTATCCTGAGATGCTTTCATCTTCTCACAAATCATCTGGACGGTCTCAGTAGTCTGCTACACAATCTCTGGCCCCAAAACCACATTCTCACCTGACTCATACCAACACAGAGGAGTTCTGCATCTCCTACCATAAAGAGCCTCGGACGGTGCCATCCCGATACTGGAATAGTAACTATTATTGTACGTGAACTCAATCAATGGCAAATGAGTATCCCATGCACCACCTTTTTCTAACACACAAACCCGTAACAAATCCTCCAACATCTGAATAGTCCTCTCCGACTGACCATCAGTCTGTGGATGATAAGCTGAACTCAACTTCAACTTGGTACCCAAAGCTTCCTGCAAACTCTTCCAAAATTCAGAAGTAAACCTCGGATCTCTATCCGACACAATACTCGACAGCACACCATGAAGCTTCGCAATCACCCGAACATAAATCTCCGCCAGCTTCTCCAACGGAAAACTTATATTAACCAGCATAAAATGTGCAGACTTCGTAAGACGATCCACGATCACCCAAATGGCATCAAATCCTCTCGCTGTGCACGACAATCCTATAACAAAATCCATGGTAATGCAATCCCACTTCCAAACTGGAATCTCTAACGGTTGCATCAATCCACTAGGCTTCTGGTGCTCTACCTTCAATTTCTGACACGTCAAACAGGCATACACAAACTGAGTTATATCTCTCTTCATGCCTGACCACCAAAACATCTTCCTTAAATCATGATACATCTTCATAGCTCCCGGATGTATACTCAAACCACTGTGATGTCCTTCACTCAGAACCGACTTCTTCAACTCATCAATATTCGGCACACAAATCCTACCTCGGAACCTCAACACACCTGAACCATCCAACTTGAAATCACTATCGGGGTCTCTTCCCACCCCAGACATCATATCCACTAGCTTCACATCTAGCTTCTGACCTTCTCTGATCATATCCAAGAAATCATTGTTCACTTGCAGCTTGCCCAACATCAAGCAATCTGCCGAAGTCTCACAAACCATACTCAAATCTCTGAACTGCTCAATAAGCTCCATCTCTTTCACCATCATAGCCGACATATGAATCGCCTTCCTACTCAAAGCATTGGCTACCACATTAGCCTTTCCTGGATGATAACTTAGGCTAAAATCATAATCCTTCAAGAATTCTAACCATCTTCTCTGCCTCATATTTAGCTCTTTCTGATCAAACAGATACTTCAGACTTTTATGATCATTGAACACCTCAAACCTCGAACCATACAAATAATGCCTCCAGATCTTCAACACAAAAACGACCGCAGCCAATTCAGGATCATGAGTAGGATAATTCCGCTCATGCACCCTCAGTTTCTGCGAAGCATACGCCACCACTTTACCATTCTGCATAAGAACTCCGCCTAAACCCATCTTAGACGCATCACAATACACCACAAGCGGTTCACTCGGAGTCGGTAACACTAACACCGGTGCCGTAGTCAATCTCTTCTTCAATTCCACAAAGCTCTCTTCACAAGTGGCATCCCACACAAAAACTTGGTTCTTCCTCGTCAACTGAGTCAATGGCAACGCCAAAGTCGAAAAACCTTCAATAAATTTTCGATAGTACCCTGCCAAACCCAAAAAGCTTCTAACTTCCGTCGTTGTCTTCGGCGGTTCCCACTGCAACATTGCACTCACCTTAGATGGATCTACCAATATACCATCACCAGAAATAACATGCCCCAAGAAACTCACTGTCTTCAACCAGAACTCACACTTCGACAGTTTCACAAATAGCTTATTATCCTTCAACACTTGCAAAGCAATTCTCAAATGTCCTGCATGCTCTTCCTCAGACTTCGAATAAATCAGTATATCGTCAATGAATACAACAATAAACTGATCCAAATAAGAATAGAAGATCCGGTTCATATACTCCATGAACACTCCCGGCGCATTCGACACTCTGAAAGGCATTACCGCATACTCGTAATGTCCATATCGAGTTCTAAATGCCGTCTTCTGAATATCACCTTCCTTCGCTCTGATCTGATGGTAACCCGACCTCAAATCAATCTTACTGAATACACGAGCTCCCACCAACTAATCCATTAAATCATCAATCCTTGGAAGAGGATATTTTTTCTTGATGGTCACTTTATTCAACTGACGGTAATCGATGCACAAACGCATACTACCATCCTTCTTCTTCACCAACAATACTGGAGCTCCCCACGGCGACACATTTGGCCTGATAAACTTCCTATCCAACAGTTCTCCAATCTGAGACTTCAATTCAGCCAACTCCACTGCTGACATCCTGTACGGCGCCATAGATATAGGCCTCGTACCAGGTACAAGATCAATGCTAAACTCAACTTCTCTCTTCGGAGGTAATTCTGTAATATCATCAGGGAACACTTCCGGAAACTCATTCACCACCGCCAACTCTTCCAACAACGCCTTACTGTCAACCGATAATGATGCAAATAAAGCAAACATCTTAGCTTCGTCCTCCAACAAGGTCCTCAACTCCTTACCAGACAAAGAATCCGCCAATGCTTCTTCCTCTGGAGTAAGAAACAACAACACCTTCCGAAAACAATCGGTGTACACTCGGTTGAACTTCAACCAGTTCATACCCAGAATAACATCCAACTTACCAGGAGGCAAGCAAATCAGATCCACTCCAAAATCTCTACCAAAGATAGTCAGTGGACACTTCAAACACACCAAAGAAGTAGTCATTGAACCAATAGAGGGAGTCTCAATAGTCATCCGCCGCTCAAGAGTAGTCGGCACCAAACCTAACCTCTTCACACAATCAACAGAGATGAACGAGTGGGTCGCACCCGTATCAATCATAGTAGACAAAGGAACATTATTGATGAAACAAGTACCTTGGATAGAACGATCATCACTAGCAGCTTGAGTTCCTACCACCGTAAACACTTTACCACTGGTCAGAGGCACCTGACCTGGCTTTGGCTTCTCGCAATGCATACTGATGTGGCCCTTCTCACCACAGCTGTAACAGGTAGGCATAGCGACTCAGAAATCAGCCATCACATGGCCCAGCTTACCACACTTGAAGCATTTCTTCACTTCATGAAAACAATCATCAGCATGATGACCCATGCCACCGCACCGGAAACACTTCACACCAGCAGACACTCTTCTTTCTCTAGGCTTCTTATCAGCAGCACCCTTAAACTTCCCCTTATCAGTAGGAACACTGTAAGTAGTACCACCAAACCTTTGCTTACCCTTACGATCATTTGCAGCCTTGTAATGCGCGATCCTCGCCCGATTATCATTATCATAAATCCTGCTTCTGCTTATCAACTCAGGATAATCCCTGATCTTCTGACAAGCTATTTCCATCTTCACTTCCGGACGCAGCCCATTCTCAAACTTCAAACACTTAGAGGTCATCGCTCCATCAGCATTAATGAGGAAATACTGCACTAACTCTTCAAACTTAGCCGCATACTCGGCCACCGTCATATTGCGTTGCTTCAGCTCCAGAAATTCTATCTCTTTAGCATTTCTGATATCCTCTGGAAAATACTTCTCCAGAAAACCAGTGCGAACAACATCCCAAGTAATTGGAGTTCCTGCAATCTCCCACCTCTGGCGACTGTTCTCCCACCAAGCTTCAGCTTCCCCCTCTAACATGTGAGTACCGAACCTCACCTTTTGCTCATCACTGCAACCCATCGTTCTAAAAACCTTCTCTATCGCCTTAAGCCACTTCTACGCTGCTTCAGGGTCCAAAATTCCTCCTTGAAATGTTGGCGGCTTGTTACTCTGAAACTGCGCCAAATCCCTGAATTGCGCACCCGCAACGTGGTTCTGATTAGCAACCACCTGCGCCATCGCTTGCATAGTTGCAGCCAACGAAACATCATTCCTTCTCGTCATACTGCTCAACAACAACGACGCCAGGTTAACAGAAAAACAAAAAAACTCTATCCTGCAGACAGACTCAACTACTACACTGGCCGGACGGACCGACCTGCTCTGATACCAGCTTGTAACACCTCGTTCCCCAAATACATATAAATGCAATTAAAATAAACAATTATCAGAGTTTCACACCACAAAACGGGATGTCACAGAAGAAACCAAACAAAACATCTTCATTAAATGATATCAACAATAGTAAACAGCGGAAGATTCGTCATCATATATATACATATAACAATCATATACATGTCATATACATCATCCTCGGCCAACTGCCCAAAATACACCAGACATATATTCACTAAAAGAACTCATCAAAACATGATACGCCACAGGGGAACACAAAATCACCAAATAAACAATAAACTCCCAAAAGCCCCGGTGTTACGTATCAGAGCGTCCCTACAACACGACTCGCTACAATCCAACTAGCTACACACCTGGATTGTCTGTACTCTCGAAGAAGCACAGACCACAACAAAAGCAAGGGGTGAGAAATCACAATCAAAATATAACGGTATAAGCGTACATGAATAAAAGGCAGTAAATCACACAATTATCATTCACATACATCGACCCGGACCTACTGTCCCACCCCAACATAGCATACAAGATAATGCAACACATGCAACTCAACCCATGATATGCGGTACCGACTCAACAACACCGATGGGCACCTAGCCATCATCCTTTCCTGAAGGAACATATCATCATCACCGATAGGCACAAGACCATCACCCTTCATACAGGAGCACATTATAAACAAGATAGATCACTTACGCTCCCCTGAGACAGGATCTATCCCTCACAATCACCGATGGGCACCTGGCCATCACCCTCACACAAGAGCACATTGTCGTTACCGATGGGCACCAGGCCATCACCCTCCACACAGGAGCAAATTATCACACCATGCTATGCATAACCCCAATGCACAACACACAACATCAGATACACTAAGTGTACACAACTACAATGATCACATTTCATCACACATCATATATATATATATATATATATATATATATATATATATATATATATATATATATATATATATATATATATATATCACACATCACCACATCCATACATCATACAAACATGATACACCTCAATGTAAATATTATAATCACATGAATAATCAAGGAAATCATCTTCCAATCCCATACACACTCTCTCCACCAATCAACATCATTCCCATAATTAATCATAATCAACAAGGGTCCAACATTACGAGAGAACCCAACAACACAGCTCAAAACACAAATATTTTGTCACGCTCGCTGGCTCATTCGTTAGGCGAAGCATCAGCGAGTGCTCGCTACTTGCTCGCTCAGCGAACTCCCTAGCGAAGCCAGACAGTGGCTACTGGAAGCGCTCGCTACCCAGTTCTCCTAGAGAATCCCTAGCGAAGATTCGCTACTCGCTCGCCCAGCGAAGCAGCTGGCGAACGTCTGCGATTTCAGAAAAATAATACTGCTCAGAGTCAGCAAAACGCTCCGAACTTAGCCGATCCTACTTCACACCAGACCCTATCATATCAGACCAATATTCTACAACCTAACTACAACATCTATCCTCGATTAACCGATTAATGTTAGCTCTACTCATTTAATCAACTTTCGGCATAGAACTTCGAACTACCCGGAAACCCCCAAAATTGATCAAGCAATGGAATCAACATATCATCAACAACTCAGAACCACAATATCATGTAAAACATAATCATCAAACCTATGGGGTTAAGGGAAATCCCCTTCTACCTAATAATCATGCACTCTACCAATTTTAACCGATTCCCCCCCCCCCCCAACCTACCTCAATAGCTTGAACAATCTGATGAACTCCTGCTCCCAAGATGAATCCTAGCTTCCTCTTACTCCAATTCACCTTGTTCTTCTTCCTTCCAATTTCTCTTCTCTTTGATCGTGTTTCCCTTTCTTTTCTCCTCCTACATGTTCTTCTTTCTCCTCTAATTCCAATATTCCCACACTGCCCCTCATCCCAATTCCTTTATTCCAATTCCTTTTTATTCCATTACATAATAATAATATTAATAATAATAATAATAATAATAATATTAACAATAATAATAATATTAATAATAATAATACTAATAATATTACCATTACTCATTTAATTATCACTACCACTAATAATTTTATTATTAGTCTTAAAGTCCAAAATTATTAATTAATTCCAACTTAAGGGCTACACGCAATCGCACTCAACCACATCCTTAACACAGAAGGCACACCACAAATAAAATACACAGAAAAAATGAGATAATTAAAATGGGCGTTACACATAGCATCTATGTTCTTGATGTGATCGTCCGGGTCTGTCGTGCCATCGTAAGTCACCAAACTTGGTGGACTTTCCATCCCGACGGGGATGGGGCTCTCCGTGATTTCCCGAGACAATGGATCGCGAGGTTTATCATCGTCGCTTTGTACTGGTGAGTGTGACGAGAAGCGGTCGTGCCGGGGGCTTCTTATATGGTGCAGCGAGTTCTTTAGTCGACACTTTGGCTTCACCAGCTGCCCTTCGGCTTTGCCCCTTTTGGGAGCCAGAGAGTGCCACTCATTGCGGGGAGGAGTGGAATCCCGCTTTTGTGTGATCGAGGCTTGTGGCCTCTCTAGTCGTGGCCGACTTCCGGGTTGTTATAATGAGAGTCTTTGAGATTCGTCTCGTTGTCGCGGGGGCAGGCTATGAGAAATTGGGTGCTGGTGTCTCCGCGGGGGAGAGCGTGATTGTCGTTCTTTCTTTATCATTCTAATCTGTTCATTTTGCTGGAAAATCATCAGGTTTGTCTGGTTGATTGTCGCGAACAAGACTACTGTGGTAGGATCGACATTGGGTGGCACTAGAATAGGTTGGAAAATCGTTGGACTCTCGAAATATTGAGCAGCATTGTAAGCCGCGTTGTTAGGGGAGGGGATCGGGACTTTTCACCAGGTGGTTGACAGCCAAACAATCGCCCCAGAAGATCTCGGGGAAAATGGTGACCAAGCTGATGGGGAGTCCCAGCCTGTCGAGGAAACAGATGTTTAGTTTTTCTTAGTTGTTTGGCATGCGCGCCACATTTCAAATTTTGATTTTTCCTGGCCTGTGCACCATGACTTGTAATATTTGAATACTGGGTTTTGCCAGTCGTTTGTAATTGAATGTTTGATTTGCAATTCTAATATACTTGCTTTTTTGCTATGTATGTATGCCATTGTATGTCGAGTACTTATTTTCCTCGTTGATATGTATGCAATATGTATTTTCTTATTTTTAGCTAAGTGTTTGGGGAATTTGATCAACATAATTGGTCCCCGATCATGTAAGGAACATGTCGGGTGATCGAAGTTGGCTTCCGATCAAAAACGGGGCTAAGATCTCGGTTGAGGTCTTTGCTTCTCAACATGAACTTCCCATCGCGAGCTGGGTGTTCTGCCTCATTGGTACGACAATGGCGGAGCTCGATTGAGGTGTCCCCATTTGGCAAGGAGTCTGCTCACACACACTAGAGCAGAGGCTTGGCTTTTCGTTTCAAGTTTGGAAGTTGTGCTTGTACCTTAGTACACTTCTGTGGTCAAGACATACTTCGTTGTGGTTGAACCAAGTATGCCGATTACGGTGTTTAGCTGTAATATTGTTTAAGATTCTTAGTATTCTATGGTCGAGCAAGTTCTTCCCTATTAAGGTTTTTGAGGTGATAGGCCCCATTGTTTATTTTAGCTCGGACACGATAGCGTCCTTCCCAGTTCGCGGCAAGTTTTCCCTCGCGCGAGTCTTTTTTATTTCTTTGCAGGACTAGACTTTTGATTGGGAATTCGCGCTTTATGACCTTGGTGTTATGACACATGGTAATTTTTGTTTTAATGAGGCTTCGCTGAGGGCTGCCCGCGACCAAATATCCTCGACCAGATCGAGTTCCTCCCTTAATGCATCGTCGTTCATATCCTCGTTGAGGGGATATTGTCCGCCTTGAAGGATCTCTGATTTCCACCGAGATAATTGCCTTGGTTCCATAGGTTAGTCGGAAGGAAGTCTCCTCAGTGGTCGAGTGTAGTGTTATCATATAGGCCCAGAGTACGCTATATAGCTCCTCGACCCATCTCTTTTTGGCCACATCCAATCTTCGTTTGAGGCCTCGCAGGATCACTCTGTTCACGGCTTTGGCCTGCCAGTTCGTTTGCGGGTGCTCGATAGAGGTGAAGTACTGCATTGTGCCCAGTTCGGCGATGAAGTTTTGGAAGCTTTTGTCGGTGACCAGTGCCTACAGTACTCTGAACTGGGCAAGTATGTTTCTCTTGTAGAAACAAATTATGTTATGTGATGTGATTTTGGTGAGGGCCTTAGCCTCTATCCACTTCATGAAGTAGTCGACCCCTACTATCAAGTATTTATTCTGGTATGATCCCATGGTGAAGGGTTCGAGGATATCCATCCCCACCAAGCAAAAGACCGCAAGGATAAAAGCGTTTTCAGCTTGTTGGGCGGTGCATAGTGTATGTTCCTGTGTCGTTGGTATTTGTCGCGCCAGAATTCAGGCTCAAGGCCACTTAACGAGACGAAAAGAAAGAGATTCATCTCACTCCCTCGCCTTATTTCTTGACATATTCTTTCGCATCTTGTTGTATGGCGGGCAAGTAGTATCCTACTCTCAAGTCCTTTTGGGCGAGGGATCATCCTCCGAGGTGTTGGCCGTTGATTCCTTCATGGATCTCCCGAAGTATGTGGAAGACCTTCGACTCCTCGACACATTTGAGAAGAGAGATAGAGAATCTTCGTCTGTATAGTTTGTCCTTGATCAAGACGTAAGAGCAAGCTATGCGCCTGACTATGTTGGCCTCTTTCGATTCGGGGGGTAGTTCCCCAATGGTGAGGTATGCGTACACCGGGATCATCTAGCAATCGTTGTCGCCAATGGCGTTCACGTCGATGGTCACTGTGGGTTTCTTGGTGCTTGGTTAGGATAGTACCTCCTCGATGACGGACTTTTTTCTGCTCTCCTTCTTCGTGCTATTGAGCTTCGGCAATATTTTTTCTCGGGTTTTGTGCTCGCAGGGAATGTGTTACACTTCTGTGTATTTGAACTTTTCATCTTTTCTTTGACCAGGGTCAAATACTCAATGAGATTTTCGTTTTTGGCTTGGTACTCTCCCCGTAGTTGAGATGTGACCAGCTATGAATCAGTGAATATCTTCACGTCCTTCACGCCCAGATCCTTGGCCAAGCATAGCCCCATGAGGAAGGCTTCATACTTGGCTTGGTTGTTCGAGGTTAAGAAGGATAACGCGAGGGAGACTTCGATCAGGACGCCTTCTTCATTCTCAAGAATGATGCCCGCTATACTTCCTGTCGATTTTGATGCACCGTCCACGTAGATGGTCCACTTGTGGGCTCCACTTATTAGGGAGGCCAGCACGGACATCTCTACCACGAATTCGATCGTGTAGTTGCTTTACGGGATGATCGGTCTGCACCACGATCGTGTGAGCCAGGAAGTAGTGTTTCAGCCTTCTTGCAGCGTTAACGAGGGCCAAAGCGACCTTCTTGATTTGCTGGCACCTGGGCTTGGGTCCTTGGGAGGCCTTGCTAAGTTAATTAAATTGGTTTTTGTCCCTCGGGGGTTTCCCTAATGAGAGTCAGGCTAACCGCATCGGTTTTCACGACGAGGTACAAGTACAAAATATCCCCGCTTTTTGGTCGTGAGAGGTCTGGGGGTCTTGAAAGAACTTGTTTGAGATGGAGGAGGGTTTTCTCGCACTCCTTTGTCCATTTGAATGTGGCCTACTTGCGCAGGAGTTTGAAAAATGGAAGCGTGTGTTGAGCAGACTTGGCCACGAAGTGAGATATCAAGGTTAGCCTCTCATTTAGGTATTGGTTCGATTTCTTCGAGCTCGGCATTGGAAACTTAGAGAAAGCCCTGCATTTGTCTAGGTTCGCTTTGATTCCTCCTTATGTCAAATAGAAACCAAGGAATTTTCCTGCTCGGACACCGAAGATGCACTTCTCCAGATTGAACCTCATTTGGAACCTCTTCGTCGTGTCAAAGAGCCTTTTAAGATGGAGGGTATGGTCGGTTTCCTCTTGGGACTTCACGATCATGTCGTCCATGTAGACCTCGAGCATGTCCCCGATCTCACCTCGGAAGACTTTATTTATCATCCGCTGGTAAGTAGCGTCGACTTTTTTAAGTCAGAAGAGCATTAAGTTATACTCGGTCATGAAAGCCGTGTATTATTTGTCGATGTTTTCCATAGGGATTTGGTTGTACCCCGAGTAGGCGTCCATGAACGACAATAGCTTAAAACTTACACAATTTTCGACCAACTTGTCGATGTTAGGAAAAGGATATGCATCTTTGGGGCAGAACCTATTGAGATTAGTATATTCAACACACACACACGCACTTTCTATTAGATTTATTAACAAGTACAATATTAGACATCAAGGTTGTGCACTGGACTTCAGAAATAAAGTTTGCCTCTAGAAGGTCTTTTACAGCTAATTCAGCAGCCTTCGCTTTCCTAGGAGCGTGTCTACGCCTACATTGTACTACGACCCTCACAGTCGGATCTATGGTCAGCTAATGCAAAGCAACGTCGGGTTTCAACCTGGGAATCTCTGCAGCTCTCCATGCGAACCAGTCAACGTTCTCCCTGAGGCAGACCTTTAATTACTTCCTCGCTAAATCGGGGAGTCGTGTGTCGATCTTCAAGCGTATGGGGATGAGAGGCTCCTTGTTGTTTCTAGCTGCTGGAGATGCGTCTGGTGTTGCTCTGTTATGCTTCCACTTGTTGGTGAAGCGGTTGTTGATGTCTATTAAATTGATATGACATAATGGCTTTTGTTCCTCGGACCGGGGTGGTTGTTGGAAGACTTGGGCGTCATGTTGATTGAGTTCAACCCCTTTGTCGCTGCTTCAAAGCATATTTTTACGGCCTTAATGTCCCCGTGATGAGTGATGACCCGTCCCCTGGCCGTATAGTATTTCATCTTAAAGTGGACTGTAGGGGGCACGGTGGTCAGCTCGGCCAGAGTTGGTCTTCCTAGAATAGACTGGTATAGAGATGGGCACTTTATAACCAGAAAGCGTACCTTGAACTGCCTGACGGTTTCCTCGGTGCCGAAAGTGACGAGTAGCTCAACGTAGCCTCAAGTCTTAGTAGTAGTTCCATTGAAGCCTTGCAGGTCAGAGCCTACATACGATGTCGTATGACTCTCTTCGAGCTAGAGAGTGGTGAGCAGGTGAGCATACATTATGTCGATGAAGCTACCTTGGTCGACTAGGATGCGGCGAATATCAAAGTTGGCCATCTGCGCTCTAACGAGCAAATGGATGTTGGAGTTAGGAGCGCCCTCGGCAGTTCTTCAAGATGAAATTTGATGGGATTTAATTTTCCCTGGAACCTGTCGAGGTTCGCGGTATGGTTCGAGCTTGCGTTGGTCAGCTCGTCGAACTTTCTTTTCACCGACCCCACGGTTAGCTTGTTGAATCCTCCGTCAGATATGACCATAGTGGATGAAAGTTCTCCCAAGTGTTGTGAGCAGATAGGGGTGTGTCGACCTTGTTGGGGACGTAGAATTCCTTGGGCCGAGACATGCAAAGGATGGCTTGTAAGCTTGTGTTGTCAGAGGGAGGTGTCTCCTACCCGACCTTCTTTGCCTTGCTAACGTTCTGTTGAGGAGCCTTGCTCCTCTTAGTGTACTGCATGAGACATCCTTCTTTGATAAGGACTTCAATTGCATCTTTGAGGTGGACGCGATCCTCGGTCACGTGCTCGTGGCTCCTACAGAGCCAAAAGTACTTGGACTTGTCGACATTGGGATTAAGGGGCGTCGGCCTGGCAAAGCGAACCCCACCTTGATGGAATTCTGAGTTTATACACGTAGCCAGGATGCGCTCGCGGGGAGTGATCAATAGTATGTACTCGTAGAAACAGCCCACCGATCCCCTATGTTCGCGGGAGTTTCGTGGATTATCTTCACTTCTTTTCTCCCTGGCGTGTTGGGGAGCCATAGAGTTGTCATACTTCGTGACTTTGGTATCCTCCTAGTTCTGTGAGTCCTGGGCATTTTTTGCGTTCTCTTTCTCCTAGTACTAGATGTACCAATGGGCTTTAAGAAAAAAGCCATTCAAGGAGTGAGGCGTCTCAATGCCAACTGCTTTGGTGAAGTCGCTGCAGGGACGCAACCCTCGCTCGAGCAGGTATCTTTTCATCTAGTCAGTCGTGGAGATCTGGACGGCTTCTCGGTTCAAACTTTCGATGTAGACCTGGAGAGACGCGTCCTTCCCTTGAATGATGGCTTCGAGTGATGCCTCATATTTCGAGTGTCGTAGTGAAGTGTTTGGTAAACTGCGTCTTCAAGTCCTTCTAGGAGGTGATGGACTTTGAGGTGAGGCTTTTGTTCCATGCCATGACACCTTTCCTCAGAGTCGTGGGGAAGATTCTACACTTGATGGCGCCTCAGACGTTGTGGTAGTCGATCATAGCATCGATGTTCTCGATGTGATCTTTCGGGTCTGTCGTGCCATCGTAAGTCGCCAGACTTGGTGGCTTTTCCATCCCGACGGAGATAGGGCTCTCCATGATTTTCCAAGACAATGGATCGCGAGGGTCATCATCATCGCTTTGGACTGGTGAGCATGGCGAGAAGCGGTCGTGCCAGGGGCTTCTTCTGTGGTGCATCGAGTTCTTTAGTCGACACTTTGGCTTCACCAGCTGCCCTTCCGCTTTTCTCCTTTTGGGAGTCAGGGAGCGTCGTTCTTTGCAGGGAGGAGTGGAATCCCGCTTTTCGGTGATTGTGGCTTGTGGCCTCTCTAGCCGTGGTCGACTTCCGGGTTGTTACAGTGAGAGTATTTGAGATTTGTCTCGTTGGTGTCTTCGTGGGGGAGAGTGAAGATAGGTTTCTCGTTATCGCGGGGACGGGCTACGAGAAACTGGGCGCTGGTGTCTCCGCGGGGGAGAGCCTGATTGTTGTTCTTTATCCATCATTCTAATCCGTTCATTTTGCTGGAAAATCATCAGGTTCGTTTGGTTTATTTCCTCAAACAAGGCCACTGTGGAAGGATCGACATTGGGTGGCACCAGAATAGGTTGGAAAATCGTTGGAATCTTAAAATGTTGAGCAACATTGTAAGTCGCATTGTTGGGGGGGAGAGGCGATGAGTCCATCCCTAGGGTCACCCTTTTCAATATTGGGCGTCACGTTGTTGTCGTGGTCGTCGCTGGCAGCAAAGATGGTGAAGGCAGCCTCATGGACGTTGTCGTCAGTGTGTTGACTGGCCATGATGACTAGTAGGTAGTTGAAGAATTTGCCTTGGTCTTTCGGTTTTGGAGAAAGAAAAGACATGGGAGCAAAGGATTCCCACGGACAGCGTCATTGATCTTACCGAGATCAGAAAAAGGATCATCAGCCAGTAACACATCGTGAGTCCAAGTTCGCCAATGGTGGAGAAGACAAGAGGGTGTACATGCAAGATATTCTAATACCAAAGTGAGGAAGGGAGTGAGATATAGAAAGCAAGTACAAAAAGTAAGTATGAATTAGAATATTTGACCCTCTTGTGGATGATGGCATTTATAATATGCCCCCAACGTTGGGTCAATGGTCATCTGCTTTCGGCTGGATCGCAAGGCCCACAACAGATGACTTCCAGGATCCTACATGGAAGTAGGGAAGACCCGCATGTGGTCTTCGTCCTAGGTCAACTGCCCCCACGAACTTCGGGGAGTAGAGGACCTGTTCTCTCGGACTTGGACAATTAGTTAATGACGTGTTCCTGCATTGGGAGTACATGGAGAACATGGAGAGGATGTGTGAGGAATGTTTCCTCTTGCGATGATGGCAGATTGGGCCTTTATGTTGGGCCTTCCCCAACGCAGAGCTGGATTGAGTCGTTCCTGATGATAGGCCAGCCTCAGGCCCAGTTCAGAACATTAACTTTTAAGATGTCCTAGTTGTTTTTTCTTTATCCAACACTTGACTCGAATTTTTATTGTATATGTAGAAAAGATGATTAATGATGCAGTGCCCAAGAAGAATGTGCTTATGGCTTCGGCCAAATCCCATCGAGGAGAAGTCCAGCCTGTGCATCAGAGTGGTCTATTCGGGCTTCAAAATTGGATCCTCAAAAACAGAAGAAAAAAAATATGTCAGAGGGAACCATGGTGATGGTCGTTCCTGTTACAATCCAATCCATCTCTAAAACCTCTAAATCACCTCCGACAAATAAGAATAAGGATGTGCTAATAAATACATTATTGGTGGCGTGACTCTAACCTTCATTTATCAGGAGTCATGTGGCTTGGTAGGAGGAAATAGAGGGAAAGAAAACGGCTCCTCATCCAGGGGCAGTGATGAATTCATGTTTTGGATTAGAGTTTTGATGAAATGGGCCTCATGTACAAACTCATTCATGTTATTGAATATGTCAAGAAGGCCCAAACTATAGGCGACCAAAAACTAATCTAACATATAGGCATTTACCTTACGGGGGTTTTGTTTTAGGGTCAGCTCTATTTGATGTCGTCAATTCGTCCAACCAGCAGATGAATGAGTTGAGGCTAGAGCTTTCCAACATGAATTAAGCTTGTTAGTTCCATGTTTCTATGATTTTCCATGGTTCTATGATTGGCTAAATTTTGGCAAAACATGATTATGCACTGATGTTAAGCAAGATGTTATAACATCTTCATCTACTGTTTTGACAGTACCGCTGTCATGTGTTTTAATCAAGATGTCGAGACAGAACTGTTGTCATGTGTTTTAATCAAGATGTCGAGACAGATATCATGACATCTTTATCTGGTACAGCAGGAGCTGCTATTTTATATCTCTTGACATAGGTGTTTTAGTTTGATGAGATCCTATTGGATATACCTCATCAGTATGCGCAGGTCAAGGAGATTTATTAGGAACAAAGTGCATATTTAATTGGAGTTCATAAAAAGGATCTTTGAGACTTTTTAGGAAACTATAAAATATTTGTTTCTACTGTCATAAATATGTTTGTGTGTCCATATCGTTTTGTGCAAGCTGGTTGCACTTGTCTGGTACAGTATCTGCGTGTTTTTAGTAGCTTATTGTGGGCGTTTCTGATACACTTATTGTGGATCAGATTGAATTTGATATGGAGTGATTATCAGAAGATTGATTAAAGATTGGAAGAATGATATGATTAGATTTGATTGATCAAATCAAATCTGTTGCAATTTAAGAAGATTGAAATCTTCTCTTCCTGCTGTTATTTTTTACCAGCCCAAGCCCAGTCTGCATTACTATTTAAGGAGGCAAAAACCCTAGGAGAAGACTGTCGCGGTGAAATTTGGATACCAAACTATTGATTAGTTTGAATCTTTAATTCAATTTGCAACCGAACTTTGATTTGTCCAAAGGAAGGGATAAAGATCGAAATTCCCACAATGCAATGCAAATGCAAGGTTTAGAGAGTTTTAGGTTCGGGGGTTGGTTAAACTTAGGGAAGGTACTAGCATCCTAAGTTTCTGTAGTACTCTACAGGAACCTCTTGTTTTATGTTTGTTTACTGCTAAGTGTTTATCTGCTTAAGGGATGAAAAGACCCTAGGGGTTTATTTCTAAGTATACTCGATAAGGCATCGCACCTTGTGCCTACATATCCTTACGGGAGTGGAATCAGAGTATGTTGTAGTTCACCCTAAAGGGTTAGAGGAGCTCTTTGACTGTGGTCAAAGTTCCTACGGGTTTAGGGTAGTTGTTTTGATTGGGTTTAGGAGAAGAGACGAGTCTTCATGTTAAGGGAGAGATAACCGCCACAAATGTAAAGAGAAGGGTTGTAGGAAATGGTCTTTGCATCGTCTTAAGAGAAGGTCTTACATACTCGGATGGTCGCCAAGTATGCCTTTGTCGTTCTTAAGGCAAAGTCCCTACGTGTTTGATTGTATTGTTGTGGAGGTGGAGATTATATCTCACTTAAGATGATTAACATCTATTCTCTATTTGTGTTTGAGAAAGTTGTATTGTGTTTTGATTGTTTTATTTCTATGTTGTAAAGAAATAAAGACCGGGTCCTTCCTATAGGGTAGGATCTATCCTAAACGATCAACTTGAAGAATCAAGGATCTAAGGGAATATGATGCATATGATGTGCAACTACACACAACGTTGAATTATGTGTAGGTTTTTCCTTTGGACGGAATGCGATGCATGGAACAAGATATAATGACTTGCAGTAGAGATAAATTTGCAGAAAGTAAATACGGAAATATAAACCATACACGAACGCATGAAAGCGCTAAGTGAGTGTGTGCATTGTGACTAAGGTAAAGCAGATAAAGATAAATAGAAAATACGCATGAAAGCGCTAGAGTGTAGGTGAGTGGATCGTGTATGTGAGGTGCACGATTGATTTTACGATGTTGATTAATTTTAATCGAATTGATTTTAAGGGAATGTTGAGTTGGTTTTAGGGGATATTAATTTTAATACAAGTTAATTTAGTGATACTAGTTTTAAATAAGAGGTTTCTAATAGGTGATTATATTTTTATCTAAAACTTAAATATGAAATGATTTATTTAATAAAAGTTGTTTGTTATTATTATATGAATTGTAAAAGGTTGTTATTATTATTAAAGGTCTAAGTTATTTAAAATTATGAAAGAAAGGTCTTTTATTAAAATAGTTTTTATATTAAATAGGTACAAATTATTAGATTATGAAAAAAAGATTTATTAAGAAACAAGTTATGTTTATTTTAAAAGAGTTATTAAGTTATATAAAAGGTGAAATAGATTAATTAAAAATTAGTTAAAAGAATTAGTTAAAAGAGTTGTTTATAAAGAGTCCATTTTTAATTATTAAATTAATTAATTAAAAGGTCAATAAAAGGTTGATATTAAATTGATTAACAAATTACATGAAGAGATTGAATTAAAATATCATCATTTAAAAAAAGGATTAAAGTTAATTTAACCAATTATGAAAAAAAAAGATGAGTTAATTCAGTTAAATAAAAGGTTAATTGAAAAAGGTTAATTGGTAATTGGGTTAAATACTAAATATCAGGTTAATTATGGGGTTAATGATTGGTTTAGTGTTTTAATTAGCAGGTTAATGAAGTTAATTAGGGACTGATGGTTATCGTGTGTGTGGCGCATGGGAGACTATCGTAAAGGGGTTTCGTGGCCGTACGATGACGATCGAGTGGCAGTGATTGTGAGAGTGCACTGTGGTCATGTGTGTGCACATACATACAATTACAACTAAATATCAAACAGAAAAGGAAAAAAAACCTAATCTACTTCTCCTCTATCGCGATTTCATCTTTCTCCTCCTTCGCCGTCTATCCCGTCTTCTCTTCGATCTCCTCCCTCTTTGACTCTTCTTTCTGTTCCGTTCCTTCTTCGCGTTTGCTATCTCTTCTCTCCGTCTCTCGCCGTCTTTCATCGCTTTCACTTCACCATTCTTCCCATATCTCGCTTTCGTCCACTCTTCTTCACCGCAAACCGTTTTCCTGGATCATACAAATCGAATAATAAAAATTAACTGTTAGCAATAAGCATCTCACAATCTGAGGTTATTGTTGTTTCCTTTGTTCGCAGGTTCGGAAATTGGCGGTGGGCTCGCGATGGATGAATGATTTGCGATGGTAACTTCCAGTGCAGGTGGTTTCGGCGATGATTTGGGTTATGATTTCGAGGTGGAGGTTTGAGATAAGTTTCAGCGGGTTAGCGCGGCGGCTCCTAAAAGCTAAGTTCGTCCTTCTTTGATTTTAGGGTTTTCGAACATTGGGCTTTCTAGTGTGGATTCTGTAATGTGTATCGGTCCCCTTCGTACTTCCTTGCTCTCTTTCTTTTATAGCCGTGTGGAGTTGAATTCCCCGATTAATGGTCATCAAAGTTTTATTCAAACTTTCTGTTTTGGCCTGAACATTCCTTGTTTTGTTTTGGAAAGAAAAAGTATGACCTTCTGTTTCTGTTACAACGTGTTTATCATGACTTGATGAGTTTCCTTTTTTGATAGAGACATGCTTAGCCTTGTTTTAGAACGTATTAACATCTGTATGGGATTTTAAGTTGATTGAACACTCATTTTTGATTGCAGGTCCTTGAGCGTGGTTGCCGCTTCCCTTATTGGTGCTTTGTTGCTAGTCCTCGTTAATCATCATCAGAATGTAGAAGCTGGTGGCGCGTGTAATTTAGCATTCCAGTTTTTGTGACTGTGATTTCCTTTGGAGCCTTCACCTTTCTTGGAGGGGATTAACACTTGATGGTTGATTATTAACTGTTGCCTGTATGTCTTGCAGAAAACCTCGGGTAGACGTAATGAGTAGTATCGATCATACTCCTGGCCAACATTTTTCACAACACTGTCCAGAAGATGGAGTGAAGGAAGCTTATGATCTGCAGACACCTCGAGAATACGAGCGCAGATAGCATAAGCGATCCCTCTAGCCTGTTCCCTATGTTGTTCAACAATGATGGTAAGATCAGTGATGATAGGTTTCACATTAGACGCGAGTTCAGCCAATAACAACTCGTAAATCTGAACAGTTTCTTCGGTTGAAGGTTGCAAATTTCTCAGCCTTTGGGTCATCCTCACGTTGCCTCGGCAAAGTCTTGAATCGACCACCAAGTATTGACGGTGGGGGGGTTCTGTCCATTCTCATTGCTCATGTTAATCAGTCGTGTGGTGCATTTCGCTAACACCTTCTTCTTGTTTTGCAGCAGTGGTGTCATGAACAAAGGGTTGCCATTGTTTGAGGGTATCAGTTAATTGTGTACTGGTTTGGTTTGTAGGGTGTTTAGAGTGGGAATTCTGCCAGGTTGATGGTGGCGGTAATCTGATACATATGCGTCTTGTTCTAGGAGTTATGATAGAGTGAGGACTGCTAGACCGTATGCGTTATGTCGCAGCTTTCGTAGCTTGGAAGGTCGCCATAGGTAAGCCTGACGTGAGTTTCCTGATTTTATAGTTCGATTACCTCTTCTTCATCCTGTGAGTGTTTTAACTCTGTGCCTCCATGCTGCTTATGCAGGAATTTCAAGCGGGTGCTCGAGGAAAGTTTGGTATCCAAGAGAGGTTTATCGGAGGGAGATGCACGGCGCCTCGTATCACGCTTTGTTTCACTTGCCGTGACTTCCAATTGTGTTAGGACTCAAACATAAAACTTGATCTGGGAATTGTAGCACCCGGATGGTAAGTATAACTCGGGTTTATACTTGTTTCGAATCTTATTAAATGAATTCAAATCTATCTCTGATAATGCGTTGTTATAATGGTGTTGAATACTTCATTCCGACACCGAAAGCTTGTGAGCCATGAAAGTTGCTCAGAATAGGTGAGATGGACTGTGGAAGAAGTTGAGGAATGTACTGCCATTCCGGTTGAGCTTAGTTTCTACAGAATTCAAGATCTCTAATCGGGACGGCTTATGTCCTTGTCAATAATCCTTGCTTATGCTTAATACGATTTTGTTCGTAACGGTGGTATTCAGATTTTGCTGTTATGTTAATGTATTGTTGCATCTTTCAGGATCATGAACTTGAAGCTGAACCTGCAGTGCTGTTACAAAAGAAATCCCCAAAATCCTTACATATGGGAGGAACAGGAAGCATGTCATTATCAACAGTTGGAGTCTGGTTTCAAAGCTTGCCGTATTAACGTAATTTCCGGCACGAAAATTTGCAAGAACACGATTGAGTTGCGACTTTGTCCAGGAGCGGGGCACGAGGGATGCGTCTCGTGTTGGATTGTGACTCATAACTGTACTGATCCATTGTGTTATAATTTTGAAGTCATATAGGACTTAGTTTCCAATAATGAGTTTGTTGTATTCGATTTCCGAGTCGCTCATATAGTGTTGTGATGATGTAGAGGTCATAAATGAACTACCAGATATCATTGGTTGTGTAACATGGATATTCAAATGGGGAGTTCTTTTCCTTTTTTAAATGTAAGGTTTATTCGTTGAGACCATGGACCTCTTGTTGTCAAGTTGTAATCACTTCAACTTCTAATTTAATATTTCTATTTCTATGACTTGTATTTCTTCAAAGCTCCGGTTTGCAATGCCTTGGACCGTAATAACTCGCATTAGTTTAAAAACTATTATGAAATTCATGTGTTGGTTTCATAGCAGCAGCAACATCTTAAATGTAGAGTCTTACAGGTCACTTGATTAGATTTCTTGTCTTTATGTAAGGCACTTCGTAAATTATGTCCTTAATTACCCTTCTTGGCGAAACACAGATAAAATAAAAGCAATGGACTAGGAGAATAGACGTCCACTCGCTACACTGCTTAGTTGTTGAATTCCTTATCATTATGATATTAATGCTCACAACAATCCTCTAATATTTAGCCATATGATCTGGTCATGTGCAATAGAATAGCACGGAGTGGTAATTATTTCCTCAGACAGACCCTTGGGAAAGGCGACTTCAATAGCTTAATCAACAACGAATGCTCACTCCTTCATCCTGACACAATTTTTAAGGTGAACCAAATCTTATGTGATCTTATCACCTCAAACAAATTGGTCCTAAACCACCCTTAAGCACGTCCTCAATTCCCTTTGGAAGTAATGATTCAACCTGCGAGATAGCCCCCATAGGAAACATAATAGACTTCAAATGTTTGTGCCCCGGAAATACTTATCTGTAAGGGTCTACATTTGTCATTGTCGCACCTGCATCAACTGGTTAGTTATAATAAATATACATATAAAAGGCAAAAGATAACACGTAAGACATAAACGAGGAGGTGGGATCCTAAGGCCAAAAATTAGGGTGCAACAAAGACAGGCATTCACAACAAGAAAAACTTGAGTGCAAATAAGGGTTTAGTGTCTTGAGAGTCTCTTGTGTGTGTGACTTTGTAAGTCACCCTTTGTATCTTTTGATGCATTGTGGTAGACACACTTAGGTTGTTAATTGTGAGTTGTTAATTGTTAATTATTCACTCAAAGCTTGTAAGCAAGATTGTATTGTTCTTGATTGAAGTTGTTAAGAAAAATCAAGTGTTGTGACTTTGAAGAGTGTCTTCTAAAGTCTTTTTATTTTGGTATTGAATTGTTATCACTGTTATGATTGTGGGGAGTGAGAGGTGTCTCTTGTCTAGTGGGTTCTAGGCAAAAATTGCATTGGGTAAAGATTAAGTGAGGAGTTGTAAATTGGGAGTTTAGCTCTAAATTAATTATACTAATAGTGGATTTCCTTCCTGGCTTGGTAGCCCCCAGATGTAGGTGATGTTGCATCGAACTGGGTTAACAATTCATTGTGTTATTTATCTTTCAGCATTTACAATTCTGCACAATTTAAATGGTTAGATAAATAGTTCTGTCAGTCTGCAGATGTTACAATAGATGTCATGACACTGTTAATTTTTAAAGGGATTTAAATTGCTCACGTTCTGTCCTTATTCTTTTTTAGAAAAGATCAATGTTCTTAGCATCTCTTAGGACATCTGAGATCTGCATACCAGAATTTAAATTGGTATCAGAGCAGGCATCTTGTCTATTCTGGATGAGATCTTGGGACATACTTTATGGTGTTATGAACAAGGAGAAGTTGTTGCTGATTTGCTGATCTTGCTAAATGTTTGAGCTGCTGCTTATGGAATTTAAGGAGAGTTTGTGTTTACTCCTGCTTTTGAAGGATTCTGTGAATTTGCTGTTGTACTCTCTGATATAGTTTCTTCTGTATGATGTCCTATAAGATGTTATGACATCTTGTTTAGGGCATGTTGAAGATGTTCGTTTGGTGGTTCCGCTGCATATTTTTATGATGGAAGATTGGTCAGTATACTATATACAGTTTGATATATGGTTGTAGCAGGTGTGTAGATGGTTGGAATATGGTGTATGTTGCTGCTCTGTTTGGTCCGAAATGATGTTGATCCTGCTGGATGCTGTTTTGTTTGGGTTGTTGCTGATTTTTGTTCTACAAGTTGCTGAATGATGTAGCTGTGTTGTTTGTGTGTCTGGGTTGTTGCTTGTGTGCTTGGGCTACTCTGTTGTGTCTTACAGGTTGTTGAAGACTGTTTTAGAGGAGATAGTGGAAGGTGATTTATTTTCACCACTCATGACTTACAAGAGTACTATCAACAGAGGAAGTCATATGCAGGTTGAGTCAAGGGTGTCAACCTTGATGTTTCAATATTAAAGATCTAATGTTCAACCAAATCTTGGACCTACAAAGGCATGCAATTTGTCTAGAATGTTTCCTGGCAAGAAACTTGTCTAAAGAAGTAAAGTTGTAGATTTCATCATCTTGGATCAGTTTATTTTGTAATGGAGTGCAGTAGGTGTCAAGGATAAGTGATGGTTATCTTTGAGTTCCTGAAGAAGTCTCTACTTAAGGAAAGCGGGAGTCCTTTTGTAAAGATTTTTGTGATCCTTCCTCTCTAAAAAATCAAGCTTTGGCATGTTTGGTTTCTCTAAAGAGGAGTTTCTGAAGCAAGTGCATTTCAAGTGTTTTGTTGTGTTGTAATGGTGCATAACTTGAAGATCAAGTTTCCTTGGAGGATCAGAAGATTTCCTAGAAAAAATTTGTGTTAACCAAACAATGGCATTTGGTTATTTAAGAAGTGTGCTTAAAGAGAATTACTCTTATGCAGAAGGATATTTGTTTAAAGACCAAAGGAGGTTCTGATTCTGTTCATATCTTGGAGCCTATGAAGGATGAGTGCCTTCTTTTTGGAGAGGTTTGCAAGTTTAACTCTTTCTATGCTTTTTGGATTTCTCGTTGGTGGAATTGTGCTCTCTGAAGATCTCTAGATTGGATTACTATACAGATAGTAAGTCCAAGTGGTTATCATATCAAGAACCACATTGTATGATATATGTGATATAATTAGGATGTCCTAACTAATGTTAGAACATCATTTTGATTAATGAACTTGGGGTTCAGATTGTGGAAAAGGATAAGTCACTAGTTGAATCAGAAGTGTTCTAACCTATCATACGGGAGAATGATGAGGTAAAGAATGTCTTGGACTATGGGGTGTCTATCTTGTTCTCTGACTCAGGCTGAGGTCAGAATACTTGTGGAGAAATGGTTCTTCTGCTACAAGTAACTCTAGAGAGAAGTGGATCAGTTTGGTGCCCTCTCACTGTATGAGCATGAAGTTGGTCATGAGAGACAATGTGGTGATCTTGGGTGTTTTTTGCTGAAAGGAGCATCATTTATAAAAGATAGGGGGAGAGCTTCTGTCTGATGGGTATACTATTGTGATACACAGGTTGCTTATGGTCTTAGCAGTGAGTGAATGCGTTCAGCAGGTGTGTTGAGCAAAGAGTAAGCTCTTGAAGACATGAAGATGAGTCTTATATTTTCCATTCACGTGCTTCTGAAAAAGAGAATTGTTTATCCTTGATATGGGGAGTTATACTTCTATCTAGGATTTGTTGCTGCAATAGTACAGTTATTTCTCAAGATGGTTTGTGGTTTCAAGTTGTTTGTGATTGTATGTCTCTAGGAGGATGGAATGTCAGACAAGATGTTGTAACATTATGTTACTGCTCTAGCTCATGGTGAACCTGACATTGTTTTTTTTTTTGCTCTATCATTGGGTGTCAATGGATCAAATAAGAATTGTACAAGCTTATTGGGAGTAATTTAAAGGTGAGAGCATTATGATCTGGCTTTCACTGAAGGGATTTTGGTCAGCAGATTTTTGGGCCCCTATCCAAGTATGTTGTCTTGTATGACTGGTGAAAGATGAAGATCAAGACACCATCAGCTTTGATCTTGTGCATATGGAAGGATTTTCACCCTGACATCTAGAAGATTTTTCTAGTCCTTCAAAGCTGAGTCTGAGTAATCTTACAGATAGTTATGTCTATCCTGCAACTACTTCTGCTATTTATTCAAGTGTGGTTTGTGAAACAAGGGGTTTAGAGTTGCGTGTGTTTTCAGTGTGTGATGATGAAGTGATTCTTCATGTGTTTGGATTCTCTCTTTTAGGGGGAGTGCTGACTATGCATGACAGGGGAGTTGTGTACCTGTCTGATGTGTAGCTGCATTACTTGTGTTGACATTGTGATGTCTGGTGTAATTTTTCTTGACAATGTGACTGTGGGTCTGGCGTTGTGAGACTATTGGTTTGAACTAGGTCTGTGCTTACTTCTTATGAATGACTTAGGAAACAACATTGGTTATTGTCTGGAAGAATTTATTTTTCTCTGTAGAATATTTGTGTCTCAAATTGGGGATTTAAAATCATTTACTACTTGTGGCCTTAGCAGGTATTTAATTTATTATCCTTTAATTGGTGATGTCTAAAGTGTCACTCCTGAAGGTGCAGCTTTAGACAAGGCAAGAACTCAAGATTTTATGACTATACTCATAGGGTAAAGTTACGTGGAGTATTTAGTGTGGAGGTTGTTTCTCATCATGATGAAGCATGGTGTATGATGGTCATGGTGAAGAATCTTTTTTTTTATGGATCTGTGCAAAAGGGTAGTAGATAGAAAGTAAAAGGAGAAGTAGTTTATGTCCATGACTTGCTGCTTGTAGTCTGACTGATTGATGAAGGAATCATCTCTTAAAGAGCTTAAGAATAATTATTGTAATGTCAGACAGGATGTCAGAACATCATGTATCTGAGGAAGCTACATGAGAGTTTATTTCTCTCCTTGATTTTACAGTGTTTGAATGAGTTCAGCAATGGGGTTTAAGTCCTTGTCCATGGATTATTGCTGCAGTGGTGCAGTATTTATATTGATGGAGAATCAAGCAGTTTGTGTATCACTTGGGAGGTTCTGAGATGTCAGACTGGATACCATGTGAAGTTTATCAGCTGAGTTTTGCTTTGAAGCATGGTGATTATGATTCAGTTTTTGGGTTTGGCTCTGATTGATGTGGTATGAGGTTATGTGTGTACATTTACTCCAATTTTTGTCAATTTTTTGGCTAAAAAAAGGGGGAGTAAAGTATTAATGTTATTTGTTGTCCTGAGGTTATGTCACATGTATTGACATGCTGACCAACATTGTGATAGGACTTTGCTACTGCTAAGGGAAGAGTAGTGTTTTGATGTTGCTTGCTGGATGCAACTATTAAGGGGGAGCATGATAGTTTGTGAGGCTGGATGTATTTGAGAAAACTACTGTTGTTGTTGCCCTGATAAGTTTGTTTGGTTGTTTTAGCCAAAATTTGCCAAAGGGGGAGATTGTTAGTTCCATGTTTCTATGATTGTCCATGGTTCTATGATTGGCTAAATTTTGGCAAAACATGATTCTGCACTGATGTTAAGCAAGATGTTATAACATCTTCATCTACTGTTTTGACAGTACTACTGTCATGTGTTTTAATCAAGATGTCGAGACAAAACTGTTGTCATGTGTTTTAATCAAGATGTCGAGACAGATGTCAAGACATCTTTGTCTAGTACAGCAGGAGCTGCTATTTTATATCTCTTGACAGAGCTGTTTTGGTTTGATGAGATCCTGTTGGATATACCTCATCAGTATGCGCAGGTCAAGGAGATTTATTAGGAACAAAGTGCATATTTAATTGGAGTTCATAAAAAGGATCTTTGAGACTTTTTAGGAAACTATAAAATATTTGTTTCTACTGTTATGAAGAAGATTCTGCAGAATATTTGGAATTTGACTTGATTGCCAGGCTTTTTGGAAAAACTAGGTGTAATCACAAGATGTCCTACAGGATGTCGTGACATCTGTCTGTCATGAATATGTTTGTGTGTCCATATCTTTTTGTGCAAGCTGGCTGCACTTTTCTGGTACAGAATCTGCGTGTTTTTAGTGGCTTACTGTGGGCGTTTCTGATACACTTATTGTGGATCAGATTGGATTTGATATGGAGTTATTATCAGAAGATTAATTGAAGATTGGAATAATGATATGATTAGATTTGATTGATCAAATCAAATCTGTTGCAATTTATGAAGATTGAAATCTTTTCTTCCTGCTGTTATTTTTGACCAGCCCAAGCCCAATCTGCATTACTATTTAAGGAGGCGAAAACCCTAGGAGAAGACAAGCATTCACAACAAGAAAAACTTGAGTGCAAATAAGGGTTTAGTGTTTTGAGAGTCTCTTGTGTATGTGACTTTGTATGTCACCCTTTGTATCTTTTGATGCATTGTGGTAGACATATTTAGGTTATTAATTGTTAATTGTTCACTCAAAGCTTGTAAGCAAGAGTGTATTGTTCTTGATTGAAGCTGTTAAGCAAAATCAAGTGTTGTGACTTTGAATAGTGTCTTCTAAAGTCTTTTTCTTTTGGTATTGAATTTTTATCACTGATGTGATTGTGGGGAGTGAGAGGTGTCTCTTGTCTAGTGGGTTTTAGGAAAAATTTGCATTGGGTAGAGATTAAGTGAGGATTTGTAAACTGGGAGTTTAGCTCTAAATTAATTCTACTAATAGTGGATTTACTTCCTGACTTAGTAGCTCCTAGATGTAGGTGATGTTGCACCGAACTGGGTTAACAATTCATTGTGTTATTTATCTTTCAGCATTTAAAATTCTACACAATTTAAATGGTTAGATAAATAGTTTTGTCAGTCTGCAGATGTTATAACAGATGTCTTGACATTGTTAATTTTTAAAGGGATTTAAATTTCTCATGTTCTATCCTTGTTCTGTTTTAGCAGAGATCAATGTTCTTAGCATCTCTTAGGACATCTGAGATCTGCATACCAGAATTTCAAAGTTCAAGTTACATATCAAACATTATTTACCTCAACTAACAAAAGGGTTTTTAGGCTTGAGAATAAACTAAAACTAGCATAAGGTTAGCATAATCCCCTCAAAGAGAAAAAGGAGTCTATGAAGAAAGGCTGCAAATAACATTGTGAGAAACTTTCTCAATTGGAGCATGAGGTGATTTCTCTCAAAGGGACCACCAAGGGACTCAAGAAAGACCTTAAGGAGGAACATAATATTGGAACAAGTTTGGTTCTAAAACTATTATTGGGTTTTAATAACAACAAAGTATAAAAGAACAATTTTATTGTCTAACAATTTGTTGAGTGTGCAGACTTTGAGCTTACTTGAAGCATAGAAAAGCTAAATCTGATCCAGAAAGTAGTTGAACAAGATAGCTTTGAACAATCCAAAATCTTGAAGTAGGTTAATCAGAACAGACTCTGAACTATGTTCCTAGATAGACTTTAAATATAGAGGCTTTGGATTATGATAAAAGAGACTTTGATGTATGGACGTCATCAGAATCTGAATCAATGGTATTCTTGAAGAAGTTCTGAAGATGTTGTCTACTATAGTTACACCAGTAAACACTTTTTAAAAAGGCACCTCTAATACAATCTGTGACATCTTAACCTTATCTAGTCATCACACTCTGATAGGTTCTGAACTCTAAACATTTGATTTATTACTCATATACCAAGAAATTGTTCTAGTGTGTTTTAGTGGGTGAAGAGTTACTAGGCATTGTGCTAATCAAACGTCAAATCAATAGTACTTTTTCAAACGGCTATAAAAGATTTTCTACTCACTCAAGATTCATTGTTGTACCTACCTACTCTACAGTAAAAAGTGTTCCTAAAAAAAAGCTCAAATCCTATCCTCCAACAGATCTAATTCTTCCTACATAAAAAGGTCGAAGGATTTATGTGCTATGAAGATGATGATGGATGACTACTAAAGAAAAAGGCTTCCAAGATGAAACTTCATGGTGAAGAAGATCCATTAAAAAAATCATCATCAAGAAAGAATGATTGAAGAAACACTGAGTTTTATTTTAAATATTCTCAAGTGTATAAACTGAATTACATTGTATGTAATCTACTTGTTAAGAAGCACTCTTGTAAACACAATCAAATTTACTAATAGTTGTTAATATCCTTTAGAGACTAATTTTTGTCAGAATTCTCAAGAAGTCATCGACGGTTAGTGTTTGAGTTGTTTTTCTTAAGAGATTAAGGTTTAGTCATAATTTCTTAAGAAGTCTTAGAAAGTTGGTCTTTGAGTTATATAATCAGTTTGATTGTCGGATTAAGTCCTTTTTGAATGCAAAATCACTCGGGTTGGTGGATTGGAAGTAGCTTTGTTACCAACAAACTAGGATAAAAATACTTGTGCTCATATATTTATCATTAGCATTGTTGTTTGATATATTGGGTGGCAAAAAAATTTAAATCTAGAAACCCAATTCAACCACCCACCCTTTCTTGTGTTTCTTGCACCTTTAATTGGTATCATAGCACCGGTTATTGTATTGACTCATTGTGTCAAACACTTAACAGAGTCATAAAAGATCCAGTTTCTTGAAACACAAAATGGCTCATACAAACATTGATAAAGATTATCATTCTGTCAATCCTCCAAGTTTCAATGGAGATAAATTTGAGTACTAGAAAGACAGGATTGAAAGTTTCTTTCTTGGTCAAGATGTAGATTTATGGGATATAGTTATAAATGGCTACACATATCCTTTGGATGCAAATGAAATAAGGCTTGAAAGAATTCAGATGAATAAGCAACAAAGAAAGGATTATAAAAATCATCATGAATCCATAAATATTTTGCTTCATGTTATTTCTTATGCCGAGTATAAGAAGACTTAGCTCTTGACTCGAATCAACTGAAAAATGGGTTGAAACTCTATTTTTCTTTTATTGCACTTAACTTGTTTTTTTGATTCAAATCATGGAATGCTCTTGATTCGAATCTAACTAATTGTTTCAACTACTTGTAGTGCTTAATCTCAAGCTTAGATAAAATCTTTTTTGTTATCATTTCTCATGTGTGAATCTCATAGTCAACATTGAGATTTTTTATGAAAACCAACACCCTCTATTTTTTAAAGTTCAAACTCATGCAATCAACTTTCTTTCTTCTTCAACTTCATTTTAATTTTAGATATTGATCATGAGAAATTTGTAATTGATTGAAGGAGACACAGCCTTGATACTAATCATTCTTGAAGATTGTTAAAGAATTTCATGTAGCTTGCAAGATTGAGGTTATTGTCATTGGTGCTGACAAATTATAGCTAAAAAAAGAAGGTCATTCTATCTAGATTGTGTTGGTAGTGACTATGTAGGATCGAGAGGTTGAATTCTACACATGAAGGATATGAGAAGATTGGTGATATTGGAAGATTCAAAAAATGTTAATTGAGTAAAGATTATGCATAAGAGTTTGGCATTACGTTGTATACAAGTCAAGACCCAGATAGGAGATTTTATATTTCTCATTATTATTGTGGACCGGTATTTGTATTAACTCTTTACTATTAATAATCCACGTAGGCAAAGCGAGGATGAACGTTGAAGCACTATAAATCTCAGTTTTGTCTTTATCCCTTACTCTTGCATTTAATTTTTGTAGGATTTGCATGCTTAGGTATTTCAATTCTAGCGTAGATTATCGTTTATTCAATTGGTAACGATATATTACGTAAGCTTAGGTGTTTTTAGAATTGGATACTTTGTCGAGTTTAATTGGTGGTTAAAATCTGAAAAATTTATTGAGGTTATAATTCATCGAAGCCACAAAATTTGAGTTGAATCGTTGTATAAACGCATCTCGTGGAATATACAATTGAATTAACTGAATAACTTGTGTATCATCGTATGTTTACCTTTGGTGTTTGTGAATCGATTTAGTGTTAAAATGATCAATTTTCTAAAAATATAATTTTCATATTTTCGCTTCAAGCCTTCTGTGCGCATCTTTTAAAAAATCTATGATACTTTTTTTATAAAACGGATGAATTTTTAAGAAGGGTCTATTCACCCCCTCCCCCCATACCATTTTTCTACTTCCATATTCTCACCCAACAAGATTGTCTCTCTCAACTTCAATATTGAGGTATTTATAGTAGTATTGGGCTTAGATCCTAGGCTCCTTGAAAATAGCAACCAACTAAAAGAGAAGGTGGGAGAGTATAGTTATTCTCTTATTATTTAGGAGAGAGTGGTTAACTTTCCCATGACTCATTCCATATCATAGTGGATTAGAGAAACATCACTCTCTTGTCTTCCTTTTTAGGAAGGTAAATTAAGACACGTGTGGCATAATTAATAAAGGGGCAACACATCCAATGCATGGACGGTCGAGCTTGTAAATGGGTGATCAGCATGGCTCTAAGGCAAAAAAAAATGTCTCACTCGCCTCCCCTGTCGCCTCTCATTGGCCTCTTACAAATATACCACTACAATTTTATATTTTAAAATATATGTTAATATTATAATATGTTTTGTGTGTGTGTGTGTGTGTTAATATGATCTAAATTATTCAATATATCAAGTTTACTCTATTTTATGGTGAATGCGTCATAATTGATTTGTAGAGCGTACTCTAATGTCAATTGGGACGATGAACTGAGTGTTCGTGCTCTTGCTGATACCACTTCTAAGATATTGTGGCTTCAATGATTCTTGCTAAATTTTTAAACATATCAATCTTCATCCAATGACTTTTATTGTTACAATCGTTGTGCCATTCAAATTTTTCAAAATAATATTTTACATGAGAGAATCAATGATATTACAACTGATTATGACTTCATTTATTTAACCTCTTCTTCACAGAGAACTTTGTCTCATCTCCATCGACAGTCTTGTCTAACCTGCTGTTTTTTTTCAAAATCTCATTTTACTTCCACACTTTAGTATCTAAATTCATGTTGGTTACATCTCCAACCACTTGAGTTTAAGGAGATATGTTACAAAATATATGATTATCTGATTATTATAATTGATATGTAGTTATGTTAGGGTCAATTAGCCTTTATGTTAGGATCAATTTCTTGTATTTTTTTGCCTAATTTTATTGTATTTTTTTGTCTTCGAACATATAATATAAATATGAGCACATACTTGTATATGAATCGCACAATGAATATAAATATACAAATATTTTTTAATATCTTCTTGAGTTTCTACGAAATACACTATCTCCGTAACTTTCTTTCAGTGTATTTTAATGATCAGTTACACATACTTTAGCTATCATTCAATATTGTCATTTGTCATCCTGTAAACACTATTCATGTTTAAATAATGTCACGAGATCAATAATCTTTCTTAGTTGACGATCTTTTATCAAATAACCAATATGATCACATTACATATGGACAATTCTTCTAAATATTAAACCTAAATGTGAATATTATGGATCTAGATTTGCATAGTGTTTCTTAAAAACATGTTAAATTCAAATATCAAATTATAAATTATAATTTATCATACTATAATATGTATTAAATCCAATAGAAGAGACTTTAACTACCCATTATCATAGTAGCAGTGCATAAGAAATAGGTGAAATGAAACAACATCAAAGTTGATATTTTGAACTTCTTGATGTCCATTCAAATATGTTGTGATATAACCTAAGTTGTATCTTAAGCCTAAGTTAGAGTTAGGTTTTGTTATGTTAGTTACTTAATACTTAACTTATTTAGTTGTATATATACACACATATTATAATTTAGTTTGAATAATATTTTCAATAATAACAATCATTATTCTTCATTCTCTCTCTATTTTTCACCTCACTAAAAGTGTATCGCGCAATAACAAATTGTTATCTAGAGCTCCAATTAGTTTCTTGATTTTTTTTTCAAGAATCACGCGTCAGTGACCGTGTTTTTGGAAACATAGGTTGTTAATTGCTTTGCTGCAGAGATGAATGGTAACAATGACATTCTGAATTCTCTTCCAATTCTTGACTGCAAGAATTGAATCCAATGGAGAAAAAAATGAAATCTCTATTTAGCTTTCATGAAACCCTAGAAGTGGTTACTAATGGTGTCCTTGAGTTTGCTGAGAATGAAACTGATGCTTAGAGAGACGCAAACAATGAGGCCAAGAAAGACTACAAGGTTGTGTTTTATATTCAATCGGTTGTAGATGTGGCAATCATTTATCTGATTTCTCATGCTGAATCGGCGAAGGAGGTAAGGGATATTCTTATCAAGTATTACAAAGGAGATGAGAAGGTTAAATTCGTCAAATTGTAGATGTTGTGAAGGTAGTATAAATTACTGTAGATGGGAGAAGAAGAAAAGATTACAGATTATGTCTTGAAGGTGCAGAAGCTTGTTCATCTTATAAAAGGTTGTGGTGAAACCCTAACTGATAAGATGATAGTTGAGAAGTTAATGCGTATATTTACCTCTCACATTAATCAAGTTATCGTTACTATTCAAGAATATAACAATATTGAAACATTAAAATTGGAAGATTTGGTTGGCTTGTTTGAGGCACATGAGATGAGGATTGTCGAAAGGAAAGGTGTTCCAAATTCCATACAAGCTCCATAGGCTCAAACATGTAAGAAACATGATGATTCCAACAAGTTCAAGGGAAAATGAGTCAAGACTCAGAGTAAGAAATCGTGGTTAAACCCTCAAAAGCATAAGGTTGGTGATAGGGCTTCTGAATCCTCCAAAAGAGGATAACGAAACTCCTATCAGGAAGATAAAGGAAAGAAAAAAGGTGTGCAGTGTTATAACTATAAAAAATAGGGTCACTTGGCCAAGAATTATTGGTACAAGAAAGGAAAGAATGAAAGAGAAAACCTTGCATACCAAGATTCAGATGATTCTGAAGAAATGGTGGTTATGGGTGCAGTTAAAGATGAGCATGTCAACACTAAGATCTGGTTTTTTGACACAGGTTATTTGAACCACATGATTTGTCGAAAAGTGTGGTTAGTAGATTTCGAAGAATCAAAGAAGTGCAAGGTCAAACTTGTTGATAATAGCTCATACCAAGCATAAGGTAATGGCGACATGGTTATTCAAAGGAGTAATGAAGCAAAAGCTATGATCAAAGATGTACTTTATATACCTGGAATAAAGTGGAATCTGCTAAGTGTTGGACAACTTGTCAAAAAAGGTTTCTCAGTGGTTATGAAAGATGGAGCCTTGGAACTATTTGACACAAAAAAAAATATTGTCTTTAAAACTCCTTTGTCGAAGAGTATGGAATTTAATACCATGATTAGTTCAACTGAGGTACAACACCTAATAATAGTTGTCAACTACAAAAACAGTTGGTTGTGGCATTTAAGATTTGGCCATCTGAATTTTAGGTCACTCAATCAACTGATTACTCAAGATATGGTAAGTGGTATACCAAGTCTTGAGATGCCCGAAAAACTCTGTGAAGGCTGCTTAGTAGGGAAGCAATCTAGAAAGTCTTTTATTTCAACTATGCTAGTGAGGTCCTCTTGAATACTAGAAGTAGTAGATTCAAATGTATGTGGCCCGTTCGAGGATCATACCATTGGTGGAAACAGTTATTTTGTCTCATTTATCAATGAGTATAGTCAACAACTTTGGACCTATGTGATTAAGCGAAAGGGAAAATTATTTGAAATCTTTAAGAGATTCAAGATGCTTATTAAAAACCAGAGTGAAAAAAAGATCAAGGTTCTGCGAACAGATGGAGGTGGCGAATACACATCCAAGATATTTGAGGAGTTCTTTGTAAAATGTGTTATTGATCTTGAGGTCAATACTCCTTACATGCCTCAATATAATGGAATAGTAGAAAGAAGAAACAAGACCATATTGAATATGGAGAGATGCATGCTGAAGCAGAAGAATTTGCCAAAGTTCTTACGAGGTGAAGTTGTCACTACAGTTGTTTATAATTTGAACGTGTGCCCTACCAAGAAGCTAAAAAAATAAGGTTTAAAAAGATGTTTGGAGTGGAAAATGACCATCAGTGAGTCATTTGAAGGTGTTTGGCTTTATTTGCTACAAACATGTTCTTGATGCAAGGAGAATGAAGCTTGATGATAAGAGTGAACATATGATTCTGGTAGGATATCATAAGAATTAAGCATACAGGGTATTCAATCCATTGAAAAATAAGATCATGATGAGCCGAGACGTTGTGATTGATGAGAATTATTCCAAGGATTGAAATTCAGGTGATGCAACTAAAACGTTATTGATGGGTTGTGAAGTTGATGAAGAAAGTAGTGAGCACTAAGAAATTCCAATTAGTTACACTTTAGCAACAGTCAAATTCTAAGATGATAATAGAATTGAAATCGAAGTAGATAATAGAGAAGGTGTGGCTATCACAACGCAAAGATCTCAAAGAACCAGAGTACTCCCAGCAAGGCTTCAATATTATGCAGTGGTTGGTGATGATGAAGTCACACCAGGTGGAGATTTAGTTCATTTTGCTTTACTTTTAGGTGATAAATGAATCAACTATAATGAGGCCTTTAAAGATAAATAATGGAAGGAAGCTATGGTCAAATAGTTACAAGCGATCGAGAGAAACAACACATGGGAGTTAGTTGAATTGCCAACACATACAAAAGCTATCAAAGTGAAGTAGATGTTCAAGTTGAAACATAATGTTAATGGGTCGATAGCAAGACATAAGGCAATACTAGTATCTCATAGATTTCTTCAGAGATCAAGACTCAAATACTCTGAAGTATATGCACCAGTAGCAAGATTAGAAACTGTTTGATTGGTGGTAGCCTTGGCATGTAAGAAAAGTTGGTCAACATTTCACTTAGATGTGAAATCAATTTTTTGGAATGATCTTCTAAATTAAGAAGTATATGCCACACAACCTCTTAGGTTTCTAATTTAGGAGGAAGCAAGAAAAGTATACAGGCTACACAAAGTGCTTTATGGCCTCAAGCAGACACCTAGAACATGGAACAAGAAGATCGACTCATACTTGGTCGAATTGGGATTCATCAAATGCAAATTTGAGTATGGTGTTTATGTTCAGGTTCTGCCACAAGATATAATAATCATCTTCTTACATGTCGATGACTTGTTAGTAATTGGAAATAGCTTGGAGAACCTGTCAAAGTTTAAAGAGGTGATAAAGAAGGAATTTAAAATGTATGATTTAGAAAAGTAGTCGTGCTTCTTAGGCATGGAATTCAAATGTCAAAGTAAGGTATGGTACTACATCAAATAAAGTATGTCAAATAGATACTCAAGTTATTCAAGATGGAAGACTCGAATCCTGCATCCTCACATGTCAAACCAAATCTAAAACTAGAGAAACGTGGAGAGGAGGACAAGGTCGACGCTACTTTGTCCAAACAAATTGTGAGATCTCTGAGGTATATGTGCAATAGCAAGTCTGATATAGGTTTCTCAATCGCATTAGTGAGCAGATACATGACTGAACCAAGGGTGTCACACATGAAGTCTGCAAGAAGAATCCTGAGATATTTAAAAGGATCAACAAACTAAAGAATTCTATTTCCACGAGATTCTAAAAGCAAAGAAAATGAGATTACTTATGTAGAAGCATACTTCAGGCTCAAGTTTTGATGATGTCAATGCTACTCAAAGTTAATATCTCTTGATTGCAAAAAGACAAGTTGTTCAAAGTCATCAAGATCAAGTCAAGCTATCTTTCAAGACAAGCTATATGGAACTGATTCTTCCAGACTTGCCTGCATTACTGGTATATCAAATCCACCTTTTTAATTTTGATATACAAGTGTTCAAAAACATCAATCTTTTGTGCATAATACATACACATGTTTTTGAAACTTTAAAAATGGTATAACATTAATTTTAAAAAGCATTTTTCTGAAAATTAGCAGTGTTAACCGATTAACCATATGGGTTAACCGGTTAACCATTTTGAATTTTGAATTTTCTGGGCTAACGTACCAGTGTTAACCGATTAACCATATGGGTTAACCGATTAACACTGAACGTGCAGTGAAAAATTGCTTTGTTTTTGAGTTCAAAATTATTTTAAAATCATACCTTTTCATGGTTTGAAGCTTTTAAAATCATACCTTTTGTGAAAGGTTATTTTACTCATATAAATTCTGAGTTTTTCATTTTTGAAAAACACACCAACAAAAACCAATACTCATTTTTAAAATTGTCTTAGAATCAAATTTATTTTTCAAAAAGTGTTCATACTTGCATTAAAAGTTTCACATTCATTGAACACTTGTATTGAAGAAGTTACAAAGAGTGAATTTTGATTCATTGAAGAAGATCATTTTGCAAATTATACTCAACCAAATTCATTACAATTATTGTATCTGACTTGTGATCCAGGATTGTTGGACACAAGGGTGAGTGTTTACAAGAGGATTGTTCTTGTACACTTGTGTTGTTGATTGTTTAAAAGTAGGCCTCACCGGTTGATGGTGTGATAGGTTGTACTGTTTTAAACAATAGTGAAAATTCTCTTTCATGTTGAAAGGGGAGTGGAGTACTCTCGGATTGTGAGGGGAACCACTATAAATCCTGTGTCTTTTGTTCTTTCTGTTGATTTACTGCTTTCCATAACCAAGAACACCATCCAGTATATTTCCAAGAACCATATAAAAACCGGAAAAATTTCAAAAGTCCTAATTCACCCCCCCCCCCTCTTAGGCATACTCTGTTCTTACAATTGGCATCAGAGCAGGTTAAGGTAACCTGTTCCTAACGATTCAGTATGGCTTCCGCAAGTACCAACCCGGTTTTCAAAGATGGTGGAAGTAGTAGCAAACCACCACTCTTTTCTGGAGAATACTTTGATTTTTGGAAAATCCGTATGAAGGCACATCTTGAGGCTCAAGGAGATGGTATATGGGAAACCGTTGAAACTGGTCCACATGTTCCTACAAGTGTGGTAAATGGTGTTGGAACCCCAAAGATCAAATCCTCATATGATGAAGATGACAAGAAGAGAATCTTGAATGAGAAGAAAACAATCAACATACTTCAAAGCGCTCTCAGTATGGATGAATTCTTTCGCATATCACAGTGTAAATCGGCAAAACAGATTTGGGATACCTTGGTAGAAACGCATGAAGGAACAGCAGAAGTAAAAAGATCAAGACTTAACACGTTAAGTCAAGAATATGAGATGTTCCGTATGCAGCCCGGTGAATCTATTGTTGCCTTGCAAAAGAGGTTCGTTCATCTAACAAATCACCTGATTGCTCTTGGGAAGACCTTCACCAACGATGATCTCAACTTAAAAGTCCTAAGATCCTTGACAAGAGAATGGCAACCAAAAGTGACTGCCATTTCGGAAAAGAAAAGTCTTTCAACGATGACATCTGCTTCATTATTCGGGAAACTTCAAGAGCATGAACTGGAACTTGGAAGGCTTGAGAAACATGAAAGTCAAGACAAGAAGTCCAAAGGAATTGCCTTGAAGACTGACACAAAGGATGACAAAATTGACGAATCTTCCGAAGACGAAAATTTCATGCTTCTAGTAAAGAAGCTTGGTAAGTTTTTCAATAATAATAAAACTTCTTCTTTTCCTAAAAAGAATAAACATTTCAGGAAAAAGGAAGCATCCACATCAAACCAAGAAATTACATGCTATGAATGTGGAAGACAAGGCCACATAAAGCCAGACTGCCCAAAACTCGCAAATAAAGGAAAATTCAAGGGCAAGAAGGATTTCAAAACAAAGAAGGCTTATGTCGCATGGGACGACAACGAATTGAGTACATCATCAGAATCAGATAGTGATGAATGTGCAAATATTGCCTTAATGGCCTCTCACCACTCTGATGACGAAAATGAGGTTAGTAGTAATTTTTCTGTCTATGATAATGATGCACAAGAAGTTATAGATGAACTTCTAAAAGAGTGCAAGACTTTGTATAAAGACATCTCATCACAAAAGAAAAGAATTTTACTTTTAGAAAAACAAAATTCTGATTTCTTGAAAAATATTGAAGATGAAAAGCAAAAAGTGATGGATGAAAAACAAAGTCTTGTATGTAAGAATTGTGAGTCTTTGTCTTTTCAAATTGTTCAACTTAAAAGAGTTTTAGAAAGATACGAAAAGGGTCAAATTGGCTTGGAAGAGATTCTTAAACATCAAAGGTATCCTAATGATAAAAGTGGATTGGGATATTCTAAATTTTCAAAACCAAGCACCAATAAGACCATTTTTGTAAAAGCAAGTGAACAAATTGTAAAGAAAGGGACAAGCACTTCTAAGTCTCAGCATCAAAATCATAACAAGAAAAAGAATTATATTCCTAGATATAGAAGTCATTTTCAACCTACATGTTTTTATTGTGGTATTAAAGGGCACACACCTAATGCTTGCTATGTACGTAATATTGGTGTTGCAAAGGGGCATTATGTGTGGGTGGAAAAAGGTACTAACTATCAAGGACCCAAAGCAACTTGGGTACCTAACACTACCTAATTTTGTTTTGTAGGTATGCTTGAAGACAACCACAAATGAATGGTATCTTGATAGTGGTTGCTCGAAGCATATGACGGGAGATATAAACAAATTTTCAAGTCTATCATTAAAGGCCAAAGGATACGTCACTTACGGTGATGATAATAAAGGAAAAATTCTTGGAGTTGGAACCATTGGTGCACCTCCATGTACCATCATCGAAGACGTTCTTTTTGTTGAAGGCCTTAAGCATAACCTGCTTAGCATCAGTCAATTGTGTGACAAAGGGTTCAAAATCAACTTCACAAAGGAGGAATGCTTGATCGAACACGAAGTCACTCATGAGATTCTGCTAAAAGGTAGAAGATATAATAATATTTTTATAATTTCTTTTGATGATTCTTCTTTGAAGGTAAAATGTCTTATGGCAAACAACAACGAGGCATGGCTGTGGCATAAAAGATTTGCTCACATTCACATGGAGCATTTAAACAAATTAATCAAGCATGATCTGGTTGTTGGGCTTCCGAAGATAAAATTCATCAAGGATAAATTATGCGATGCATGTCAAAAGGGAAAACAGACCAAGACAACTTTCAAATCCAAGCAAGTGGTTTCTACATCAAGACCACTTCAATTGTTGCACATGGATCTTTTCGGTCCATCAAGAACGAAGAGCTTTGGAGGTAGTATTTATGCTTTAGTTATTGTTGATGATTTTTCTCGATATACCTGGACAATGTTTTTAGTGCAGAAGAATGATGCGTTTAAAGCATTCAAAAAGTATGCAAAACAAATTCAAAACGAGAAGTCACTCACTATAGCCTCCATAAGAAGCGATCACGGTGGAGAATTTCAAAATTCAGACTTTGAAGAATTTTGCGAAGAACATGGAATATCTCATAATTTTTCGGCACCAAGAACTCCTCAACAAAACGGCGTCGTAGAACGGAAGAATCGCTCACTAGTTGAACTTGCTAGAACAATGCTCAGCGACACAAATCTTCCAAAATATTTCTGGGCAGAAGCAGTAAGCACGGCATGCTTTGTAAGCAACCGCGTGAATATTCGACCGCTACTCAAAAAGACTCCGTATGAGTTGTTCAAGGGAAGGAAACCGAATATATCATTCTTCCACATATTTGGCTGCAAGTGCTTCGTTCTCAACAACAATAAGGACAATCTCGGTAAGTTTGATGAGAAGTCCGACGAAGGTATATTCCTGGGTTACTCTTCTTATAGTAAAGCTTTTAGAATTTTTAATAAAAGAACTCTTACCATTGAAGAGTCCATTCATGTTTCGTTTGATGAGACTAACCCCTCGAAAGAGGATAATATTGTTTTGGATGATGATGATGATTTTGTAGATACTTCACAAACTGAAGAAATTGTTCCAAAAGATCAAACAATATTACAAGAAGATGTTACTCAAGAAAATCAAGATCTTCCGAAAGAATGGAGAACACACAGAGATCACCCAATTGATAAAGTTATTGGTGATATTAGTCAAGGCGTGGCAACTCGACTTAACTTAAAGGATGCATGTCTCAACATGGCGTTTGTATCTCAAATTGAACCATCAAAGATCGATGAAGCTTTAGGCGACGACCAATGGATTATAGCAATGCAAGAAGAACTTAATCAATTTGAAAGAAATCAAGTTTGGACCCTTGTACCAAGACCAGACAATAAGCATATTATAGGAACCAGATGGGTGTTCAAGAACAAACTTGACGAGAATGGGATTATAGTTCGTAACAAGGCAAGATTGGTCGCACAAGGCTACAACCAGGAAGAAGGAATTGATTTTGATGAAACATTCGCTCCGGTAGCAAGGTTAGAAGCAATTAGATTACTACTTGCTTACGCTTGTTCTATGAATTTTCAGTTATTCCAGATGGATGTCAAAAGCGCTTTCCTAAATGGATACATTAATGAGGAAGTCTATGTCAAACAACCTCCGGGTTTTGAAGACTTCAAAAATCCCTCACATGTTTTCAAACTGAAGAAGGCTCTCTACGGTTTAAAACAAGCACCACGAGCATGGTATGATCGCCTTAGCAACTTCTTATGTGAGAAAGGATTTACAAAAGGAAAGGTTGACAAGACGCTATTTATAAAGAAGATCAAGGGTAACACCTTGTTAGTACAAGTCTACGTCGACGACATCATATTTGGATCAACAAACAAAGAACTGTGCGAAGAATTCTCACTCATGATGCGAGAAGAATTCGAGATGTCCATGATGGGAAAGTTAAATTATTTTCTTGGACTACAAATCAAGCAAACCAAGGATGGAATCTTCCTCAACCAATCCAAGTACTGTAAGGAATTAATAAAGAAATTCGATATGGATAGTTGCAAGATGATGTCTACTCCTATGGGATCCGGAACGTATGTTGATCAAGATGAATCTGGTACTCCAGTTGATATTACTAAATATCGAGGTATGATTGGTTCATTACTATATTTGACGGCAAGCCGTCCTGACATTATGTTTAGTGTTTGTTTGTGTGCGCGCTTCCAAGCAAATCCGAAGGAATCGCATCTCACTGCTGTGAAGAGAATTATCAAGTATCTCAAAGGAACGACCAACGTTGGATTATGGTATCCTAAAGGTAGTATTTGTTCTTTAGTTGGTTATTCTGACGCTGACTATGCAGGATGCAAAACCGATAGAAAAAGTACAAGTGGTACATGTCATATTCTTGGAAATGCTCTAGTATCATGGGCCTGCAAGAAGCAAGCTTGTGTAGCACTCAGCACCGCCGAAGCAGAATACATCGCCGCAGGAAGTTGCTGTGCACAAATTTTATGGCTGAAACAACAACTTCTGGATTATGGTGTTGACCTCGGTTGCATTCCTCTACGATGTGACAATACTAGTGCCATAAATATCACAAAGAATCCGGTTATGCATTCCAGAACAAAGCACATTGATATCCGGCATCATTTCCTTCGAGATCACGTATTAAACAGAGATGTTGATGTTACTTTCGTCGACACACACAACCAACTCGCCGACATCTTCACCAAGCCTTTGGCAAAAGAATCATTCTACAAAATTCGGAGAGAACTTGGAATTCTTGATGAAGGTGACATCTGATCCTTGTCTCTATTTTATGTATGCATTAATTGTGATATGTTTTCATGTATATGCATTCTGTTTTTATGTATTTTTCAAAAATTCGAGCATGTTAATCGATTAACCATATGGGTTAACCGATTAACACTGTTAAAATTTCAATTCTGATTAAATTTTTTAATGTGTTAACCGATTAACCTATATGGTTAACCGATTAACACTGTAAATTTTTCAAAAATCAGAAACGAAAATTATATTAATTTTTGAAAATTTTATATTTTTTCTTTATATATTTTGTGTGGTTCATATTCTTTTAAATATCCACATCCAATCCAAAATCCACATTCCCTCTTAAAATCCTAACTTCTCTCTCCCACTCTTAAAAGTTGGAAAAACTCCCCATAACCTCTCAAACCCTAACTTCCTCATAACCCACAAACTCTCAAACCTCCATCCATGGCTTCAGCATCAAACCGCGGCAAGGGAAAACTTCCAGAACACCATTCTGCATCAGAATCAGATGACGACAGTATTCCAATGGAAACCACCAAGAAGAGACGGATGGATTTCAAAGTGCGTGTTCGTCAACTTATGCCGGTAAAGTATGTGAATCTTCGAGCTTTTCCTGCAATATCTTTTGATTTTCCTACTCTGTTGGAATATCAGCGTATCGACAAGTTCGTCACCGACTCTGGTATTATCTATCCTGATCTGGTTAAAGCTTTTATGAATAAAATGTCTGTATATCTGGATATGGATGAGAACCACATGATCCGGTCCACCATTAGAGATCATGAGTTTGTTGAGAATTTATCCACCCTTGCTAGACACCTTAAGATCCCATCAAAGGGATGCTTTCTGAGAAAAGGTGTAAACCATGTAGATGGACCCTGGGCAAACTATGATAAAATGGAGTATTACTATCAGATTTGCAGGTTCCCAAAAGAAACCGTTATTGCAAACTCTCGCACTGCTCGCATGCTATGCTATGCCAAGAATCTGACAGTATCTGATCGAATGCTTCACTACATCATCTGCTATGTCCTCATTCCAAAGGACTCAAATCACTCTCAGATCAACGACTTGGAAATGCAGCTGATCTTTGCTATTAAGAATCGCATCAGAGTCAATTGGATTTTGACTATTATGTATCATCTGCAGCAACAACTTCATTGCATTACCCGGCTGCCGTATGCTCGCTTGGTTTCTAGAATTCTGGAATTAACTGAACTTGACCTCAACAGAGAACCATCCTCCAAGATGAAACCTACAACGAATGAGATCAATGAGATCAATATTGTGAAGAATACTGGAATCATCAAGGCGGCTGACGGTACCTACAGGTATACTGATGATGGTCCTGTGCATCACGCTTATCCAATGCCTGAAGGGGGTCTAACCAGTGAGTTTGTCTACACAACCATGATGAACCAGCATCGAGAATCCATGAATATGCATAGAGAGACCTCCCGAGCAATTGCCTCCCTTAGAAACCTCATACTTAACCCTCCACATTCCAGCACCCGAGTTGTGGACGACGAGATTGAAGAAGAGGTTGATAGTGATGAAGAAGAAGAGGAGGAGGATATGGCGGATGAGGATGTTTAGAGAATATGCTGCTGCTGTTGTTTTTATTGCTTTGCTTTCTAGTTATAAGTTTTTATGCTTTCATTTGAACTATGTTTTATTGTAACAAGTACAATTTCTATTTGTTGCATTTTATATGTACTATGTTTGTGTTTTGTGTTTACTTGACTTTGCATGTGCTTATTACTATATACTGTTATCTTGTGATTTCTTTGAAAGCTCTTCCTTTTTGCTGATGTCAAAGGGGGAGAAGAGCTTGGTTCTGTTAATATCTCTCTGTGTGCAGATTTTTTTTCCTCTGTTAAGATAGGGGGAGTTGCTAGACATAGGGGGAGAACCATATCAAGAACCAAGAGATATCGCACAACATTTTTGATTGCCATCATCAAAAAGGGGGAGAATGTAGAAGCATACTTCAGGCTCAAGTTTTGATGATGTCAATGCTACTCAAAGTTAATATCTCTTGATTGCAAAAAGACAAGTTGTTCAAAGTCATCAAGATCAAGTCAAGCTATCTTTCAAGACAAGCTATATGGAACTGATTCTTCCAGACTTGCCTGCATTACTGGTATATCAAATCCACCTTTTTAATTTTGATATACAAGTGTTCAAAAACATCAATCTTTTGTGCATAATACATACACATGTTTTTGAAACTTTAAAAATGGTATAACATTAATTTTAAAAAGCATTTTTCTGAAAATTAGCAGTGTTAACCGATTAACCATATGGGTTAACCGGTTAACCATTTTGAATTTTGAATTTTCTGGGCTAACGTACCAGTGTTAACCGATTAACCATATGGGTTAACCGATTAACACTGAACGTGCAGTGAAAAATTGCTTTGTTTTTTAGTTCAAAATTATTTTAAAATCATACCTTTTCATGGTTTGAAGCTTTTAAAATCATACCTTTTGTGAAAGGTTATTTTACTCATATAAATTCTGAGTTTTTCATTTTTGAAAAACACACCAACAAAAACCAATACTCATTTTTAAAATTGTCTTAGAATCAAATTCATTTTTCAAAAAGTGTTCATACTTGCATTAAAAGTTTCACATTCATTGAACACTTGTATTGAAGAAGTTACAAAGAGTGAATTTTGATTCATTGAAGAAGATCATTTTGCAAATTATACTCAACCAAATTCATTACAATTATTGTATCTGACTTGTGATCCAGGATTGTTGGACACAAGGGTGAGTGTTTACAAGAGGATTGTTCTTGTACACTTGTGTTGTTGATTGTTTAAAAGTAGGCCTCACCGGTTGATGGTGTGATAGGTTGTACTGTTTTAAACAATAGTGAAAATTCTCTTTCATGTTGAAAGGGGAGTGGAGTACTCTCGGATTGTGAGGGGAACCACTATAAATCCTGTGTCTTTTGTTCTTTCTGTTGATTTACTGCTTTCCATAACCAAGAACACCATCCAGTATATTTCCAAGAACCATATAAAAACCGGAAAAATTTCAAAAGTCCTAATTCACCCCCCCCCCCCCCCCCTCTTAGGCATACTCTGTTCTTACAACTTATTATTCAGATGTTGATTGGTGTGGAGATAAAAAAAATTAAAGAAGCACAAATGGTTACTTCTTTCAAGTATTTGGTGCCCCAATCTCATTGTGCTCGAGAAAGAAACTTGTGGTGGCATTATCATCATGTGAAGGTGAATATATAGTAGGATCATATGTTGCTTGTCAAACAATTTAGATTAGGTATGTGCTAAAAGAGATAGAGGTTGAAGTGAAGAAATCTCTGGTGTTGCGGATCGACAACAAGTCAACCATTAATCTTGCAAAGAATTCACTTCTGCATGGAAGGAGTAAGCACATTGAGGCTAAGTTTCATTTTCTAAGAGAGAAGGTAAACCAGGGTGAACTTAAAGTGAGACATTACTCGAGTGAAGCACAGTTGGCAGACATTTTCACCAAAGGACTAAAGATTGACAAATTCTTAACTTTGAGAAAGAAATTAGGAATAGTTCAGATCGACTATGATTAGTTTGTATTCGACGACTTGAATTATAAGGGGGTATTTTATGATATAATCCAAGTTGTAGCCCAAGCCCTAGTTAGAGTTTGTTATGTTAGTTACTTAATACTCAAGTTACTTATTTGTATATATACACACATATTATAATTCAGTTAGAATAAACTTTTCAATAATAACTAGCAAAATACATGTGCGCTCGCACGGGTAAATTTATTTAATACGATATATATATATATATATATATATATATATATATATATATATATATATATATATATATATATATATATATATATATATATATATATATATATATATATATATATATATATATATATATATATATATATATATATATATATATATATATATATATATATATATATATATATATATATATATATATATATATATATATATATATATATATATATATATATATATATATATATATATATAAACTAAATTAAATACTGATAATATATAATGAGTTATTTAATGAGTTATTTAATTATAAAATAAATACTGATAATATAAACTAAATTTTGACATTTGAAAATAAGAATTTTGTATCTCAAATAAAGACAATTGTTAAGTAAAATAAAGTAGGTATTTTGATGATAGTGCCCCGTGAGAAAAATAAAAATTTTGACATTTGAAAATAACAATTTTGTACTTTAAATAAAGACAATTGTTAATTAAAATAAAATAGATTTTGATAACAGTGGTCCGTGAGAAAAATAAAAATTTTGACATTTGAAAATAACAATTTTGTTCTTCAAATAAAGTCAATTGTTAATTAAAAGAAAATAGATATTTTGTTGATATTGGCCCGCAAGAAAAAGAGAAATTTTTACATTTAAAAATAAGAATTTTTTATTTCAAATATAGAAATTATTAATTAAAATAAAATAGATATTTTTCTGACAGTGATATGAGACATGGAAAGTTAATTGTGTGTCTGATTATTGAGTATTATCTAATTTAATAAAATAAATTTTTAATTTTATTATAATTTAAAAATAGATTAATTAATATTTTTAATAATAATAAATAAATAGAATTGATTAAATTTGTTGTAAAAACAAAATTAAATGTCACTATTGTATAAATTTATACAACAATAAATATGTAATATGATGTTCATATACTATAATTATAATTATTAGAATCAGGTAATGTGTCATTTGGAAAAAATTGAGACATTTGTTATTTATTTTTTAAAATTTTTTATTAGTGTAATTAATATATAGGAAAAAGTCATTTAAAAGAAAATAAAATGTGAAAGATATTTGAAATTGTTTTTAAAAAAATGGAGATAGAGAAAGTTGAAATTTAAAAATTAATGATTAGAAGGAGGTCATATGTCACTTTGTAGTAGTAGCGTATATTGGAAGAAGAAGAAAATTGAGACATTAGTCATTTACATTTTTAACCTTTTGATAATGTAACTTAATGTAAAAGAAATGACAATTCAAATAATTTAGTGGTAGTTAATTTTAATAGATAGATAGTTAACAAATAACAATCTTTATTCTCTATTTTCTCTTTTTCTATCTTCACTAAAAGTGTTTCACGCGCTAACATAATATATTTCAATACACATTCTTTTTTAAACTTAGCGCTATTGTCTCTCGATCTAATTTATGTTCGGAGGAAAATAACAAGATCCCTCTGACTAATGACTCAAACTTCTATTTATAATTTTCTATTTTTTTTCTTTATTTGCTAATCGAAAGATTGTTTGATTAGTGAAATGGACTTTCTTTGGCACTAAGAAAGATCTGAACTACCTTGCATCCATTAATCTAGGGATTTTTTTTGTTCAACAGATTTTCTTTTAGAGCTATGATATTTTGACAAACATTTTTTATATATCATATGTACACGTATAAAAAAAATGTAGATGCACAGAAACCAAAGTAAAAAAAAATTATTAAAAGAATAAAATTAATAAATTTTAGATATAATAATACGGTGGTGTTAGTGTTATAATTTGTGTCGACCTATCTTTTTTCTTTCTTTTATGTAAATTTGTTGATCGACAAAGAGTTCCGCTTAGTTCACTTGGTTTTGCCCATGTCTCAATTCGCTAATCAAATAGGATTTTGTTTAGTAAATTGCTCAAATGTTGTTCTCCCTTAACTTTCAATGCATTGTTGTTTGATTCTATAGGCTAGCTCACAGTCCTTGATACCTGCCACACAAAATCAAATGAAATTTAGTATCAGTTTCAACCACTTAGGGCAATCTTAATCTGCGCATAAATTAAAGGTTTTATGATTATTTTCTGTTCAAATAAATTAAATAAATACTTAATAATATAATTGATTTTAAGTAAATAGTACACTTATCAGGAAGCATTTAGGACTACCCTTCATGATTGGTAGATGTTAAAAATACTTTTTTCAAGTTCATCAAAAATAGATATGTAAAGAAAATAATTTTTAAAGGAGTTAATGTCTCTCAAGAGTAAGGAGAGAATCAGAGAACTCTTCATCAAATCAGTGTTACAGTACATTCCATACTAAATCTTGAGCTTTTTTTTTTTAATTCGACTCCTCTTTTTAATGAGACAAAAAAGACGATGAACAACTCATTCGAATGGAGTCAAACTTTCAAGCCTCGACGATGAACAACTCATTCGGATGAGATCAAACTCTCAAGATGGAGGCGTACATTGGCTTTCTTTGTAGAGACTCTTGTTGCACCAGGTAACGTTATCACTCAACCCCTAAAAGCATATATTTTTTTAGAAGTGATTTTCTTGATTTCAACAATAGTCATAACCCGTTACATTTGGTATAGCATTTGTAGTGCGAAGCATGGTTGTCAAAATTGGGATCTCACTAAAGATTTGGGGTTGAGAAAAGTGTGAATCGTAAAATCGTAAATCGTATCGTAAGATCTACCAAATATACAAAATTATACATTTCACTAAAAAACATTAACATATTTTTTTTAAAATTAATAAAAACCACATTCCAAATTCTAAAATTTCAAAATTCTAAATAATTAAAAACATCCAAAATTCCAAAACATTAACACTAAACATAAACTAAAAATTAACTTAAACATAAACTTCAATTTAACAAATCATGCAATGCATCTTGAGCAAGTCCAACATCCAAATCATCTTCATCTCCTCCAAATCATCTTCATTGCTAATTCCATTCTCTCCATTTTGATTGTCAACTTCTAAATCTCTACTTTCATTGTCCATGATCCACTCATCATTCGATTCAATTTCGCCAATGCTACATTCTACCACCTTTCTTGTTTTCTTCTTTTTTGCCAACTTTGAATTTGTCATTAGAAACACAACATCGTTCATTGTTTTTTGCTTCAAGCGATTTCTTTTCTTTGTATATACCATTTCGAAAGCACTCCAATTTCTTTCACATCCCGATGAGCTAAAAGTTAAGCTAAGGACACAAATTGCAAAATTTTGTAGCTCGGTATGCTCGTCCCCATATGATTCCCACCATTGTGTCGGAGTTTTAGTTTTAAGAGCCGCTAATGTCGTTGCACTACCGAAAAACTTTGTCTTTCTCTTAAAATCTTTCAATTGGGCATCAATCTTACTTATTTCTTCTACATCTCCGATCATCCTTTCCATACAATCATATAATACTCGTTTAACTTCATAGTCAACTTTAAAATTAGAGGTATAATGTAATTTTGGGTTGAGATAGTAACCGGCAGCATGCAAAGGTCTATGCAATTGCTTATCCCACATTTCATCAATTATATCCCATAAAAGCTTGTAACTAAATAATAATAATAAATAAAAATTCAGTGAGTAAAGTTGAATAAAAAAGGAGAACAGTGAGGAAAGTTGAATAAAAAAAGACCAAATTTGAAGAGTAAACAAAACAGAGACGAATACATAGAACATATCAGATTTGAACAAAACAGAGACAAGAGTACATCAGGGACTAGATTTTCCCTAAAAATGAAATAGAATTAGAGTTGTAGTTAATACCTTCTTTGAACACCATTGAAATTAGCTTGAATTTTCTCTTTAGCTTTGTACATTTCCTCATAAATTAATCCCATCGCTGGAATTTCATCAGAATCCACTAAACAAAGTACTTTAATTAGAGGATAAGCACCATTACAACAAATAACAATATTTTTTCAAAACTCTTTATCCATAACCACTTCTTCAATTTGCTTTCCTTCACTTGTTTTTGCAAACTTGGTTATTGTCCATTCATAAGATGTGAACATTCTTATCAATCCTTCTTTATTCTCCATGAGACATCCTAAAGTTAAATAAGATGTCGCAAATCGAATAATGGCCGGTCTCACCAAATCTTTTTTTTTTGTATGAATTTGTAATAAAGAAATAAGGGAAGGCTTTGAATAAATGAATTGAGTGATTTTCTTACCTTTTGAAATTGTTTCATTGTGAGCTTTTATATTTTATTCAAAATCCTCTAACATGAGATCAATGTAGTGGACTGCACAGGGGGTCCAATAGAGCTTCTTTCGCTTTTCCATTAACATTGTACCTGTTGCTTTGTAGTTTGCAGCATTGTTAGTGACAATTTGTACAACATTTTTTTCTCCCACTTCTTCCACAATGTCATCAATCATCTTAAAAATTGCATCAACAGTTTTTGTAATGTGTGAGGCATCAATGGACTTTAAAAAGACGGTATTTTTAGGGTTGTTCACTAAGAAATTCAATATTGTTCTTCTTCTTTTGTCTGTCCACCCATCACTTATTATAGTGCATCATGTATTCTCCCAAATAAGTTTGTGTTCTTCAATGAATTTCTTTGTCTCCTCCATTTTATGCTTCAAGTACTTTGTCTGATTTCATGATATGAAGGTGGTTTGAATCCAAGACCATGTCTTGAAACCATCTCCAACATTTTTTGAAATTCTTCACTTTTTGCCACATTAAAAGCTATGGCGTTGTTGTAGAAGAATGAAGCAATTTTAAGACATGCTTCTTCTCTCAAATTCTTTTTGAAGATGGAGTTGATGGTGGATTGAGTATTCATGCCCTTCTTCTTAAAATTTTTTGCAGACGCAGCATTATCATCATCCTCGAATGGCCTCTTTCCTGTTACTATTTCATTTGCATCCTCTATTTTTTTTAGCAAATTGTTTTGCAGAGAATTTAAAATCTCCCACATTTGGACTTTAACATCATCAGGTACAGATTTACATGCACCAACGTTTATCTGTGTACAAGCTAAATGATGTTTCATCTTGTACACTCCTCCGATTACTTCCTTTGAACAGTAATTGCATCTGATTTTTCGTGTTCCTCCATTAACAGAGACATCATGCTTCCAAGCAATATCAGTTCTGCTTCTAGGAGCATTTTTTTGAACTTTTGGTGGTGTAGATTATGATGCATGAACTGGAATTGATGAAGACATTAGGAAAAAAAAAGTGTGGTAGAATAGAAGGTATGATGAGAGATCGTATAACTAAAGAAGAAAAGAAGTTGATGATTGAATAGAAATCGTATGATTGATTTATAGATGGAATTGAAGAAGAATACATGATATCATTTAATAAATTGATATTTTTCATATTGATTTTTAATTTCCCCCAAAAAATAAGTCTTGTAGATAGCAACAGAACTTTTAATGATGAAAAAGGCTAATTTTATGTGAAACGGCTGGTAGAAAGAGCTGAATGGGTCACCTTCTTCAATGGGTATTGGACCGGATCGGGTCGAAACGGATTGGACAAACTTTCCATTGCAAAATAGATCTTTGCTTTCACGTTTTTACGATCTTACACTGCGCTCCTACCGCGCCGCCTTCTCCAACAATCTTTGTTGCGCTCTGCCGCGGAGCATGGTGAAAACTCGTAAGATCTTAAGATCTCACGATTTAAATCTAGATTTTGACAACCTTGGTGCGAAGTCTGCTGTTCAAAGGTGGTTTATAAGTGGAGTATTTGCTCTAGTGATAATATTTCCATTTTAGACAGAAAATGGCAGCAAGTGTGCTCAATGTCGGTGATTGCTAAACCAAATCAGTTGGTGAGCGAAAAATCGTTGCAACTTCAAGATAACTAATCAAAACACAAACACTAATGTGAACAGTTCTCTCTGTTGGTATAATTTTAATTTTAATTTTAATTTTCAAGATTAAGAGAGACTAAAGCCATGCACTTGATTGAATATTTTACTTCCACTACCGGTTTCAATCTCAGACCTCATTTAGTTGGACAAATCCATGAATAAAGAAAAACTTAAAATTTCCTAAAAAAACAACACTGACAGAAAGGATGACACAAAGAAAACAAAATTTATGGCATGGCCAAATTGAGAAAGACAGGAATTATGATCTGTGCAGGGCACGAGAAAATAAAACTCTACTACTGAAAAAATACAATCAACAATCTGAGGAGGGAGAGCATGGATTCATAACAGGAAAATGAAACTGTAAAGCTAATGTAGCTATTTAAATAAAACAAAAACAACAAAATTCTTAACATCAGAAGTCCTGTCAGTACCCAAGTAGCAGTGCAGAACAATTATAATCATAAAAATAATCCTGACTCGCAAGATAATGCACTGCCTCATTAAGGTAGAATTTTCATTTCCGCATTTCAGCAGCTCCATGTGCAAAATGACATCTTTCTCCAAAAGTACAAGATCCTTTTGTAAAATTCTCACACAATTTTGTCTTAAAGTTGCTTCCATGGTTTCCATGATGGTGGCCAGGGGCACCAGGAGGACCTTGGGTTGTTTTAGGTGGTGCAGACATTTGCAGGGTCAACAGTAAATCCTTCACCATGTTACTTGCATCCTTAATTTGTTCAAAAGTTCCCTCAAGTTCAATGTTCCTAAGATTTTGATCAGACTCATGGTCTCGAATCGAAAGCTTGGCTCCAGTTTGGCGACAGATTTGTTTTGAGTTCACACCACCCTTACCAATGATTGCTCCAGCCATGGAAGCTTCCACACTGATCTTGGCAGTGGCAGTGGCACCAAAGCTGGTAGTTGGACCAGGAGGAGGCTCCATTCGATGACCACCCATACGACCTACGTTGGGGGGTCCCCCGTGACGGTGATCATCAAATGATAGAGCTACAGGCTTTCCAAGTTCCCATTCACCATGGGCGAAATGACATTTGTCCCCAAATTTGCAACCTTCGGCAGTGTTAAACCTGTTGCATATGCGACTTTTAACAGCAGATGGCGCGGATCCATTGGGTGCATGTGCATGTGGTGGGGCTGCAACATTTCTGGGTGCAGGAGGTGCTACGGGTGTTAGATTCATCATCTGGGCAACAGCATTAAAACCACCAGGAACATAGTGCAAGAAATGGCATGTCTCACCAAATGGGCAACCAGAAGTGCTGCAAAAACAAAAATAGTTCAATTAGATTACAATGAATCAATACTAACAATGACGCATAAATGGCATGTCTATTCTTATCCCCTTGTATGATGGTATCAAAATAAACTCAGATCCATGGATTATTTGACACACAATTTATGAAATGCTAAGCTTGTAAAGTTCCAAAATATCATTGGCCCTCAAAGATTAAATAAATGAAAAAGCTAAGATTTGACATTAATCTCCTTAAAGGAAAACATACAACATAAACACTTGTCAAACAGTATAAAGAGACATGCGTAATATGAAACAAATCTTAACAGGTTAACTTCAAAGGACCAAACGGGAACAGCTATACTACACTTCAACAAAAAGAAACAAGTCTTAACCATACAGAGATAGATATTCAAGATTAATCCATCTTATGTTTTCAACTGAATTGCTTAATAAAGAATACCTAACCCAGTCAGTATTGACCCAATGATATTAATTTCATCGAGTCACCTTCAAACAATCTGACTTAAATAACAGTAAACATGCCAAATTCTTGAACAGATGAGTACCCTAGGATTCTCCTTAATTTCATAGAGAACAAATTATAGAAAGCCCCTTAGAGGATAAACTGGCATTTATGTAAACAGAAATTTTTCCTAAATTATCCATATGAAAGTTTCAAATAATAATTATAATGCATCAAGCTTATCACACTTTATAAGTATATGAAAAGGACAGACAACCAAAGGAAAAATTTAAAGAAAAACAGAATTATTTTTACAAAGGATATTGCCCAATCACCTCATCAAAATTGAAGACCTTTTGAAAGAAACACTTAGATTGAATAACAAGAAACTAGTGAAGAAACATTTATCTTTCAATGTTTAGTGGGAAGCAGAAAAACAAAATGGGATAAGATAAACAATGGGGGGCAAGTGGTGACAAATAGACCCGCTACAAAAACTTGCAACCCAATAAAACAAGACGGTGGATTTTCGACATTTGTTTCTCGATGACGTCTCAAACAATTAGAACTTGGGATTGAATAAAATTGTTTCTTGTTCAAGGTTTACGGATGACCCAAAAAATGTCTTTATTTTCTTCAACAAACATGCACAGTACAAAATAAATTATTTAAATGTACCTTTTGACATCATACCTGACCCAACCAATCAAAGTTCAATTCATGTTACTTAGTTGATAGCTTACCGATCAAAAGGTTGGTTCATTAATAATAAATCCACTATGACCTGTTTAAATGATTAAAGTAGTAAAACATGAGTGGAAAACGGTCAATTAATCTTTGATGACAGTGGTCTCTATCCCAACTATTGATCTGCAAATTGTTGTCTTTTAAGTAGTGGTAGGTTAATAAACCACTGTTTAGTTTACTTGTTTAGACAACAGAGTGTACCTGTATAAGACTTTCATATACTTGGTTGATTAGCAAAATCGCATAGTTTAATTTTAAAACAATTCAACACTTCATTCTTATAATGATTATAATATAATGCTATTAAAAGTAGAAAAAACGGCATTTCAAATTATATTTTATTTAGACAGGGGTAGATTATAACCTGAAAAACTTGGTACATGGCTTCGATTTGCTTCCTACACCAGTTGATAAGGACTGCATTTCTGTTGCAAAACATTATTACTTATTCTCAGTTATCATTCCCTCCTTTATTAATCTCTTACGCTATACCCAAAAACTATTAACAATTTTAATATTTTTGAAGAAGGGGGCAATTACATTAATTTATAATTTACTAGGTTTTTCATTGCCCACAACGACTGAAATTTTTTACCAATCTGAAACAATTTAAGTTGTAGGTATACTCGAGTGAGAGAGTTTAATGTCTCCCGAATGCGCAACAACATACCAAAATTTGAAGTTTTAGTGAAAAAATTTTCCGGAAGCAAAACATCAAATTACACAGAGAGGACGCAACAATACAAAAAAAGCATAAAACAGAATAAGCTTGAAAGTAAGTGTATAAACAAGGCATGCAAATTAAGAGTATAAACCATGCAAAACGACAGAGAGAAGAAGAAGAAAGAACAAACCTGGTTTGGATTTCTTGAATCCGCCATTGGTGTTAAATCCATGTTCAGGTCTACCTCTCTTGCGGACATCCATAGATCAAGATCTGGAACGAAGAAATAGCTCAGAGAGAAGATTCCGAAGGAGGGGAAAGGGATCTTGCGAACGAAGACAAGTTATGAAGGATGGAGTAAAACCCTAACCCTAACCCTAGCAGGCTACGAGAGAAGAAGAGGGTTTTGGAGAAAGAATGAGCGAAATGAAAGAAGAAAAAAAAGTTGAAGGCGGTGGCTGTAATAAAAGGAGCGAAAAAAGAACGAGAATGATTAATAATAGTGATTTATTTTACAATATTCAAGCGGTGTCGTTTTTAAATGTGGAGATTTTAAAATTAGGGTTCTAAATTTTAAGTTGGATTTCCGCCTAGGTTCACGTGCTTCTACGCCTCATCCCCTCACGTGCCTCCTTTCTCTTGTCACATGTCATCTATCTCTATCTATTATCAAAGAAAAATGTTATTCTTACACCAAAAATACACTACACTCAATTCACTTTTCACAAATACATGAACAGTATTTTTATATTATTTTAATTTTGTAATGTATTTTTTAAAAAAAATAATTTGATTAATGAAATATTAAAACCTGTTTAATACAATTCAAAATTTGATTAATATATATATATATATATATATATATATATATATATATCATTCAGATTTTTGTAAATATTATATATATATTTATAATTTAGTCTCAGAACATGATTAATAATATGTGTTTTATTGGTTAATGAAGTACTGAAAGTGGTTAATTTGGTTAATGATGTAGATTTTTGTGGTTAATATAATTATGAAGTTAGTTAATGACACAATCTTATATTTGTGTTATAAAATAAATTTTAAAAATATATATTTTAATAAAATATATTATTTTAATAAAAAAACATTGTTCACTGTATAAATACGGTGTAAGGTATGTGGTGTAAAAAATGGTGTTAAGGTAGCAAAGTTGATTATAAAATTTAATTTTTTTCTATTTAAATACTTTTTTAAATGTACAATAATTTTTTTTGTTTAAAAAAATGTAAAATAATTTTACTCGGACATTCATTAAAAAATTTTCATTAAATTATATTATATTATTAATTTAAAAATTATACTCTGGTATGGTAGAATATATAATGATTGTTGAGAATGTAAAATGACAGTGTAAAATTATTTTCATGGTTAATACATATCTCATTTTCTCTATTTTTTTGTCAAATTAAATACTAAAATTAGTAATGACTAAATAAAATTATGTTATTATAATTTAAATTTGATTCAGTTTTAGTTTAAAAATTATACTATTTAGTTTTTGAATAAATTATAACAAATCAAGAAGAGAAAATAGCTAATGATTTTTCTTATTAATAAACTCACACTTGGAGCATGGAAAGTGGAAAGGGTGTGGAGGAAACATAGAAAAAGAGATGGCCGCTTTTCTCAAACCCAAGATATAGAAGGTGGTGGATGGCAGATTGTTTCGGACAAGAGGAAAAAAATACCAACAAAGGATATCGCGGGTCACTCTCAGTTCAAGACTTTTGAGTTAACCTCATTCTTCTTAACTTATTTCTTGATCATCTCAGAGCTAGAGACTTAATTGACATCTTCAAAGAGTATGGTAAGGTTGGAGAGGTGGTGATCCCTGCAAAAAGGGATAGAGAGGTAGAAGGTTTGGTTTTGCTATGTGTCTCCAAGTGAAGAATGATCAGCTGCTACTTACAAAACTAGATAACATTTTTATCGGCCAGTAAAAATCTTTGTTAGTATCCCAAGGTTTCATATATCATATCGGAGCTCCAATAAAGGCGACAAAGTAGTGCGGAAGCAATTCTTGCAGGCTTTTCGTTCAAATAGGGGTGTAGAGTTTGGTAAGGTTAGAGGCGATGGAGTCGATGAGAGTGTTGCGGACAGAAGTATCAGCATATGGAAGATGTTTACGTAGGCAATAGGTGCTCCTAAATGGGATATTGGATGTGTTGTTTGTGAATAGAAGCACTACTTTTATATATATGTACTGTTGAAATGAAAATACAATACTGGTCTTTATATAGTCTCATTACTGCTATTCTAAGAAAACAAGTAGATGCTATTAATAGCCCACTATCTCTTGGCCTTCCAACTACAATAGAGACTTTGTCTTTCCACTAACTTATTAATAGAAATCCACTAAATATAACATTAAAGTTTATTCAACAAAACTCCCCTGTAAACTTAAATGTTCCTTCCATCTATCATGCCTATCAATTTCTTGCCTCTGTCGAAAATTTCTTTCGATAATGGTTTTGTGAAAATATCTGCTGCTTGATCCTTGCTTGATACATGCCTCAATTCGACACTTCCTTCCTTCACATGTTCTCGAATAAAGTGGAAGCGAACGTCGATGTGTTTGCTTCTTTCATGGTTTACAGGATTCTTTGCTAACTCAATTGCTGATTTGTTGTCCACTTGTATAACTGTTGTACCTACCTGTTTTAGCTCCATTTTTCTCAACAATCTTCTAAGCCATATCGCATGACAAACACACAAAGATGCTGCCACGTATTCAGCTTCACATGTCGAGAGCGTTACTATCGGCTGCTTCTTAGAAAGTCAAGTAAATGCGGTATTTCCCATGAAGAACACATATCCTGAAGTGCTTTTCTGATCGTCTATATCTCCGCACCAATCACTGTCGGAGTAACCAACCAACTTGTAATCTTCTGTTCTTGAATAAAACATTCCAAATGACAATGTTCCTTGGATGTACCTTAGGATTCGTTTCAATGCCTTCCAATGTGAATATACTGGCTCCTCCATGAATCGACTTACAATACCGACACTTAATGAAATGTCCGGCCTTGTACATGTGAGATAGCGAAGACTACCTACCAAGCTTCGATATTTGTTTGCTTCGACACGTTCTCCTCCATCAAATTTCGACAGCTTTGCACCTGGCTCCATTGGTGTCGAAACTGGATTACAATCTTTCATTTTGAATCTTTTCAGGATTTCCTTTGCATATGTCTCTTGTGATATGAAGATTCCTGCTTCTTCTTGTTGAACCTCAAGACCAAGAAAGAATCTCATCAGACCTAAGTCTGTCATCTCGAATTCACGTGTCATTGTGCCCTTGAATTCTTCTATCATTTGACCGTTGTTACCCAAGAAAATTAGATCATCGACATAGAGAGCAACAAGTAATATATTACTTCCATTCTTCTTTACATATAGAGCATGTTCGTAGGGACATTGCTTGAAACCATTCTCTTTGAAGTATGTGTCGATGCGTGTATTCCATGCTAGCGGTGCTTGCTTCAACCCATAAAGCGCCTTCTTCAATTTTAGCACTTTTTCTTCTTTTCCGACTTTCATGTATCTGGGTGGTTGTTCGATGTAAACTTCTTCTTCGAGCACACCATTTAAAAATACTGACTTGACATCCATTTGAAATATTGGCCATTTGAATTGAGCAGCTTGAGAAATGAGCAATCGAATTGTCTCCATTCTTCCAACGGGTGCGAATACTTCGTCATAGTCAATTCCTGCTTTCTGTTTGTATCCCTTCGCAACAAGTCGCGCCTTATACCGTTCTATTTCGCCTTGAGCATTCATCTTTTTCTTGAATACCCACCTTACACCAATGGGTTGACTTCCTTTTGGTAATTCTTCTAGTTCCCATGTGTTGTTACGTTCAATGGCCTTAATCTCTTCGTTCATGGCAGTTTTCCATTTTTCGTCTCGTAACGCCTCTTCGAGGTTAATGTTTTTAGTATCTGCCAAAAGACATACAAGGTGTACCTCTTCTGTTGTTTCATACAAATCTTGTAGACTTCGCATTCTGGGTTGTAGAGGTTCATCTTCATTGTCGAACTCTTCAAGTTCTGTTGGAATGTTTGTTGGTATGGCAACAAATGATTCTTCAACTTCGACATTAACTTCTGTCGAATTGTTCCAGTCCCACTTGCTCGCTTCATTTATTCGAACGTCTCTACTCACTATCACCTTCTTGCTTATGGGATCGAATAGCTTGTACCCTTTTGTCTTCTCATCATACCCAATGAATATGCACTTCTGATTTTTGTCTTCAAGCTTCGTTCTTCGTTGATCTGGTACGTGTGCATACGCCACACTACCAAATACTTTGAGATGAGAAATTGTTGGCTTCTGTCCGCTCCATACTTCTTGTGGTGTTTGATCTTCTAACTTCGAATGTGGACATCGATTCTGAACATAAATAGCACATTGTGCAGCTTCTGCCCAGAATTCCTTCGACATGTTCTTGCTTTTAAGCATTGATCGAATCATGTTGAGAACTGTTCGATTCTTCCTTTCAGCCACACCGTTTTGTTGAGGTGAATACGGTGCAGTTAGAAATCTCCTTATGCCCTGCTCTTCACAATACTTCATAAAAGCTGTTGAAATATACTCACCACCTCTGTCAGATCGAACAACTTTGATGTGTCTGTCAGTTGCCTTCTCCACCATTACTTTGAACTTTTTGAACACCTCGAATGCTTCAGATTTTTCTTTCAAGAAATAAACCCAGGTTTTTCGTGAGAAATCGTCGATAAAGGAAATGAAGTACCTTTTGCCACTGAAAGATTCCGGAGTGATTGGCCCACATATGTCGGTATGAATCAGTTCGAGAATATGTTTAGCTTGATATTCTGCCTTCTTTTGAAATGAGGTTCTTGTTTGTTTGCTAAGCACACATTCTTCACAAAACTTTCCTTCATAGTCCATGTCTGGTAGCCCGTGCACCATGTTCTTTTTCGCCAACCTTTTCAAACCAGCATGATGTAGATGACCAAAGCGTAGATGCCACAGCGACACTTTGTCTTCGACATTGACCTGCAAACATTTTTCTCGAACGCTTCTCAAATTTAGTTTGTACATTCGATTTCTCCCCATCTCGACTTGAGCAATCAGATGCCCTAGCTTGTCCTTCAAATGCAGTATCCGATCTTTTATAATTATCGAATAACCTTTTTCTGTAAGTTGCCCCAAGCTCAAGATGTTGGTCTTGAGATCTGGTACATAATAAACATCCTCGATTGATCCAATCAAGCCATCCTTCTGCAAGTAACAGATTTTACCCTTGCCTTCGACTTTCACTTTCGATGCATCTCCGAAGGACACATGACCATCTTCAATCTTTTGCATTTCTTTAAACAGATGTTTGTAACCACACATATGATTACTTGCCCCTGAGTCGAGATACCACATGGTGTCATTATTGGTGTTGATTTCATTTTGAGCCATCAAGAGAAAACCTTCATTTGCTTCAGCTTCCAAGACTAGATTGGTTGTTTCTTCTACCTTCTTTACGACTTGACAATCCTTTGCAAGATGTCCCACTTTACCACAGTTATAGCATTTGTAGGAGTTGCAATCCTCCGCGCAATGACCATACTTCCCACACTTGTAGCATTCGAAGTTGGAGTAGTTCGACCGACCACCTCTTTGACCACGTCCTCTGCCACGCCAATTTTGCTGGCTTGATTGCCCTCTATCGAAGTTGCTGCCTCGACCACCTCGACCATGACCTCCACGGCCACGTCCTCTTCCTCGAAAGTTTTGAGAAAATAGTACCTTTTCGTCTTTAATTGACTCCTTGGTTTGATGTGCATCCTCGACTGCTTCTTCCTTCTTTTTCATCTTACGTTGTTCGTGTGCTTCGAGAGAACCAGCGAGCTCTTTGACTGAGAGCGTCGAAAGGTCCTTCGACTCTTCTATTGCACACACAATATTCTCAAATTTATCTGTTAAAGATCTCAGTATCTTTTCGACAACTCGTGCATCAGTCACCGTTTCGCCATTTCTAGTGAGTTGATTCACGACTGTTTGTACACGCGTGATGTAGTCAGATACAGTTTCTGACTCCTTCATATGCATCCTCTCCAATTCACCATGAAGAGTTTGGAGTCGAACTTGCTTCACTCGATCTGCTCCTTCGAACGCCTTTTTTAACGTGTCCCATGCTTCTTTCGACGTAGTTGAACCGACAATTTTCTCAAAGCCTGAGTCGTCAACTGCTCGGAACAACATGTATAGTGTCGTCTTATCCTTTGACCGCGTCTCTTTCAACGCCTTATTTTGAGCTGCCGTATATCCCGCAGTATCTGTTGGTTCTTCAAACCCATCTCTGGTCACCTCCCACGCCTCTAGAGCTCAAAGAAGAGCTTTCATTTGGACACTCCAGTTATCATAATTTGACTTCGTTAGTCGTGGCAGCGGCATTTGACTCATCACGTTTGCCATTTGCTCTAATGCCAATTTATGAACAGAAGCACTACTTTTATATATATGTACTGTTGAAATGAAAATACAATACTGGTCTTTATATAGTCCCATTAATGCTATTCTAAGAAAACAAGTAGATGCTATTAATAGCCCACTATCTCTTGGCCTTCCAACTACAATAGAGACTTTGTCTTTCCACTAACTTATTAATAGAAATCCACTAAATATAACATTAAAGTTTATTCAACATTGTTCGTCCATTGGAGTTTGAGGTTGAGGAATATGACTTGTTTCTATACTTTCCAAAGCTTTTGTAGGTGCGGTGGTGCATGCAAGAACTTCGTATAATATGCAATATGTGTTCGATAAGAAGAAGGCAATTTTGCTATAAAGGTCGCTCCTTTGGGGGCCAATTTTTGATTGTTGGAAGATAGGGTTCTAGGGAAGTTAGAGGTTTTGATTATTAATAAGAGTGAACGGCTCAAGCATTGGTTCGTGGAGGTGAATAACTGGAGTTTAGATATGGTGGACACTGAAAGGGTGTCACGGGTTTGCGTTTTTAGCATTCCTTGTCAGGCTTGAAATTCAAAAAAAAAAAATTTGAGTTCATCATTAAGCTGGTGGGGAAGTACATTTGTTCTGATGAGGGAAATCGTTTTGAATCCAAAATGGATGTTACTCGATTGTTGGTTGGAACCAAGAGCTCTTCTTTTTTTAGAGAGGTTTTTAAGGTCAAGACTAATGGAGTCGTATTTAGAGTGGAATTAGTGGAAGATTCTTATGGGCCTCTGAGGATTAGTGTTCTGGTGCCGGAGTCCATGGAGGTCTCATAGAGTTCTAATTCAGATAAGGAAGAAGATGTTGTTGGGGAAGAAGGTGGTGTGGATGTTATTAGGTTATACTTTTCTCCCAAAGTGGCAACTGTCAATATGTTGGAGAATGTGAAGGTTGGTGAGAAAGATGGAACAGATATAGGGGAATTGTCTTCTTATGTGTTGGGAGAATCAGAGCAAGGGGTTAATGTTGTAGCAGAGCTTTTATCCAATATATAAGTGTTTGTTGTTGGTGTTTGTACCCTAAAATTAGTTTCTCCCTCTTTGGAGGAAACTCTAGCGGTTGATTTATTGAAGATACCTAGTATTCACTCATAGGGAACTAGAGTAATTGAAAAGGTGGTGGATGAAGACAATTCACCTATGGGCCCCTCCAATTTCAATTGTAATGAGATAGGTCTCCAAGGAAGGCATGTGACATCCACTTAGTCAGCAAGGAGGAGATCTTATTGGGCTCACTCCTTGTAAATATCATATTAATAAAATGAAGACCATTAAGTCCTTGACGGGGTTTGATAAACTAAGGTCGTGAAAAAGAGTCTGAAGATGGATTTGGTGGGGCTTGGGTTGTCAAAAGCCAATATTTCGAATGTTGATGTTGTGTAGAAGAGCAAAGTTCATTTTATGAAGAAGTATTTCTCAATTCTTCCAACGCGTCATCTCCAAATTGCACAAACTGATTTTATCGTTCAAATTTCTTATTTCTCTTCTCTCTAACCATGGAAAAAATTTGGTAAAAGTTGTACTCAAGCGAACAAGAATATTTCCCAGACAGCTTTTAGATGCTCTTCAGTTTTGAATCGTCATCTTCCTCTAGTTTCTTTTCTGGTGGTTTTGTGATGTGTTGTGAGGAGTTTTCGGATGGGAATGTGCTCCGGGGAAATCAATGGTTTTGGACAAATTCTAATATCGACGTTGCTTCAAAACTTTGGGATAAAGTGGTTGCTTTTGGGGTGGATAGAGGGGATGATGTTTATTATCATGTTGAAGCTATCAGAGGTTTGAAGTTCAAAGATCAAGTTTTAAACCGTCAGAAGGATGCCACTAAATTAGGTTTGTGATGAATATTCTTTCTTACAATATTATAGGGTGTGGTAATTTGATCAAAAGAAAGCGCTTTGCTCGTTTGACTAGGAGATAAGATTTTGATGTGTGATTCATTTAAGAAACTAAGGCGAAGGTGGTTGATGATAATTTAGTGCTTTCTTTATGGGGGAATAAGGAGGTGGAATGGTCTTATAAGGGTGTCAGCAGGTGATAAGGGAGTTTACTTATTATGTGGAAGAAATGTCTTTTTGACCTTTTTTAGCTTCGTTGGTGAAGGATTTGTTGGTTACAAAGTAGGCCGAAAAATGAGGGAACTATAATCTTATGAATGTGTATTCTTCTTGTGTAATTTGTTTAAAGAGTAATTTGTGGAAAGAGTTACTTGATTGTAAAAGTAATTTTGTAGGCAGAATATGGTGCATTAACGCTATCAATATGGAAGGTGAGAGGAATGTCACTTCATATTTAATGAATAGTGGTGAAAGAGTTGGGTTCAATGAGTTTATTAAGGGTATGAAATTGATTGATCTTCCTTTGTTGGGGAACAAATTCATTTGGTTTAATTTAAGTGGTAAAGCAATGAGTAGGTTGGATACATTCTTATTATCAAAAGAGTTGGTTGTTAAGTGGAATGTCAAAGGCCAAATGGCGGGGGTGATAACATGATTTTGTATCGTATTTTTAAGCTCACTTTGCGCATTTTAGGTCTGAGTTTTTTCGAGTCTTTTGCATTTTTATGTGTTCTTACTCTGCTTTTATGTTAGCAGGTGTTCCCGTCGAGATTCTAGAAGAAATCGAGAAAAGAAATGAACGAGAAGAAAAATCCAACAAATTCTGCCAGCCTTTCTGATATGGCGCTCGCCACCACCAGATGGCGTTCGCCATCTGCCCTTAGACACCATGACGCTCGCCATGGGCACCAGGCGATCGCCGTGCAGTTTGCAATAGCAGTTTCAACTAAAGAATTCTGTTTTTGAGCAGTTGCTAGCGGTTATCTTTTCCCTCCAAGTTTAGAATTCGAATTGGAAGTTATTCAACTATCTTTTTCTCTATAAATAGACCCCTTTTAGGATGTTTCGAAGAGAACAAAACCTGTGCGAAAGTGTTGCCGAACTCTTTTTAGACCTTTAACCCGCATATTAACTTTCCAAAGCAACAATTGTTCACACCGAGAAATTGTTGCAGTATTGTATTTAATCTTTCGTTGCACTGTTGTATACTTGGTTCAAAGAATAATTAAAGTTTGTTTTTCGTTTATTCAATTGCAACTTTCTTGTTTTTTTTTTCTGTTTTACTGCATTTTATTTCTACGTGTCTGCACTTAACTTATTTTCATAAAAACCAAAAACTAATATTTTCTAAAAAAATCAATTCAATATGTATGTTGTAATTTTAAGAATTGTTAACATGTTAGGATTAGAATTCGTTATGTCTGGCTAATTTAATTAGAAACCGTCTTATGAGGACCGTCGTAAATGGCAGGACTCCGTAGTTATAATAGGTATGAAATTGTAATGCAGGCCATTTTGGTTGAAATTTCTAAGTCTAATTTAAGTAGCTTTGTCATGGGAGTGAGAGGCTATTTAACAATGTTTCGTCATTAGAGTGAGAAGCAAATAAAGGTTTAAGCCGAGATACACGAGAGCGTGAGGAGTGAACTGGATAGTGGAAATTAGGAATCAATATCTAAATACAATGAGAGCGCTTTAGATGTTGATTAGGATATTATTGGCTTTCAAAGAGTAATTCTTAGTTACCGGGAGAGCGAGAGCGAAATCTTGGGATTAAGAAGTACGACTTAGTTAAGACCGCGAGAGCGTGAGGCGGAGCCTTTAAGTCAGTATATCCTACGGAATAGGTGTGTTGACACAATTAGTACCCTTTATCTACAAGGTCCTTTAGGTGCACGGAAATCATATTTCGGACTCGTTTTAGTATTATTCTTAGATTTTTTATTTCAGCCCCGTAATTAGTGTTAACTTCTGTTTAACTCAAGCCTTAGTTTTGCACAGTAACCTTAGATAACATTAGTTTGATTATCTTTCCCTATGGGTTCAACAATATTTTTAAGAATACACGATCAACTGTATGCTTGTAGGTTTATCCTTCAGTAACAACCGATCAGGGGGATAGAGATTTTTTTGGTCAGTGTCCAATTTGGATTAAAGGAAATTATAATAATTGAGGCCCAAATCATTTTAAAATTTTTAATTGTTGGATTTAGCACCCGGAGTTTCTTTCTTTTTGTTGAAAATGCTTGGAAAATTTTGGATGTGTCGGGTAATTCTTTTTACTCTTTCATAAAAAGCTTAAGTTGCTTAAAGGTAAGTTATGAAGTTGGAATAATGAAGTGTTTGGGATTTTGAATTTAGATGTGGAAGAGGCTGTTAAGGAGTTGAATGATTTGGATGTCTATGTGGCTAATGAAGGTGTCTTTGATGTTGATGTCATGGCTCTTAAGAGATTTATTTCTAACAAACGGGTGTGGTTCTTGAGTTTTGATAAGACGAGCATGCTCATACAAAATACTAGGCAAATATGGTTAGTTAAAAGGGATTCTAATTCTACGTTCTTCCATAAAGCTATGAATCAAAGGTTTAGAAGGAATAGTGTTTTGGGGATCAATACGGTGAATGGGTGGGTGGATAGGGTGGATGATGTGAAAAGAGAGGTAAAGAATCATTTTGAGGATAAATTTTAAGAATCATTTTATAGAAGACCTTTATTGGCATGTACTACTTTCCAATGCTTGAATGATGTGGATATGGCTTTACTTTATGTTCCTCTTTTCTTTAGAGTATTTTAACGCGGTTATTTTGGACAGATTTGGGAATAAAACTCCTGGTCAAAATGATTTTAACATGAGTTTCTATATAGATTGTTGGGACTTTGTTAAGGAGGATCTCTTGAGAGTGGTGGAGGAGTTTTATCTTGGTGTTCGGGTGCTGAAAGCGATTACAACATCTTTTATTGTGTTGATTCCTGAATTGGATAATCCTTGGTCTCTTGATGAATTTAGGCCTATTCGCTTAATGGGAAGTGTGTATAAGATTTTAGCTAAGCATCTGGCGGCTAGATTGATAATGGTGATTCCCAAGCTCATTTCTAAGTGTCAAACTACTTTTGCTGCTAATATACAAATGTTGGATGGTGTATTAGTTTTGAATGAGGTGTGGACTCTTCTAAGAGGGCAAAGAGGAGGTGTATGTTGGTTAAAAGTGGATTTTGAAAAGGCTTATTGATCTTACCCGGATCAGAAGTTCAATAAGCGACTAGCAACACAACGTGAGCTCCAAGTTCGCCAGTGATGAAGAAGAGGAGGGGTGTACCTGCAAGACACTCTAATGCTAAAGTAAGGTTTTGAGTAAAGAGAGAGAGCAAGTATATAATGAGTTTAGAATACCTGACCCTCCTGCGGAGGATAGTATTTATAATGTGCCCCCAACGCAAGGCCAACAATCATTTGTTGTGGACTGGACCGTAAGGCCCACAACGGATGACTACAAATCCTACGTGGAAGTAGGGAAGACCAACATATGGTCTTCGTCATGGGTAAATTGCCCCAGCATGTATCCAGAATTCTTTCACCAGATGAGCGTAAACTGGTCCAAACAATCTGTCAAAGTATTTTACCCAGCCTTGAGCATCAACTATTGAGCGAAATTCAAATCCATTTTCAGCTAATGAATCAAATTCCACCATTGATTCACAGAGAACTTCCAGTTTGTCAAGAGGTGTTAACAAAGTCCTTTTAGGGGTCGTATATGGAGCCACACCCATATTTGCAGAAGTAACTACAGCCATGGTTGATTGAAACTATGCAGTTGTAGAGGATGAGGTTGCCATTGAAGATGATTTTGTCAAAGGTTTAGGGTCTTTGTGAAGAGAGAAAAGAAGACAGAAATGCGTAAACGTTCTTGAGTTGTGAAAAGTGTGAAAGTGGTGAGAGATGTGGTATTTATAGAAAACAATTAGGCATACAAACAGACACACAAGGCACGTTCACACATAACAACTAATGAAAAAGAATAAAAATCATTTCAAGCATTAATTGATTCTGACAAATTGGGGGGAAAATCAAGATTTTCACTATTCAAACTTCACCTCAAACGTCTCTTCAGTAGTGTACACGCCATCTTTGCAGATTTAGAGTGACACGTGTTTGCTTGCATGTGCTTCTGAATTCTCTTGAGAAATGAAACGTTAACCAACGTTCAGATCCTCTGAGTATTGTTAGTTTAGATTTTCACAAATAAAGTAATTTAAGGAAATGAATAAATAATCAGATGAAATACTTCAGAGCATTAAACATTTTGCATCTGTAAAATTTGCTTCTGACAAATATTATTCTGGACACAAATCCATACCAATATTTTTCAGAATAAATTTGAATCTATCTTCAACAAGGGGTTTTGTGAAAATATTTGCCCATTGATGATCTGTATCAACAAAGGCTAAGTTTATAATTCCCTTCTGAACATAGTCTCTGATGAAATGATGCTTAATTTCTATATGTTTTGCCTTAGAGTGTAAAATGAGGTTTTTAGACAAACATATAGCAGAAGTATTATCACAGAATATAGAAATGTTACTTTCAAATATCTGATAGTCTTCTAGATGACTTTTCATCCAGAGCATCTGTGTGCTACATCCAGCAGCAGCAATATATTCTGCCTCTGTAGTCGATAGTGCAACTGTGGGTTGCTTCTTGCTGTACCAAGAGATTAGATTTCTTCCTAGAAATTGACAACTTCCAGAAGTACTTTTTCTTTCCACTCTGTCTCCAGCGTAGTCAGCATCACAGAATCCAACTAACTTGAAATCATCAGATTTTCTGTAACACAAACCCACATTAGAAGTACCTTTCAGATACCTTAGAATCCTCTTAACAACTGTTAAGTGTGATTCTCTAGGATCTGATTGGAATCTAGCACACAAGCATACACTGAACAATATGTCAGGTTTAGAAGCAGTTAAGTAGAGAAGAGATCCTATCATACCTCTGTAGAGTTTCTGATCTACTTTCTTACTTACCTCTTCCTTGCATAGTTAACTAGTTGGATGCATGGGAGTCTTTGCCATCTTACTATCAGTCATGTTAAATTTCTTCAGAAGTTCTTTAACATATTTGGTCTGATGAATGTAAGTGCACTCTGGAGTTTGGTTGACTTGAATTCCCAGAAAGAATCTCAATTCTCCCATCATGCTCATTTCAAATTCTGCCTGCATACATTGAGCAAACTCCTTTCCCAGCATAGTATTGGTAGATCCAAATATGATATCATCCACATATATTTGACAAATTAGAAGATCTTTCTTAAATGTTTTACAAAAGAGTGTTGTGTCCACTTTGCCTCTGATGAAATTTTTCTCCAGAAGAAAATTGCTCAATCTCTCATACCAAGCTCTGGGAGCTTGTTTTAAACCATACGGAGATTTCTTTAGTTTGAAAACATGATCTGGAAATTTTTCACTCTCAAAACCAGGAGGCTGGTGAACATAAACTTCTTCTTCTATAATGCGATTTAGAAAGGCACTTTTAACATCCATCTGATATAGAGTGATGTTATATTGTGCAGCAAATGAAATAAGAAGGCGTATAGATTCTAACCTTGCCACTGGAGCATAAGTTTCAGTGTAATCAATACCTTCTTGTTGACTGTACCCTTGAGCAACAAGCCTTGCCTTATTTCTTTCAACTTCTCCTTTCTCATTAAGCTTATTTATGAATACCCATTTAGTTCCAATTATGTTGAATCCTTTTGGTCTTGGAACTAAATCCCACACATCATTTTTGGTGAACTGATTTAGCTCTTCTTACATGGCAATAATCCAATCATTGTCTTGCAGAGCTTCATCTACAGAAGTTGGTTCAATTACTGACACCAATCCAAATAATGATGCTTCAGATGATCTGAGGAAGGATCTTGTTCTGATAGGGTCATCCTTCTTTCCAATGATAACATTCTCTGGATGAGAAGCTTTGATTCTGGAAGATGATCCTCTAACAGTTGATTCTTCAGAAATGTTTAAATTGTTCATCTGAGAAGTTAAAGGAATTGCATCTGGCGTTGCTTTTGGTTCCTTCACTTGAGCTTTGTCTGCCTCTGAGCCTTCAGAGTCTGTGAAGACTACTTCTCTATCTGCAGAGTTTTCATACTGCTTTGGCTTTTTAATGTCAAGCTTATCATCAAATCTAACATGAATAGATTCTTCCACAATCTGTGTCTCAGTATTGTATACTCTGTAGCCTTTAGAGCGTTCAGAATACCCAAGCATGAAACACTTTTGTGCTTTAGAATCAAACTTGTTCAGATTTTCTTTAGTATTCAACATATAGCAAATACATCCAAAAGGATGAAAATATGAAATGTTGGGCTTTTTGTTCTTCCACAGTTCATAGGGAGTCTTCTCCAGAAGAGGTCTTACAGACACTCTGTTCTGAATGTAACAGGCTGTGTTGATTGCTTCTGCCCAAAAGTGCTTTGCCAGATTAGTCTCATTGATCATGGTTCTGGCCATTTCTTGCAGAGTTCTATTTTTCCTCTCTACAACTCCATTTTGTTGTGGAGTTCTAGGACAGGAAAAATCATGAGCAAGCTCCCATGACTTTGTGAGGTTCTGGCCATTTCCTGAGGAGCACATGTAGAAAACGTAGCCTCTAACGGCTATGGAGCATTAGGCTTGTGTTGGTCCCTCCTTAATGTGGAACTAGACTGGGTTGTGCCCGACAGTGTGTCAGCCCCATGCTCAGTCCAAAATAGGAGCCCCCCAAGTCATTGCTCTCAGTCATGGGAGTAATTACTTAGAGTCAGTTCACATGTCAAATAGAGACGAAGGAAATTTTCTCGGGGGAGTGTCGCTCGGGTTCAAGGTGGCTAGCTCATGATGCTATGCTCGTGGGGGAACGTGGAAGTTAATCATCGTGTCCAACAGCGAGAACATGCGAAGATTTTTCCCAAGATACTTCCTACGAGGTTCGAGTGTTCTCGACGGCAAGGTCCAATTCTGCGTTTATCTCGAGGTCATGTACTCGCGCGGGTGCTAAATTCATTATTTGTGCTCGATAATGTGACTTGTTTCAAACCTTTCCCCGAGAAAGTTCTCGCAGCGTGGGAGTCGAGAATTACTGGAAAGTCTTGGAACGATGAACTATGGGATAAGTGAGGGAATTAGGAGGAATGGACACTTGATTTCCTCAAGCCGTGTGTTGGGGCTTGAAAAGACAAGTGTGGCGTCTTTTGAGACATGCGTCAGAAATAATAAATGCGTCTGACGACCTATGAGTAAGGATACTCATGGGTCTAGGCGACAATTCGTTTTGCCTGCAAGCGGATATAAGTATGAGGAGAGAGGATTCATTTGCTACACTCACAGTACTCAAGCTCTTCAAGAATTCCTCAAGTTTTTGTTCTCTTTTACATTCGCTCGCTGTTGTCACCATCTTCCCTTCACCATAGATTCCCAGCATTTTCTTCATCCAAGTAAGCCATTACTTCCTTTCTCAATTTGTATGATAGCGGCTAGTCTTAGACTGTAGTTTTAGGGAAGCATGTTCTTCGACGCTCATGAACTTTGTAATGAAGTTATGCGTTTTTCGGAAATTACTATTAAATTTTTGGTTGGTTTTTTGAACTTCCGATGAACTTGATAAGGTTCTGATGAAGTTTATAGGGAACTCATGAAGTTTCCGATGACGCTTTCGAGGAACTCATGAAGTTTCCATGGAACTCATGAAGTTTCCAATGAAGAATTTGGGAAACTCATGAAGTTCCTGATTAACTCATGAAGTTTTTGATGAAGCTTTCAGGGAACTCATAAAGTTTATGATGAAGCTCATGAGACTTTGTATCTTTAACATCAGGGAGACTTCCTCCACTCAGGGGTGTAGAAACTCTAAAAGAGTCTCGTGTCGAGAAGGATTCATCGACTTGGTTCTGATAAAAAACATTCGCATCGAGGAGTCTCCCCTCGTGGAGAGTGGGTTTCACGTCTTGTGTCGATGAGAAGTTCCTCATGACCACGTGCTTGACGACAAGGGCTTTGGTTGAGGAGATGTACTTTTCCTTGCCCTTTCACTTGACTTACAGTGGAAGGGTGAATTTGATCTTAATGTTGAATTCATTGTTTTCATATGATTTTCAGGTTAAATGGCTCAAAAGCCCGAGGACATCGTTATGGTCGACGTAGATGCCAAAGTCAATTTGGCTGACATAAATACCGAACCCCAGTCAGATTAGGTCGGGAAATAACCTCGAGCCATTGCTTCACGTTTTATTTTCCATGACTCGGATGCCTTCACGATCGTTGAAGACCTAGAGGAAGGAGCCCTTGTGAACAGGGAGATCTACAAGCCCAAGGAAATGGGTCGGACCCGCACAACATTCAAGGGGATGCGCTTCCCTATGTATGAGTTCGCCTTCTGGGAGGCAGGGCTTCGTTTTCCCTTTAGCGACTTTCAAACGGGGGTATTCCAATGGCTGGAGTTAGCACCCTCACAGCTTCATTTGAACGCGACCACATTTGTGCGAGCACTCGAGCTCATGTGCCAACACCTTTGCATCGGCGCCACATTCCCACTGTTCTTTCATCTCTTCCATCTTCAGCGGCAGTGTTCACACGGGCAGCACACCTGGGTGTCCTTAAAACAGTCGAGGAAGTTGTTTAAAACATACCTGGACTCCGTCCGCACCTTTAAAGATATGTACTTCCTCGTGCAGCCTGTATCGTATGCCACTGTCAATTCCTTGTTCGAATGCATGGTCAAGCTCGTGGATGGGAAGGAGGTGGAGGAGCTAAAAGTGAAGTTTCCCCTCAAGTGGTAGAGGGTCCACTTAGATAAAGCGACAGACTATCACATCATAAAGCCCAATGATCTGGATGTTGTGGATCAGCTTGCTTACGAGAAGATCGTGGCTTTTGTCGATAACTTCACCCCCACCAAGTGCGTGAGCAAGGATGAGAGCTTCATTCGTAACGAGGACGGGTGTCACAACTACGAAAAACAACTGGCGAAAAAAACAGAAGAGTCACCACCAAACATTATTTATCCCAACGCAGGGAAAGGAAACGATCGAAGAAAACCTAAAAGAAGGGAGAAGACAAGGTCATCACAACCAAATCTTGGGTTCGGGAGTCGGTTACACAACGAGAATGTATTAGCACCCCTCACGTCCATTGTAATCAACGAGATCCATGCTTGTTGTCTAATTAAAGGGTGCGTTATCTAAAAGCTGCTGCTAAACGGAAACAGGAAAGGAAAAGAAAAAGAAGACTCGATAAGACATCACTGTCATATGCCTATGTATTCCCTCATGCAATGGGAAAGTCAGAGTCAACGTAGTTCGGAAAACTACGGGTGATGGGGGGAAGGTTGCTCGCCAAGACATCGTTGTCTTGTGCCTACATATCCTTATCTGGTATGAAAAATCAGAGCAAACGTAGTTCGGCTAACTACAGATGAAAGATCGCGATCACACTGGGGCGAGAGAAAAGGGAAGTTATTTGTTAGTGTACTCGCCAAGGATAGTAATCCTCGTGCCTACGTGTCCTCATTAGGGAATGAGAAATCAGAGCGTCTGTAGTTCGTGGGACTACAGGAAGTTGAAACAGTCTTGATCGTACGGGGGCGAGAGAAAAGGTTCTGGACTTACCAAAGAAATGAATTGACTTGTTTGTGATGTGCATTGCAATAAAGTCTATGACACCTGAGCAAATGTGTCGCATATAGCCCCCAGACGGGACGTACACTAAACACTCTAGACAATTAAGGAGAAACTCATCATTTCCCATATGCTTAAGGCTCGTGGCGCACAATGTTCATCGTTTTTATTAAGCGTGTTAATGATTTGTTTTAAGATGAGAACAGTGAAGATGCACGCAAGGTCTAGGTGAAACTGAATCCTAACTGTTATCATGCAAAATGGTCATAAGCTCAGGATTAGAAGGGAGGTTTACCTAATGTTGTCATGCTTGGATTGAGATTCTAATGTCTTTCCTACCTCCAACTTAATCAGAAATTAAGTGGAGCTAGGAATCCTAAGGGATCATGTGAATACAAGGTAATCAACAGCCAAACACGAGGCATCACAATCACAAACAACATCAAGTACCAAAACTCAAGTAAATATACAAGAGCAGAGCCAAATCAATCATCAAGGAAAACATGTACAAGTATCATCAAATAAATATTCACAAATATCCTCAAGAATTAATCGAAACTAAAACCAAAATTAAGAATAAAATTAGTCAAAATTATCAAGGTTAGTTCCTAAATCAATTCAAGTCAAAATCAAAATCAAAGTCTATTTAGGTCAAAATTCATTTCGAAAATATAATTCTAATTCTAAATTAAAATTAAATTCGAAATCAAAATCTAATTAGTATCCTAATAATCTCTAATTAAAATTTAATTTCAAAAATAACTAATTTAATTAACCTAAATCAATTAACAAAATTTAATTACTAACCAATTAACTAAAACACAATTATCTAAAATTAATAATCAAAATAATTATTAAATAAATTAATTAAAACCATTAACTAAAGTTAATTAAGCAACTAATAGGTGCAGCAATAAAACACGGGTGGTGTGAAGTAAATTCAAACACATGGGATCTTCTACTAGGCCTATTGGCCTTTCAAAATGAACCAGGGGGTGTAATGATTAAAATAAGGGTGGTGTTAAAAGAAAACCATGGGCCTAAGGCCCGGTTCGGATTTTGAAGATTAAACCAAAAAAAAAAACTAATAACCTAAACCAGTGAACCTCTTCCTTTCCACTTTTGCGTCGTTCACTCAAACTTTCACCCTCTTCTGTGGCTTCAACCTCCTCTATCAAAGCCCTCCGCCGGAAGCCTAGCAATCTCCTTGCACCGATAATCCCCGTCGCATAACATCACCTTCGCATCACTGTTCACTTGCCTCCGCCATTTCCACGAATTAACTCCCTTTACTTCCTTCTTTGCAAATTCAACCAAACTCACAAGGAGTTACCCGATTATCACGATAAACGGTGTGGCTCTATTTCACACATAATTACTGAGATATACATCAAGACGCAACAAGGAAACAGAGAAAATAATCTGGTTTACCTACCAGAGCAGTTCCGGCGACTCTTCGAAAGCAAGGTATGTGTGTTCTTCAACCTCCTTTGAATTCTATTCCTGATTCTTCTCCTTCAATTTCTCAATCTTCTTCTTCAATCTTTTACGGAAATAAGGTTATAATGGTAGTGATGTTGTGTTCTTATTCTTCTACTTCTTCTGTTATCCTATTGTGCTTGCAGGTTTGTGAATCGATAATTTGAAGGTTGATGCAATTTTTGAAATTGAAAATGATGTGGTTCGTGAGGTGAAGGGAAGGAGATGCAGGTTGAAAAGATTGATGAAAGTTGTTGTCGCTTTTGATGAAGGTGATTCGTGAAGATGATAGAGCTCGAGGAATGCAGTTTTTATATCAGGATTTGGGGAGGGTAGGATAGGTATTCCATCTGAATTTTTGTAAGGGTTAATTGTGAAACTCTTTTCAGAAATTCTGCTCAAAACGACCTCTTGTAAGGAGTTTCATGCCATGTCATTTTCCTGTGTGTGAACTTTTATTTTCGTTGTTATAAAACTCTATTTGCTGTTACGTTGTACCATGAAAACCTGCTACGTGTAGCAGGTAAATTTGTGACTGTAAGTTATTGATTAACTTAACTCAAAAATGCAAGAGTCGCCAACACACTTTTATTTCATCCAAAAAATGAAAGGAAAAATAGCGAACAAAACCAAAGAGTTCTAATACAAAAACAAATAAATAGAGATCTGGTTAAGGGGGTTGGTTATGCAATGGGAAGGTATTAACACCTAAAACGTCTATAGTACTCTATAGTTGCTCTTTGAAATCTTTACGCTTTTTGGTTTGAAAAATGTTTGTTTGAAAGAAGATTGAGGAGATGAGAAGAGAATTATTTTTTTAGATTTTTGTGTGTTTGGAGAGACTTATCGCCTCATGCCTACGTACCCACAAAGTGCAATATAGGATCAAAGCCTCGTAGTTCATGGTACAAATAAAAAATATTGGTTGGTTTTGATTGATTTTTAAATGTAAAGACAAGTCGTCATTTTAAGGAGAAAACTACGACTAGCCACCCACAAGTATAAGACAACATCTGCATCACCTAAAGATGGAGGATTTTGCTTGGATTATCAACAAGTCTATCACTCAACATCTAAGTGGAAAATGTAAAAATCTTAATACTATGGGGAATAGAAGAATTATATCTCAACTATGGAAATGACTCATGTCTAAACTTTATGAAAAGTTTTAAAATGAAAAGTGTACAAAGGCACAAAAAGTTTGAATGAGGTAAAGTGTTTTTTTATATCTTTTTGAAATTGGTCAAAATATGATTAACATTGATTAACATTTATTAAGAAAAACAAAGTTTGAAAATCACTTGACAAAAAGTCAAGGTTTTATTATGAAAGCGGTTTTAAGTTTGAAAACAAGAAGATTTTTAAGAGAGGGAAAGATTTTGAAAATTTAAGAAGGGGAGAAGATGAAGTGACTACCCTAGAATAAAAGCTAGAGATAAGAAGGATCTAACCAACTTGTAGCACACTCCATAGCAAGCCAAATAAGAATTCCATCCATATTGAAGCATAAGCCAATATGCAAGCCAAATAAAGGCAAAGATCCATAATACTCCAAGCATAGGGAAAAAGTCCTAATTCTAAGTCCAAGGGTCTATGAATAGTCCAAGAGGTCCAAGGTCTAAGATTAATCCAAGAGTATAACCAAAAAGTTAAGAGCACCAAGTTTTTTTAGAGGTTTAATCCTTTATTAGTGTTTTAAACAAGATATGGTCCAAGTGGACAAAAGAAAAGAGCGGAAACACAAACATGTGTCCAACGGACAAAGGAAAAATAACGGAAGCATAAACAATAATATGATATGAGATGATAATAATGGAGCATAAATATAAAATAGAGATATGGAACAAGAAGGAAATATAAACAAAATTAGTACAATGATATCATTAGTGGGTTAGTGATTAGTTGTTATAGCAAATGATCAACGACAGTTAACTCATACACTTAAGCCAAAGTTGATGAAGACTCATTAGAGGATTGATAAAATCAAAGCCTCATAACAACAAGCTTCATAGGTGATGGACTTAAGACAAATAATCAACCATACTTGGACTTTTAAACATAGGTTTGAGCGACGAATGAACACTTTCCGATTACGGGACAATTTAGTCTTATGTTAAGCAATCATAATCGGGTTTATGTAGAAACCACGACTATCTGAGGCCGGTCAATAACAATGTTAGTGCTAATGCATGCTAGAGAAGTGATATGTAGATCACTCTCCGAAAGCAGTGATGTAACGCCTCGATTCCGATTCCCATTTTATTGAGTCCTTTTTGATTTAATTGGATAATTATTTATTTTAACGTGGAAATTATGTGTTAATATGTTATATTGGTATGTTAGGCTTTACATGTTTGGAGAGTTTTCGAGTAACATAGGCTGGAGGGTATTTTGGGCATTAGTAATTATGTTAAGTGGATAATTTTATGAGAATTGATTGAGTAGTGAGTGGAAAGAATTTGAGAGGAAGGAAATAGAATTATGAGATAAGAGAGGAAAAGAGAAAATATAGTAAGATAGAAAGAGAAAAGAAGAGAAAGAAAGAGGAAGTGAAGAGAAAAGGAGAGGAAAACCTAGAACTTCAAGAAATCATCACCAAAGCTTTCGATTGATCGGGTAAGGGTGTGAAACTTTATTATTCTATCAATGTGTATAATCATGTATGATTTTGTTGGATTGTTTTGGATTGTTGGTAGTTTTTCTACAATTTCCATTTTAGGTTGAATTTGGTTTAATCGAAAGGAATCGTTGTTTAACGGTTAGAATCGTGATTAGATGATGTAGGTTAGACGATATATGTTAGACTAAGGCTACTGGAACAACTTTGGATTTAATCGGGTGATTTTGGTGAGTTTGGAGGTGCTGGAGCAGAACTGAATGTTGCTGTTCGCAGGCGACTCGCTAGCAGTTCGCTAGGCGAGCACGCAGCGAACGCTCGCTAGCAGCTCGCTAGGCGAGCGTGCAGCGAACGGTCCCAGACTTGGGACAGTGAGATCCTGATGTCCCTCGCTGGCAGCGAAGGGAGTAGCGAGGAGCTCGCTGGAGGTTCGTTGTGGCGAACGGGGTAGCGAACGAGGTCTGTAGCCTCTGTTCTTGCTTGCTAGCAGTTCGCTAGGCGAGGAGGTAGCGAACGCTCGCTAGCAGCTCGCTAGGCGAGCATGTAGCGAACATAGTAGGATGAATTTTCCCTGTTGTGTGGTGTTGTCGTGGCTTGGGGTTCGGTTGCGATTGACCCTTCTTTGATTTAATAGCTTATATGCTGGTTTGTGATGTGCTGTGGGTAGCCGTATGGCGTGAATCCTAGATTATGAATTGTGGCCGTTTGGGCAATTATGTGCATCGTTTAGCTTGATTAAAAATCTATGATGTTTGTATGAATATATGCGATGAATGTGTAGAATGCATGAGTATGTTTGTAAACATGTGTGCGTTTCAAGAGTGTTATGAGTCATGTTGCATGTGAAGCATCATGGTATGCATTCTTGTGTCGATTGATTCCTCGGTGAATCTGCAGAACCTCGTGTGCCCTTGTGGGGTGTGAGCGATGGTTAATTATTGATCCCTCGGTGAATCTGCAGAACCTCGTATGTTGCGATGGTTATTTTGATTCCGCGTAGAATCTGCAGAACCTCGTGTGCCCATGTGGGGTGTGAGCGATGGTTATTTGGTTCTTCAATTGAACCTGCTGAAATGAGTCGGTACCGCATTTGCATCTGCATAAAGTCGTGTGTCGGTCTCTATGAGTTGCATGTTGACATCTTGCATGGTGTATGGTGAATAAACATAATTGTAAATGTTTATATGAATTGTTGATGATTGGCATGATTGGTATGCTTGAAGACACATGTATGTTTGAATATATGTATATGTATGTTTTGTGTGTTTATGAACTGATATAAACATTGTTGACGCATATTGTATATGCATGGTGTTCTATTTGTAAATAGATAATGTGAATACATTGCGATGTACGGTATGACGAGGTGAGTTGCGGTGAGAATGCGAAAGACGTACATTGGATATTATGTATATATATGTTTATATGCATTGTTATTATGATATCGTTTCTCACCCTTCTATTGTTTCTTTTAATGCTCTATGAGGCATTGCAGATTAGATTGCCGGAGGTATTTTTGTGAAGCGTGGCTTCTTCCCTTTTTGGTCGGCCGGCTCTGATATGTAGCACCAGGTAGATAGGAATTATTTTGATTTTTTTTTTGTGATACATTTGTGTATGTATCTGCTGATGATATGTTTGTAAGCATGATGAATGATAACTGTATATGTGAACATATGTTTTGGAGAATTATGGAATATTTGGATATTTCCGCCTTGTTCTAAATATTTCTTGTGGGTGCTACCCTGTTGTTGCATATCCGTTTGAGCAGGTGTTGTATGTGTTGGAATTTTTATGATAATGTGATATTTCCCTTTTATGCCACGTTGCAAATGTACTCTGATGAAATTTTGAATTTGTGCCTAAATGATTTAATTGTTTATTTTGGGGGTATAGAAAGGGGGTGTTACATTAAGTGGTATCAGAGCCAGTGTTGAGTCAGTTGTATCTGTCTCGCTGTTTTGTTGGTTGAACGGTTGTTTGACCTTGTTGTTATTTTTGGGAATAATCAGAATATGGCTGGTCGTAATGACAACGCTATGGCTGCGGCATTGGAGGCTATGGCTCGAGCGGTGCAGGGTGCGCCGAATGTGAATGCTAACGATGAGTTTAGAAAGAATCAGCCGCCGATGTTCAAAGGAAGGTTTAATCCGGACGGTGCTCAGATTTGGCTGAAGGAGGTCGAGAGGATCTTCAGAGTTATGAATTGCGCTGAGGGGAACAAGGTGAGACTTGGATCTCACATGCTGAGAGAGGAAGCCGATGACTGGTGGGTCGGCATAAGACAAATTCTTGAAGTTGATGATGAGGAAATAACTTGGGATTTGTTCCGCACTGAATTTTTGAGGAAGTATTATCCGGAGAGTGTAGGGCTGGCAATGAACCAAACCAACTCGAAGATAGTTCGGAATTCGACTCGACAATTAAATCGTTGAACTAGGTTCATGAACCAAATGAGTTGAGTATGAGCGAAAAATTAAGTTCGTTAACTAAATGAGCTGAACTTGAACTATACATAGTTCGACTCGTTAGGTTCATGAGTCAACTCGATTACATATGAAAAGAATTATACTGTCTTGAAGATTAGGTTTAAATATTTACTTCAAATCTTAGACAAATTTAATCTTCAATTTAGTAGTTTTTGAATTAGACTCTCAAATGTATCTCTTGAAAGTTGTGTAGGTTTTGAATTAGTAGATTTCGAAGATAAAGTTAAATTTCAATATGATAACTTTTATTTTATTTTAATATTTTATTTAAAATATATATATTTATTTAAAATGTCAAATATACTAAAAAATATATATATTTAAAAAAATAGTTTTTAAGTTCGTGAACCATGTGAGCTGAACCTAATGAGATGAACCTAACGAGTCGAACCGAACTGTTCGTGAACTTATAACGAGTCGAGTTTGAGCTTAAAAAAAAGTTCGTGTCAAACTCGAACTCGAACTCGAATTCGAACAATTCTTAACGAGTCGAGCCGAGCTGAGGTGAGTTCGACTCGACTCGACTCATTTCCAGCCCTAGGAGAGTGTGAAGGGAAAGAAGGAAATGGAGTTTCTAGAATTGAAACAAGGGAACATGTCCGTGGTTGACTACACGACTAAGTTTACGGAGTTGGTGAAGTTCCATCCTCACTATGATGCGGTGACGACGGAATTTTCCAAGTGCACTAAGTATGAGAATGGCTTGTGTCCTGATATCAAGCAAGCGGTGGGTTATCAGAGGATTCGAAGATTTTCGGACTTGACCGAATGCTGCAGGATCTTTGAAGAAGATAGTAGAGCTCGTTCTACTCACTATAAGAGTTTAAATGAGAAGAAAGGAAAGCAACTGGTAAGGAGTGGACCTTATGTGACACCTGTTGATAAAGGCAAGCATAGGGAACACTTTGTTAAGAGACCCGGTGGTGGAAGTTCTGGTCCCATTAAGTACTATAGGTGCAGCGAAGTGGGGCACAAATCTTTTGAGTGTAAGAAGGCTGGGGAAAAGTGTGCTAACTGTGGTGGTCTCGGTCATGCTACAACTGAATGTAGAAGGAATGTGATTAAGTGTTTTAACTGTGGGGAGGTTGGTCATATTAGTACAAAGTGTACTAAGGCGAAGCAAGCTCCGTCAAGCGGGAAGGTATTTGCATTAGCGGGTGCAGACACTACTAATGCGGATCGGTTGATTAAAGGTACATGCTTTATTAATAATATGCCTTTAGTTGCTATTATTGATACCGGAGCGACTCATTCGTTTATTTCTTTCGAGTGCGCTAAGCGTTTGGATTTGTGTTTTTCTTCTTGTGGTGGTGATATGGTTATTGAGACACCCGCTTCGGGGTTGGTAACTACGTCTTCGGTATGTTTGAGTTGTCCCTTGACCATGTATGGTAAGGACTTTATTATGGACTTGGTGTGTTTGCCATTAGAAGGATTAGATGTGATTTTGGGTATGAATTGGTTGCAGTATAATAGAGTTCGTATTGATTGTTATCACAAGTTGGTGAGGTTTCCATCTTTGGGAGATGAGGAGGAAGAGAGTTTTCTATCCACTAAAGAGTTGAAGAAACTTTTGGCGGATGAAGCTCAAGTGATATGTTTGGTTGCGTCGCTGTCGGTAGAGAATAAGGTTGAATTGGATTTGGTTCCAGTGGTATGTGACTTTCCAGAAGTATTTCCGGAGGACATTACGGATGTACCGCCGGAAAGGGAAGTTGAGTTTTCGATTGATCTAGTTCCCAATACTAGACCGATTTCGATGGCACCGTATCGTATGTCGGCATCGGAGTTGGTAGAGTTGAAGAAACAATTGAATGATTTATTGGAAAAGAGATTTGTTAGGCCGAGTGTTTCTCCTTGGGGTGCGCCGGTATTGTTGGTAAAAAAGAAAGATGGGAGCATGCGGTTGTGTATTGATTATCGGCAGTTGAATAAGGTGACTATTAAGAATAAGTATCTGCTTCCTAGAATTGATGATTTGATGGACCAATTGGTTGGTGCCCGTGTTTTTAGTAAGATTAATTTGAGGTCAGGTTGTCACCAGATTCGTGTTAAAGAAGAAGATATTCAAAAGACGGCTTTTAGGACACGGTATGGTCATTATGAATTTTCTGTGATGCCATTCAGAGTTTCTAATGCGCCGGGTGTGTTTATGGAATATATGAATCGTATCTTTCATGAGCAGTTGGATCGTTTCGTAGTTGTGTTTATTGACGACATTTTGATTTACTCTAAGTCTCGAGAAGAGCATGAAGAGCATTTGCGGGTTGTGTTGCAAGTTTTGAAGGAGAAGCAATTGTATGCTAAGTTATCCAAGTGCGAGTTTTGGTTATCGGAAGTGAGTTTTCTTGGGCATGTTATTTCTGGTAATGGTATTTGTGTTGATCCGTCCAAGATTGATGCGGTGATGCAATGGGAGGCTCCTAAGTCGGTTACGGAGATCCGAAGCTTTTTGGGCTTGGCCGGTTATTATCGGAGGTTTATTAAGGGATTTTCGAAGTTGGCACTTCTGTTGACTCAGTTGACTTGTAAGGGAAAGACTTTTGTTTGGGACATTAATTGTGAGAAGAGTTTTGTTGAACTTAAGAGACGGTTGACAACGGCGCCGGTTTTGATTTTGCCAAATCCGACGGAATCGTTTGTGGTTTATTGTGATGCTTCCTTGTCCGGTTTGGGTGGTGTTTTGATGCAAGATGGTAAAGTTGTGGCTTATGCTTCAAGGCAATTGAGAGTGCATGAGAAGAATTATCCTACGCATGATTTGGAATTGGCGGCCGTGGTCTTTGTTTTGAAAATTTGGAGGCATTATCTCTATGGTGCGAGATTTGAAGTTTTTAGCGACCACAAGAGTTTGAAGTATTTATTTGAACAAAAGGAATTGCATATGAGGCAAAGGAGGTGGTTAGAGTTTTTGAAGGATTATGACTTTGGTTTGAATTACCATCCGGGTAAGGCAAATGTTGTAGCCGATGCTTTGAGCTGGAAGTTAGTGCATATGTCTACATTGATGGTAAGAGAATGGGAACTTTTGGAGAATTTTAGAGATTTGAGTTTGGTTTGTGAAATGACGCCGAGAAGTGTGAAACTTGGTATGTTGCATGTTACGGATGATTTTCTTGCTACCGTTCTTGAAAAGCAAAAGTTGGATTTGAAATTTGTGGATTTGATGATGAATGAGAATGAGGACTTTAAAGTTGATAATTTTGGAGTTTTGAGATTCCGTGGTCGTATTTGTATTCCCGACGATGTGGATTTGAGAAAGATGATATTGGAGGAAGGACACCGGAGTAATTTGAGTATTCATCCGGGTGCGAATAAGATGTATCAAGATTTGAAGAAAATCTTTTGGTGGTCCGGATTGAAGAGGGATGTAGCTCGGTTTGTGTATTCGTGTTTGACTTGCCAGAAGTCTAAGGTGGAACATCAGAAGCCTAGCGGTTTGATGCAACCATTGGATATTCCGGAATGGAAATGGGATAGTTTATCAATGGATTTTGTTACGGGTTTACCAAATACGCAAAGAGGTCACAATGCTATTTGGGTGATTGTTGATAGGCTTACTAAATCTGCTCACTTTATTCCGATCGATATTAGTTATCCTTTGGAAAAGTTAGCCGAGATTTATGTTCAGGTGATTGTGAAGTTGCATGGAGTTCCCAAGAGTATCGTGTCGGATAGAGATCCTAGATTTACTTCGAGATTTTGGGAAGGTTTGCAAAAGGCTTTAGGTTCTAAGTTGAGATTGAGTTCGGCGTATCATCCGCAGACGGATGGCCAAACTGAGAGGACGATTCAATCGTTGGAGGACTTGTTGCGTACTTGTGTGCTCGAGCAAGGTGGTGTTTGGGATAGCTTTTTGGCATTGATTGAGTTCACTTACAACATCAGTTTTCATGCAAGTATTGGTATGGAACCATTTGAGGCTTTGTATGGTCGGAGATGTCGAACACCTTTGTGTTGGCATGAAACCGGAGAGAGATCGGTAGTTGGACTGGAGATGGTACAACAAACGACGGAGAAGGTGAAGTTTATTCGGGAGAAGATGAAAGCTTCTCAGAATAGGCAAAAGAGTTATCATGACAAGAGAAGGAAGGATCTTGAATTTCAAGAAGGTGACCATGTGTTTTTGAGAGTTACACCGGTTACGGGTGTGGGTCGTGCTTTGAAGTCGAAGAAGTTGACTTCTCGTTTTATTGGTATGTATCAAATTATTGCACGAGTGGGTGCGATGGCTTATCGTGTGGCGTTGCCTCCGAATATTTCGAATTTGCATGATGTGTTCCATGTTTCGCAACTTCGGAAGTATGTTCCAGATCCGTCACATGTGATTCCTATGGATGAGGTGGAGGTAAGAGATAATCTTACGGTTGAGGTTTTACCGGTTATGATTTTGGACCGCGAAGTTAAGAACCTAAGAGGCAAGGATATTTCGCTTGTAAAAGTAGCATGGGGAGGTGCTGTGGAAGGCAATATGACTTGGGAATTGGAGAGTAAGATGCGTGAGTCGCATCCTGAGCTGTTCGAATCAGGTAATATTTTCGAGGACGAAAATTCCTAAGTGGGGGAGAGTTGTAACGTCCCGATTCCGATTCCCATTTTATTGAGTCCTTTTTGATTTAATTGGATAATTATTTATTTTAACGTGGAAATTATGTGTTAATATGTTATATTGGTATGTTAGGCTATTTTTTTTACCTGTTTGGAGAGTTTTCGAGTAACATAGGCCGGAGGGTATTTTGGGCATTAGTAATTATGTTAAGTGGATAATTTTATGAGAATTGATTGAGTAGTGAGTGGAAAGAATTTGAGAGGAAGGAAATAGAATTATGAGATAAGAGAGGAAAAGAGAAAATATAGTAAGATAGAAAGAGAAAAGAAGAGAAAGAAAGAGGAAGTGAAGAGAAAAGGAGAGGAAAACCTAGAACTTCAAGAAATCATCACCAAAGCTTTCGATTGATCGAGTAAGGGTGTGAAACTTTATTATTCTATCAATGTGTATAATCATGTATGATTTTGTTGGATTGTTTTGGATTGTTGGTAGTTTTTCTACACTTTCCATTTTAGGTTGAATTTGGTTTAATCGAAAGGAACCGTTGTTTAACGGTTAGAATCGTGATTAGATGATGTAGGTTAGACGATATATGTTAGACTAAGGCTACTGGAACAACTTTGGATTTAATCGGGTGATTTTGGTGAGTTTGGAGGTGCTGGAGCAGAACTGAATGTTGTTGTTCGCAGGCGACTCGCTAGCAGTTCGCTAGGCGAGCACGCAGCGAACGCTCGCTAGCAGCTCGCTAGGCGAGCATGCAGCGAACGGTCCCAGACTTGGGACAGTGAAATCCTGATGTCCCTCGCTGGCAGCGAAGGGAGTAGCGAGGAGCTCGCTGGAGGTTCGCTGTGGCAAACGGGGTAGCGAACGAGGTCTGTAGCCTCTGTTCTTGCCCGCTAGCAGTTCGCTAGGCGAGGAGGTAGTGAACGCTCGCTAGGCGAGCGTGTAACGAACGTAGTAGGATGAATTTTCCCTGTTGCGTGGTGCTGTCGTGGCTTGGGGTTCGGTTGCGATTGACCCTTCTTTGATTTAATAGCTTATATGCTGGTTTTTGATGTGCTGTGGGTAGCCGTATGGCGTGAATCCTAGATTATGAATTGTGGCTGTTTGGGAAATTATGTGCATCGTTTAGCTTGATTAAAAATCTATGATGTTTGTATGAATATATGCGATGAATATGTAGAATGCATGAGTATGTTTGTAAACATGTGTGCGTTTCAAGAGTGTCATGAGTCATGTTGCATGTGAAGCATCATGGTATGCATTCTTGTATCGATTGATTCCTCGGTGAATCTGCAGAACCTCGTGTGCCCTTGTGGGGTGTGAGCGATGGTTAATTATTGATCCCTCGGTGGATCTGCAGAACCTCGTATGTTGCGATGGTTATTTTGATTCCGCGTAGAATCTGTAGAACCTCGTGTGCCCATGTGGGGTGTGAGCGATGGTTATTTGGTTCTTCAATTGAACCTGCTGAAATGAGTCGGTACCGCATTTGCATCTGCATAGAGTCGTGTGTCGGTCTCTATGAGTTGCATGTTGACATCTTGCATGGTGTATGGTGAATAAACATAATTGTAAATGTTTATATGAATTGTTAATGATTGGCATGATTGGTATGCTTGAAGACACATGTATGTGTGAATATATGTATATGTATGTTTTGTGTGTTTATGAACTGATATAAACATTGTTGACGCATATTGTATATGCATGGTGTTCTATTTGTAAATAGATAATGTGAATACATTGCGATGTACGATATGACGAGGTGAGTTGCGGTGAGAATGCGAAAGACGTACATTGGATATTATGTATATATATGTTTATATGCATTGTTATTATGATATCGTTTTTCACCCTTCTGTTGTTTCTTTTAATGCTCTATGAGGCATTGCAGATTAGATTGTCAGAGGTATTTTTGTGAAGCGTGGCTTCTTCCCTTTTTGGTCGGTCGGCTCTGATATGTAGCACCGGGTAGATAGAAATTATTTTGATTTTTTTTTGTGATACATCTGTGTATGTATCTGCTGATGATATGTTTGTAAGCATGATGAATGATAATTGTATACGTGAACATATGTTTTGTAGAATTATGGAATATTTGGATATTTCCGCCTTGTTCTAAATATTTCTTGTGGGTGCTACCCTGTTGTTGCATATCCGTTTGAGCAGGTGTTGTATGTGTTGGAATTTTTATGATAATGTGATATTTCCCTTTTATGCCACGTTGCAAATGTACTCTGATGAAATTTTGAATTTGTGCCTAAATGATTTAATTGTTTATTTTGGGGGTATAGAAAGGGGGTGTTACAAGTGACACACGAAAAGAAAATAGTTAACGATCTCATCTTCATCAAGAACTTGGAATAAGTTCAAACGATATCGAAGATTTTCATCGATCAAAAGAAAAAGAGAAGAGGAGTGAGAATGCCAAATTGAATTACAAGTTCAAGATCATTCCATCTTTAAGTTCATCCACTCATCTTGGTGGATTAAAGTATTAAATATATCATTAACTCAAAGCGCCTAAAATGAATTGAACCATTCACTGTCAATAAATTCTACCATAGGAGCAAGAAAGAACCCTGCTGAGGAAAACATCAACAAACTCTACTGAGGAGAAAATCAACAAGAACAAACTTCACTGAGGAAAACACAAAGCTTTGTGTTTCAAATTTTACCATTCTTGGGATTACTGTTGACATTCCTCTTTATATTCATAAATCAAAGAAAGATGTTTTTATAATTTTCAAAATTTTAAATCAATTATTCACATTTGTTTCAAAAATCATCATCAAAAATAAAATGAAATTCTATAAACAGAAACAAAATGAGAATTGCAAACAAAGGGACAAAGACCCGAATTTTATTGATAGAATGGTAGTTCGCAAAAAGGCGTAACTCCGCAGATCATTACAAAGTTTGAAAAATGGTAAGTGCAATAGAAAGGGCTACATTGAAATACAATGATCATTATTCTCCCTAACAACTTTGAATTCCAACTGTGCTTGAGACTTCAGCTGAGGATAATTGAAGTAAAATCCTTGATAGAAAATGCTGCTCCAAGCGATCAAGACTGGCCATATGCAGTTACTTTCCATAATCCCTAACTTTTGCCTAAATTACCCTCTCAGGTTTTCAACCTACCGAGGTGATTATTTCTGTTTTTCTCTCTAATTTTTTACCTGGACCGCCCTTTCGGGTTTTCAATCCACCGAGACGCTCATTTTTGCCTAAGCCACCCTTTCGGGTTTTCAACTTAGCGAGTTGTTCTTTTATTTTTAGGAGAAGTATTTCTTGACTGCATCTATATTTACAGGACGGGTGAACTCTTCACCATCCATAGTTGTAAGAATTTATGAAACGCCCGAGAAGGCTCTCTTAACAACATATAGGCCTTCATAATTAGAAGCCCACTTGCCCCTAGAATTAGTGGTAAAAGTTGAGATCTTTTTGAGCACGAGGTCGCCTTCTCTAAAAACACGAGGTCGAACCTTCTTATCAAATGCTTTCTTCATTCTCTGTTGATAAAATTGGCCATGACACAAAGCCATCATTCTCTTCTCTTCAATCAAATTCAACTGGTCGTATCTACTCTGACACCACTCAGCCTCAGACAATTCAGCTTCCATTAAAACTCTCATTGAAGGGATTTCAACCTCTATCAGGATCACTGCTTCCATACCATAAACAAGAGAGAAAGAGGTTTCCCCTGTTGAAGTGTGAATGAGTGTACGGTACTCATGCATAGCAAAAGGGAGCATATCATGTCAATCCTTGTATGTAACAACCATCTTCTTAATGATCTTCTTAATATTCTTATTAGTAGCTTCAACAGCCTCATTCATCTTGGGTATGTAAGGATAAGAATTATAATGCTCAATCTTAAACTCATCGCATAATTCCTTCATCATCTTGTTATTCAGATTTGACCCATTATCAATGATAATCTTGCTCAGAACACCATACTGACAGATGATTTGGTTCTTGATAAACCGAACCACTACTTGCTTGGTCACATTGGCATATGATGTGTCTTTAACCCATTTGGTAAAATAATCAATAGCCACCAATATGAAATGGTGTCCATTCGACGCTTTAGGCTTGATCATTCCAATCATATCAATTCCCCACATGGAGAAAGGCCATGAAGAAGAGATAACAGTGAGAGGAATTGGAGGCACATGAATCTTGTCAGCGTAAATTTGGCATTTATGGAACTTCTTCACATACTTACAATAATCAGATCCCATTGCCAGCCAATAATAACCTGCCATTAACATCTTCTTAGCCATTGCATGTCCATTGGCATGGGTACCAAAGGATCCTTCATGAATTTATTTCATCAACATGTCTGCTTCATTTCTATCCACGCATCTGAGCAAGATTATGTCATAATTTCTCTTATACATCACATCATCATTCAAGAAGAAACTACCATCCAATATTCTCAAAGTTTTCTTATCCTTCTTGGATGCCCCAAGTGGGTACTCTTGATTCTGAAGAAAACATTTAATATCATGATACCAAGGTTTATCATCAACAACCACTTCAACTACAAACACATGAGCTGGTCTATCAAGACGCATCACATCAATCTTTGGCACATCATTCCAATGATTTACCATAATCATGGAGGATAAAGTCGCTAAAGCATCCGCCATTCAATTCTCTGCTCTTGGTATATGGTGAAACTTAACTTTATTGAAGAAAGTTGACAACCTTCTTGTATAATCATGATAAGGAATCAAATCAAGTTGATGTGTCTCCCACTCCCCTTTAATTTGATTAATCACCAGAGCTGAATCTCCATATACATCAAGGATCTTTATTCTTAAATCAATAGCTTCTTCCAAGCCCATAATACACGCTTCATACTCAGCCGCATTATTTGTGCAAGTGAAAACCAACCTTGCAGTGAAAAGGAATATGAGAACCATGAGGGGTAATAATAATTGCTCCAATACCTTTTCCATATTCATTAACAGCTCCATCAAAAATCAAACCCCATCGGGATCCAGGCTCAGGTCCTTCTTCAGGTAATGGTTCCTCACAATCTTTAATCTTTAGATACATCACATCCTCATCAGGAAAGTCAAACCGGATAGGTTGATAATCATCAATTGGCTGGTGTGCCAAATGATCAGGCAAAACACTTCCTTTTATTGCTTTTTGAGTTCGGTACTCGATATCATATTCTGACAATAACATTTGCCAACGAGCAATCCTCCCAGTTAAAGCTGGCTTTTCAAAGATATACTTGATTGGATCCATTTTAGATATCAACCAAGTTGTACAATTCAACATATATTGGCGGAGGCGCTTGGCAGCCCAAGCTAAAGCACCATATGTCCTTTCAAGCATTGAGTACCGAGACTCACAATCGATGAACTTCTTACTTAAATAATAAATGGAAAATTCTTTTCTTCCAGATTCATCTTGTTGACCCAGAACACAACCCATAGACTCTTCTAGCACGGTCAGATACATGATCAAAGGTCTTCCTTCCATGGGAGGAAACATAATAGGAGGTTCAAGCAAATACTCTTTAATTCTTTTGAAAGCTTTCTGACAATCTTCTCTCCATACACAACCCTGATCCTTACGGAGAAGCTTGAAGATCGGTGCACATGTGGCAGTCATATTGGATATAAAGCGGGAGATATAGTTCAAACGTCCCAAGAATCCTCTTACTTGTTTCTCTGTTTTGGGTGCAGGCATTTCCTGAATAGCTTTAACTTTACCAGGATCAACTTCAATGCCTTTCTGACTGACAATAAAGCCCAACAACTTTCCAGAACGTATACCAAAAAGTGCATTTATTAGGATTCAGACAGAGCTTAAACTTTCTCAAACGCTGAAACAACTTCAATAAGTATTCAGTATGATCTTCTTCACTCTTTGACTTACAAATCATATCATCCACATAGATCTCAATTTCTTTATGCATCATATCATAGAACAGAGTGGTCATAGCTCTCTGGTACGTTGCACCAACATTTTTCAAACCAAAGGGCATCACTCTATAACAGAATATTCCCTAGGGTGTAATGAATGTTGTTTTCTCCATATCCTCAAGTGCCATCTTGATTTGATTATAACCGGAAAATCTATCCATAAATGAGAAGATATTAAACTTAGCAGTATTATCTACCAGCAAATCAATGTATGGCAGTGGAAAATCATCTTTAGAACTTGCTTTATTCAAATCTCTATAGTCAACACACATTCGGACTTTTCCGTCTTTCTTTGGAACAGGCACAATATTGGCCACACATTAAGGATACTCAGCAGTCACAAGAAAACCAGCATCAATCTACTTCTGAACCTTCTCCTTAATCTTCACAACCATGTCAGGATGAGTTCTTCTCAATTTCTGCTTCACAGGTGAACATTCAGGCTTCAACGGTAAATGGTGCTCCACAATATCAGTATTAAAACTAGGCATGTCTTGATAGGACAAAGCAAACACGTCAACATATTCTCTAAGAAGCTCTACCATCCTCTTCTTAACATCTGACTGAAGTAGTGTCCCAATCTTGACTTCTTTCTTATCATCTTTAGAACCCAAATTAACCAATTCCATCGGCTCTTCATGAAGCTGAATGGTCTTTTCCTCGTGATTAAGCGATCGAGAAATTTCATCAGAAATCTCTTCAACATTCTCCTCTTCCGCTTCAAACACAGGGAACTCAAAGTTGGGAGAGGGCATAAGGTCATTATTTTCAATGGGTTTAACAATCAATTTGCACAATGATTTATGTTTGATTTTAGAATATGAATAAGAAGTGTAAGTATCATGTAGATAAAAGTAATAATCACATTATTTCCTTTTGGTTTTTTATGTTAGCATTTTTCAGAAATAAAGCAAAAAGGAAAAACAACATATGGATAAACAGAATAACTTTTATTGATGATGATAAAAGTTGAAACAAAGCCCTCACAAATTCACTTTCTCCTTGGGCAGAGTGAAAGTATTTTTGAAAGAAACAAAAACAAATTACATTGAAACATGAACAATAGTAGGAACATCAATAGCGATCCAATTCTGGCATATCAACCCACGCGTCACATAGTTAGGAGTTTCTTCCTATTGATCATCCTTAATGATAGCACCGACTTCATACTCAGGTCTCTTAAGCTTCAGTCGTGGAGAGTAGAATGGTACATATGCATCTTCTGTCTCAGAATCATATTATGGATCCTCCAAATAAGGCTCCCAGTCTTCAGTAGAAATGGAATCATTTTCAGAACCATATGAGATGTAACCTTCAGAGTCATCTTCAACAATTGCAGCTGTAGAATGATCTTTGGTATGGATGAACCCAACACTTTGAGAAATATCATGAATACTCTTCATCTCTTTGCGGGTTGAACTAGATGTAAAACCCAAACCAGCTCTATCTCTTTTCTCAGCAACTTCAATAACTCGGCTCCATCTATCAGCTGGCCACTCTCCAACACATGTTGTGCATCTTTTAGCGAAGACATGGACACTCCATTCTTCTTAACAGCATTATCAACCACAGAAAGAGCCCGGGACGGAGTTCCAATATCCTCGCCAGCATCAATATAGGAAAAAGATGACAAACTGCTTACCAACATAGCCTGTTCTCCACCAACAACAACAAGTTTTCCATTCTAGACAAATTTCAACTTTTGGTGGAGTGTCAAAGTGACAGCTCCGGCTTCATGAATCCATGGGTGTCCTTGAAGACAACTGTAAGTAGGATGAATATCCATGACTTGAAAAGTAATCTAGAATAAACATGAACCTATCTTGATAGAGGGATCAACCTCTCCAATCACAGTTTTACTTGAGCCATCAAAGGCTTTCACAATGACCCCACTGAATCTCATAGGAGTACCCTGATAAGACAATCTGGATAAAGTAGATTTTGGCATCACATTCAATGATGACCCAATATCAACCAGCACATTGGATAGAGCGTAATCCTGGCAATTCATGGAAATATGGAGAGCCAAATTATGATTTCTTCCATGCTCGGTCAACTTTTCATCACAAAAGCTCAAATTATTACACGCATTGATATTGGCAATAATGGTGTCAAACTGGTTAACAGTCACATCATGATCTACATAAGCTTGTTCCAATATTTTCTGCAATGATTCACAATGAGCCTCAAAGCTCATTAACAGAGATAAAAGATATTATTGATGATGTATGCAACAATTGATCTACCATATTATATTTACTCTTCTTGATCAATTTCAACATTTCATCATTATCTAATTTTTGGTTCATGTCGCTTGATTGACCAGATTCAACAGAAGTCTTCAATTGAGTTTGCTTACCCACAACATCTTCACTTGTCTTCAAGGGTACATTAGCAAGTACTCGACCACATATGGTCAGGCATCCTACATCTGTAATAGTCACAACCCAAGGAAGAGAAGGAATGTGAACCTCTTTTCCATCCTCTAACATACTAGCATTGTATTTGCAGGGAACAACCTTATCTGATTCATACGGTACCGAGCTAGGCAAACAGATAATAAGAGGTGTCACATTAGATTTCTGGCTTTTGTAAGATATTACAACTCGCTCGGGAATATTGAAATGTGGGATTATGACATTCACCTCATTCTCAACTTCATTTCTTTTTGCAGTAACTTGAATCAAATTCTGATCAATCATCTTTTGTAAGTCCCTCTTTACAATCACACACCCACAAGGGCTCACTGAACAAATACAACAAGCAGTATAGTCATGCTCAATATCATGGGATTCACTCAAAGTATCATGCATCTCAACAAGCGATCTCCGAATCCAGCGAATATAAAAAATGAGATATGTACCAGGACACCCATATACCATATTGAGAGTCACGTTACCATGATTAGGCAACAGATTTGATTGCACATTAGGGTTGGTATCTTCAAATGACAGAATACCACTTTTTACAAGCTTTGTAACTTCATATTTCAGAGGATAGCAATTTTCAATATCATGCCCAGGGGCACCCTGATGAAATGCACAATGGGCATCTGGATTATAACACCATGGAATATCAGTAGGAATATCCGAAGGATCATGAGTCTGAACCAAATTCTTCTTTATCAAAGCCAGAAATAATTTAGTATACGACATTGGAATGGGATCAAATCGCACTTCCCTCTATACACGTCCTTTCTAAGTTGTTTTCTATTGGAACCGTGGTTGATAACTTGAAGTAGCTTGAGAAGTAGGTGTGACATTGATGACTGGCATAACAGACGCTACACATTGCTGACGATGACTACCATTTTTTTTCACAACCCTACGTCTTCTAGACCTCTCTTGAGAGATGGCATTAGTTTCTCCATCTTTTTTATTAGAAAAACCATAACCAAACTTCTTCGTATTTTCAGAATTACCTTCTTTTGTCAAACGTCCCTCACGGACAACTTCCTATAATCTCATTCCCATATTAACCATTTATGTGAAATCACTAGGAGAAATTGTAACCATACTTTCATAGTAAAACAAACCCAAAATCTTCAGGAAGATCTTGGTCATCTCTTTCTCTTCAAGCGAAGGGCTTATCTTAGCTGCAATCTCACACCATCTCTGTGCATACTCTTTAAAAGTTTCTTTCTCTTTCTGAGACATCGCACGGAGTTGATCACGGTCTGGTGCCATATCTAGATTGTATTTATATTGAAAAATAAAAGCTTCACAAAGATCATTGAATGTCTTGATTTGGGAACTATCAAGTCCCATATACCACTTTAGTGCAGCATCGTTAAGACTATCTTGAAAATAGTGAATCAGCAACTGATGGTTGTCAGTATAGGTAGACATCTTTCTGGCATACATGACCAAATGGCTTTGTGGACAAGTATTCCCTTTGTATTTCTCAAAATCTGGAACTTTGAACTTGGCAGGAATCTTCACATTAGGAACAAGACAAAGCTCGTGAGCATTCTTCCAAAATAACTTTTTTCCTCTTAAAGCCCTGATTTCTTTCTGCATCTCAGCAAACTGATCTTGAAAATCATCCATACGATCAATAACATCCCAACTCTCGCTGGGAGAAGTATGGAAAATTTTATCTTCAGCATAAGGCTTTGTGTGAACCACGGGCGGTGGCATAGGTACAACAGTAGGAACAATTAGAGTCTCAACATTAGGAACAACATTAACCACAGGAGGTGGTATAGTCATAGCAGCAGGAATTCTTGAACCTTCAGAAGCAGGAGGTTGATATCCCTCTAGAACATAATTGAAAGGCATGCCCAAGGGAAATAAGTAGGCATCTGATATTGAGCAGCATTAATTGGGGCCACAGAAATGGGCGTTGATTTGATCTCAGAAATCACAGTTCTCTGCACAGAAGAAGGACGAGGTAATGGTGGTTAATTTTGAGCAGCCACCAGAGCTTCCATCGCAGCAGTAAGTCTTTCCATACCATCCTTCAGAGTTGATACCTCTTCACGGAGCTCACGGTTCTCTTGTTGCAACTGATCCATCTTTTTCTTGAGATTAGCTCGAGTTTTGTAGTGATACGACAACTTGGCTGAACGAAGGCCAAAAGGAAACAAATAAGACACCTGGAAAAGGAAAAACACAATGCACAATGATGCAAATGCAAATGTAAAATGAAAATGTTTCAATTAGTTTTCAAGGATCTTTAAGAAATGACACTTTTTGAAATTCTGATAAATATCTCATTTCATTGAATATTGGAAAGAGTTACACTTGGAAGTATAAGTTACATAATATCAAAATTCAATAAGAAAAAGCTAGGTCCTAAAGAGCATCTGATGACAATATGAGCTGATACTTCCTTCGGAGTCTCTTAATATCTCTCTCATAGTTGTCCTTCATGGTGGTCTTCTCTAACACGAGCTGATCCACAATACCCTTCCAAGAATCTAAAGTAGGAAGATGAGCGATGATGAAGTGCTAGAGAAAAATAAACCATATGGCTCTCTTGATCTCTTCATGACACGTCGCTCAAGAAGCTCAATGAAGACTAACACACCCATAATATAGGCATACTCCTCTAAGGTTGGCAATAGCTGATAATCAGGAAAAGTAAAACATCGGTAGACAGGATCATAGAATTGCACAAGGGTGTTAAGAATTCTGTCTTCCATGCTGGTAGAAAGAACAAATAAAAGCCTCCAATAACGAGATATGAAGCCTGAACGATCAACTACCAAGGACACTAGCTTTCTCAAATTTGTAAGATCGGGAGTTCGAAAACCATACTTCTGAGTGTTTCTCCTTCCAATATCCATAATCACAATGTCAGCGATGTTTGCAAAGGAAAATCTATGAGATCCTTAAAAACTGACTGAAACAAAATGTCCATGAATGCATGAGTGCAAGATGCAACACCCACAAACAAGACACACAAAGCACGCAGGTTCAAAGGTTCGGCACGAGCATGGAGCCAAAGGTAAGAAACAACCCACAATGGTATGTACTAAGATTATATCATCACCTGTAGAATAAGATTCTAAAAAGTTCCCATAGTCATAATTCCATCTTTTGGATATTATCGACTTAAACGACTACTCGTAGACCAACAATATTCTCAAGAGAAACTCGTCTAAGTGTGGTATTGCATAAAAACTAATTCAAATCTACACCTGAATAGCCACCGCACCATGTCCTAATAAGGCTAAGATGGGTTAAAGGGTTCTAAGGTCCTCAGCTTCTCAGGCTCCCAGGTCGAAAAAAGTAATGCCAATTACGACTACTCGTAAGACATCAGTAATTCCAAAGGGTCCTCCATTGAGCGGGGGATCTCAAGTTAGCTTAGTAAGGACTACTCCACATAAGCCAAAGAGACTATACCACCCTCCTATCATAAGTGAACTCAAGTCCAGGTATAGGACTTATCTCACCATACAGATCACCAGGCACCAAAACAGAACAAACAATAACAAACAAATTAAACAAAAGAGATAAACAAGTTAAAGTAGGAGAAACCCACTAGGAACCTTATTTTGCCCAGCAGAGTCGCCACTTTTTTGTAGCGGGGAAATTTGTGAGTGTAAGCTTGATTAACTTAACTCAAAAATGCAAGAGTCGCCACCGCACTTTTATTTTATCCAAAAAAGGAAAGGAAAAAGAGCGAACAAAACCAAAGAGTTCTAATCCAAGAACAAATAAATAGAGATTTGGGTAAGAGGGTTGGTTACGCAATAGGAAGGTGTTAGCATCCAAAGCGTCTATAGTACTCTATAGGAGCCCTTTGAAATATTTATGCTTTTTGGTTTGAAAAATGTTTGTTTGAAAGAAGATTAGGGATATGAGAAGAGAATTATTTTTTTAGATTTTTGTGTGTTTGGAGAGACTTATCGCCTCATGCCTACGTATCCACAAAATGCAATATAGGATCAAAATCTCGTAATTCGTGGTACAAATAACAAATATTAGTTGGTTTTGATTGATTTTTAAATGTAAAGACAAGTCGTCATTTTAAGGAGAAAACTACGACTAGCCACCCACAAGTATAAGACAACATTTACATCACCTAAAGATGAATGATTTTGCTTGGATTATTAACAAGTCTATTACTCAACATCTAAGTGGAAAATGTCAAAATCTTAATACTATTGGGAATAGGAAAATTATATCTCAACTATGGAAATGACTCATGTCTAAACTTTATGAAAAGTTTTAAAATGAAAACTGCACAAAGGCACAAAAAGTTTGAATGAGGTAAAGTGTTTTTTTTATATCTTTTTGAAATTGGTCAAAATATGATTAACATTTATTGACATTTATTAAGAAAAAAAAAGTTTGAAAATCACTTGACAAAAAGTCAAGGTTTTATTGTGAAAGCGGTTTTAAGTTTGAAAACAAGAAGGTTTTTAAGAGAGGGGGAAGATTTTGAAAATTTAAGAAGGGGAGAAGATGAAGTGACTACCATAGAAAGTAAAATAAAAGCTAGAGATAATAAGGACCTAACTAACTTGTAGTACACTCCATAGCAAGCCAAATAAGAATTCCATCCATCTTGAAGCATAAGCCATATGCAAGCCAAATAAAGGCAAAGATCCATAATACTCCAAGCATAAGGAAAGAGTCATAATTCTAAGTTCAAGGGTCCAAGAATAGTCCAAGAGGCTCAAGGTCTAAGATTGATCCAAGAGCATAACCACAAAGTTAAGAGCACCAAGTTTTTTTTTGCAGGTTTAATCCTTTATTAGTGTTTTGAACAAGATATGGTCCAAGTGGACAAAAAAAGAGTGAAAACACAAACATGTGTCTAACGGACAAAGGAAAAATAACGGAAGCATAAACAATAATATGATATGAGATGATAATAATGGATCATAAAGATAAAAGAGAGATAGGGAGCAACAAGAAAATATAAACAAAATTAATACAATGGTATCGTTAGTGATTAGTCATTATAGCAAATGATCAACGATGGTTAACTCGTGTACTTAAGCCAAAGTTGATGAAGACTAATTAGAGAATTGATAAAATCCAAGCCTCCAAACAACAAGCTTCATAGGTGATGGAATTAAGACAAATAATCAACCATACTTGGACTTTCAAATATAGGTTTGAGCGATAAATGATCACTTTCTGATTACAGATCAATTTAGTGCTATGTTAAGCAATCATAATTGAGTTTATATAGAAAACTCGACTATCTGAGGCCGATCAATAATAATGTTAGTGCTAATTCATGCTAGAGAAGTGATATGTAGATCACTCTCTGAAAGCAATGTCGTACGAAAAGGAAATAGATAACGATCTCATCTTCATCAAGAACTTGGAATAAGTTCAAACGATATTAAAGATTTTCATAGATCAAAAGAAAAAGAGAAAAGAAGAGAGAATGTCAAATTGAATTACAAGTTCAAGATCATTCCATATTTAAGTTCATCCACTCATCTTGGTGGATTAAAGTATTAAACATATCATTAACTCAAAGCACCTAAAATTAATTGAACCATTCACTTTAAAGATATATTTGAATTAATGAATGTTTATACAACTTCATCTACACCCAAAGTCCAATGAATTTAAAGAGGAAAAGGACCTTTAAAAGTGCATTCCAAGGCAAAAATCAAAAGGGAATGGAAGAAGAAGAAGTAGAAAGAACCAAAACAATCCCAAAACAAAGCCAAAAAGGCAAAAAAGGCACCGGGTAACCGGTTACCCATTACCAGTGCTAAAATAGCAGCAAAATAACAAAATAACACTGGGTAACTGGTTACTCGAATCAGGTAACTGATTACCACTGCAAAAATAGCAGCAAAACAACAAAATTACACTGGGTAACCGGTTACCCAAATCAGGTAACCGATTACCACTGTAAAAACAGCAGCAAAACAACAAAATAACACTGGGTAACCGGTTACCCAAATCAGGCAACCGATTACCACATCAAAAACTACAACAAATCAGCTTAAAAAAATGTAGAAACTTGATCAATCATTTCTTTAAACACCTCATGATCAAGGATGAAATTGAACACGAAAATTCAAGTAAAATAACAACAATCAACACCAATAGAACATAATTTGCAAGATCCAAAGATCAAGCAACAAGAACCAATAATGGATCATATTATGGAAGATGTATCAAGAACAACAATGGTGGATCAAGAAATTACCACTCCAAATCTGAAACTCTTCAAATCAACTCCACAAACCATACTTCAAAGCCTTGATCTACTAGAACTGATGATGAAAAAGTGAATGGATGAAAGTTTAGCTTAAAGATTAGTAAGTTCTAATGATGAACTTACTAACTTTCAAAGGAAGAAAGAGCTTTGATGAATTTGGTAATTGAAGAAAATTGAGATTCAAGAAAGAATTTAACAAGGTGAATTTAACTATCAAAAGCTTATGAAATGGGACAAATGAGGCCTCTGTTTATAGGATTTAGGCTTGAAAAATTTGGTGGATTGGAAATTGGTTTGGAATCAAAATTAGGCTTGGAATTTGAATTTGAAGGGAAATTAATGATCAAGTGGTGATTAGTGAAGGTGTAGGGTGGAAATTAATTATAATGAGGTAGAGGATTTAAAATGAAGTGATCTAGAATATTCTCGTGTTGCAATATTTGAATTTGGTGCCAAAAATGCTGCAGAATTTGAATTTGCCCAATTTTCACAAAATTCGCAGAGGGTAACCGGTTACCCAATATTGGTAACCGATTACCACATGCAAAAATAGAGAAAAATGGCCTTTATGATTTGTGATCTTGGCTCCTGATCGACTCTTTTTTTTGTCAAAGAAGGCATGGAAATAAACACATGAACCTTGGAGTCTCTTGAATAAAAGTCAATCAAATATTGGGAAACTCTTAATTAGATGATTTTGAATTGTTTACGGATCAAATTTGACTTTGTTCATATGAAATTCATTCGAGCTGAGGGTCTGATATTTGATATCTTTGATCCAAATTCTTCCTTAAAAAGTTAGTAAAGGAAAAACAAACATTTTTTTTGGATTTTAATCGATGGTTAGTAAACATAAACATAAACAAATATCAAACAAACAAGAAAACAAAGGTGTCAGGTGATCTCCCAAGAGTAAACCTACAGAGGAAGGCAAAAGAACCAAAGCTTGCAATCTTGTTTGTGGGATGAGATACAAATGAAATATGGGATCTTAGGGTTAAAAATTAGGGTATTACACTATGTAACCTCTTTCTTTTTATTTACTGCTATGGATTTATATTTTTTTTGTTGTGGACTCTTTTTCTCGGCTATGTATTTTTCTCCTTTTGTTAATTGTTTGTAATTTGCACTTTTTATGTTCAGTATTGGCTGTAAAACATACCTTTGGGCTGAATTGCATTACTCTCACAGTTTGCTTAAAGCTGTATAGATAAATTGAACACAACACCCGCACCATCATGATGTAGAGGGCCACAACGAATGACCCCATTATCCATAACGGTGTTAACTCCTTGGACACTTCAGGACCCAAAATTTCATTAACTACCATAAGAAATGAGCAAATGTTAAGAGTGAAATCTTTATTGTTGCATCCAAAGACTGAAATGTAGACCAGATGAAAATTCCTAGATGAAAATGTCACATACAAGCGCTACGGTTGATGAGAAACTAAAACCAGTTTATGTCTTTAACCACCAAACTATCCACTCTATAAAAACCGTATTGAAAGACTTGGAATTTGAAGAATTGTGAAAACAAAAGTGTTAAATTGCATGTAAGGTTGAATATTTGTAAAATAAACTGGTTTATGGATTTAAAAAAATGGACATGAAAACAGATTTTAAAATTAAAATAGATATCTAGCTTGAAAAAGGTGGAAAGTGGACATGTATCTTGCATATTTGTATTGGATGGGTTTGGAGAAAAAAAAGATTATGGTTTTGAAAGTGGTTATGAAAGAAAAACAGTTTTTGGTTAATGATTTGAATTGGGTATAGGTTTTGCAGATGGATTATGGATATAGAGTTTAAAATAGGTTTAGAATTGGTTTAGAATGTGGATATAGTTATTTGCCTTGATAACTTGAACTCGAAACAATCCACATGAACCTTTCTCACAACCTGTATGTTTAAACATTGATGAATCCAAATACAAATTCGCTTCTTCAAGAACCTTATCTTCAATGCAATCTTCTAATCCATACGCATTTTTCACGACACTCAATAAATACCAACAACGGCCTTGCCCACAACATGAATCCACAACAACATCTTTATATCCTGTTTTGACTTTACTGATAAGTAAAAGTATCAATGCTTTGAACCATTGAGCATGAATGATAAAGCTAGAAACATAGAAGAATACTTTGATATCCAATGATCCTCAGTTGATGAAATGTATCCAAACTCAACCATGAATGAGAAACCATAGTTATCCTTGAGATGTACATTGAATGGAGAAATGACCTGAGTTGTTGACAACCTACAAAACCATAGTTCCTCCTTAAGGCACACTGGTAATGATGAAATGACTTGAACTGAGAAGGAGTGAAACCCTGATTCACACCAATGAAATATTGACCCAATGCTTTTAATGACTCCCTTGAGTGGGGAAAACCTCAGAGCTTGATGAACCTCTGAACAGGAAGATACTTGTGATAATGTGAATTTAAACCTTGCTTCAACTTAACTAAAGTAAGAACCAACTGAATCACCTCTGAATATGGAAAACTCCAGTCATGGAAGGATGCTTTAATCCATGTCTCAGAAGCTCAATGAAGTGCATGATTGCGAAGTAATGACCTAATGAAAGATGCAAATGAATGCGAACATAAGCCAGAAAAGGTAAGGAAAAGTGAGGGAAAATTTTGGGGTCCAACAACGGGAAGGTTGCTCTCGAGGTCTGGTTGATCAATACAAAGGTGCTCTTCAAGTGTGGTTTCGCCGAGGAAGCCTTAAGGCTTTTAGGTAGCGAGCACGTTCTCAACTTGTTTGTCCGCCTATTTTTCCTTGTTATATTAACTCGTGCTCTTTTATTTATTGCGGGTCAAATGTCGAGCCTTCAGGAGTGCATGCTCAAGATTGTAGCGGCCAGGGGAACCAAGAGAGCCTCCAAAGGTCGGGTTTCCCAAGTCCAACAGTTGTCGAAGATTGATCAGCACCCTGAGATGAAGCTAACAAGATTATACCTGAGTGAATCACACACTTAAAGATACAACAGAGTCGCCACCGAAATTTATTTAGTCCCAAAGGATAGGAAAATATCGATAAAACCCAAGGGGAAGAGAAACGGGTAAGGGGGTCGGTTATGCGAGAGGAAGGTACTATCACCTCACACATTCGTCGTACTCAACGAGAACCATTATGCTTGCTTCTAGGCTTGGATGGGTTATTATCTAAAGGCCTCTAGCTAAAGAGAAAAGGGAAAAGAAAAAAAAGAAAGAAATTTCTCGCGGAGGATTAGGGCCCTCGTGCCTACGTATCCTCATAGTGCAATGAGGAATTCAGAGCTCCCTAGTTCGTGGAACCAGGGAAGAAAGGAGAGACGAGGAAGGAGAACGGAAGAAGGTAGAAGGTAGCTCACCAAGATCTCACGATCTCGTGCCTACGTATACTCAAAGTGAAATGAGGAAGTTAGAGCCTACGTAGTTCGGAGAACTAGGACAGAGAAAGAAAAAGAAAACAGTGCCAAAACCTAGAGCAAAAAGAGGGAGGAATTCCACTGGGAAAGACAAAATAATGGTGTTAAAACCAAGAAGAAGAGACAAAGGAAATGGTGTTGAAACCAAGAAAATAAAGGAGCAAGGGAATTGATTCAAGATAGGATAAGATCCACTAGGGATTCAGTATATGACTCTGTGGGGAAAGAAAGAAATTGGTTTTAACAGATAGACTGTGATCAACCAGGAAAAGGAGAGTATTGAACCAAGATAATATGTGTGACTCTCTGGGGAACTCGGTGTGTTAATTGATAAACATTGATTAACCAAAAAGAGAAATGAGTTAGTTTTAATCGACGAATGATGATCAACCAGAAGAACGGGTGTGGAACCAAACGAAGTTTGTGACGCAAAGGACGGGTGTGGAACCAAGAGAAGGTTGTGACCCAAAGGATGGGTGTGGAACCAAGCGAAAATTGTGATCCAAAAGATGGGTGTGGAACCAACCAAAGGTTGTAACCCAAAGGACGGGTGTGGAACCAAGTGAAGGTTATGACCCAAAGGAAGGATGTGGAACCAAGCGAAGGTTGTGACCCAAAGGACGGCTGTGTAACCAAGCGAAGATTCTGACCCAAAGGACGGTTGTGGAACCAAGAGAAGGTTGTGACCCAAAAGGAGTTCAGTACAGTGACTGAACAAGAAGTACTTGACCTAAGAAAAGGGTATTTGAATCAAAATAAGGTTACTAACCCAAATGTGCGAGTGTTTGAACCAAAGAAAGGTTACTAACTGCAGGGGATTCAGTGTTCTAACAGACGAGCTGTGATTAACCGAAAAGAATGAGTGATTAACAAGAGACGGTGATTAAACCTATAAGAAAATATGCACGAGCTCTAATTATTTCTAAGTTTAAAAGAAGGTTAGTGGTGTGAAATAATAGATTCTTATCTATTTGAGGTAGGATGGTTCTTTTAAACTCCGTTTTATCCAATATGCTCATATTTTCTTCTCTTTCTACAAGGCTCCTAAAGTGATTATTAATGAGATCATAAAGATTCAAAGAGAGTTTTTATGGGGAGGGGGAAATGATTTTAACAAGAGTAGTTGAGTGAGTTGGGACTCTATTTTTTTAATCTAAAGAGGAAGACAGTTTAGGGTTTAGACATTGTGGTTTGTTCAATCTTGCTTTGTTATGTAAATGGAAATGACGGATTCTAAATGAGGATTCTTCTTTGTGGTCTAAACTTCTTTCTTGTAAGTTTGGTAATGTGAAGTGGGAGGTTTTAGGTGGAGTGTGTTTAAGTAGGAAGGCGTCTTTGTGGTGGAAGGAATTATGCTCTAGGGGAACCCGTGGATAGATCCTCTTATATTAATTTGTTTTCCTCTTCCTTCTCTTGTAAACTTGAAAATGAGAGGTCTTTAGATTTTTGGAGACATCGTTGGCTAAGATCCTCTTCTTTTGATGTCTTATTCCCCTATTTATTTTGGAATTGTCTTCGGTCTCGACTTAAAATGAGAGAGGTGAGGGCTTGGTCTAACAATTGTTAGGTGTCGGACATTGGTTTTAATGGACTGGTCTTGAGTGGTAATGATGCTTTATTGTTGGAGGAGCTTCTTTTTACTTTGAATGGGGTGGAGCATAAGTCTCATGTTAATGATCATTTTGTGTGGTGGAGGAAAATATATGGGTTTTCGGTTAAAGATTGTTATAAGAGAATTTGCAAAGTTTGTTTTTTGCAGTTTATTTTGGGACATCTAAAAGTTAAAACGTTATTTTGTTTATGGAAATTTAAAGCTCATAGCAAAGTCCTTATATTTGATTGGAGGCTAATTTTTAACAAGTTTCCAACTAGAATTGAATTAGCCAAGCAGGGAATTATTAAAGGTGCACATAATGTGGTTTGTCCCTTGTGTTATTTGGAAGAGGAATATGTGGAACACTTCTTTTGTTATTATTTTTATAATCTTTTATGAAACAATTTTGCTTGTGGGTTTGTGTTGATGCAATGTCAATTCTGAGATCTTTGTTGGTGAGGCTCCAAAATTTAAATTCTTCCACTTTTTTAGTTTTTTGGTCTTTTCTTTTGTTGGTCTATTTGGTTTTGTAGGAACTCCATTCTTTTTAAGGGTAGTGCTCTTACAAGTTTGAATATGTTGAGCTTTACTAAGGCTTTAGGGATTGGTACAATGTTTTCCATAGAAAGAGTAATAATCTTGAGTTGAATTGAGTAATAATCTCCAAATTTGTTGGGAGTAGTTTTTGTTTTTTTTATGGTGGGTTGTTTTGTTGTTTGGTTATCTTGATTTCTTGGTTGTATATGGTTTAATGCCAAATTCTTATTGCTTATAAAAAAATAACAAATCAAATTAAAAATAATCTTACTTTATATTCAAATTAAAAAATAACAATTAAAAACTAATAATAATACCGAATGGTAAATTTTTATCCACTATTTTAATTAGGGGTGGTAAAGTGGGTGACCGCTCCATTTAAGCTCGTCCAGAAGCGGGGCAGGGCGGACCAACTTAAGCGTCTGAGCTCAAAAGTCAAGCTCGCGCCGTTTACTAACGAGTTAGCGGGTCGACCTGCCAATTTTTTTTTTTTTACAATTTGATTTACTACATAATTTACAAAATTGTTAATTATTACCAAATTTTAACAACACATAGTAAAAATTTAACAAGTCTTAATGTAAATGTCATATTCTTCAACATAAACAAAAAAACATAACTATAATACCAAAAACTTAAAATAAACACACTAAAATTCCAAAATAGTCCTTTTGGTTAAAAAAATAATCAACAAGTACAATCTAGTTAAGAACATCCAGGGACACAAATCAAGAAAACACACTAGCACAAGCTAAACAAAGACAAATAAGTAATTTTATCAATATTTAATAATGGAAGCATCTAAAAAATTATAGAATCCAAGAAAAATCAAAGCTTCATTATTTAAAAATTATCAATACAAATAACAAGCACTTAGTTGAGTATTAATGTCAAAAAGCAAATAAAATGAGTACTCAAATAGAATAAAATACAAATCAAAACTTTATTATCATAATGAGAAACAAACTCCTATGTGCAAAACTTACCTTATAGCTTTAAAACTCAGCTTTAATGTCAACGATTAATAGAAAATAGAAAATAATGTATTCTATATGTTTTGCAATAAATAATTTTTTTATTATGAGTGAAAATAAAGAAGAAACAGCAAAACCTGCACCGCCCCGCTCTCAGCCTGTTTTAAAAGTGGATTAGATTGGACGATTCAGCTTAAGACACCGAATCAAAAATCTTGCCTCGACCTGTAAAAAATGATGGGTTAAATGGACAGGCCCGACGAACCTAACTTGTTTTTAAAATTGTAATCTTAATCTTTGTTTTTTATTTTTAAATTTATAATAAAATCTATGACTTTCAATTAAGAAAAACAATAAATATATTTCTACATGCTAGATATAGTCAATTAGTGAAAATAAAATTATATAAAGAATACAAAGTTTTATTAGGTTATTTTTTCTTTTACTTTATGTTTTATTAGAAATTTTATTGTTCTTGACAACTATATATTACAAATAATATATGAATGAATAAATTTATTTAAAATTTTGTTACTAGTTTTAATAATAAATTTATAAAAATGGCATATTTATAGCTTGTTTTTAATTAAAACATTTTGATAAATAGATGGACAAGTCCCAATGATTTGGATCATAATAGATTTAAAATTAGAAGACAACTTTTTTCATAATGAAATAACAACATACATACATACATATATATATATATATATATATATATATATATATATATATATATATATATATATATATATATATATATATATATATATATATATATATATATATATATATATATATATATATATATATATATATATATATATATATATATATATATATATATATATATATATATATATATATATATATATATATGAGAGTGAAGATAACTTATTCTAAAAATAAATTTTTTTAATAACTTTGGATTAAATCTAATTTAATAATTAATTAAGTAAAAAAACTAATTAAGCATTAGATTAGATACAATTAAAAAATTATGATTTTGAGTAAAATAAAAACACTTACTTGAAGTAAGGTGATCCTTAATATATATATATATATATATATATATATATATATATATATATATATATATATATATATATATATATATATATATATATATATATATATATATATATATATATATATATATATATATATATATATATATATATATATATATATATATATATATATATATATATATATATATATATATATATATATATATATATAAGTTTTTATAACTTATTCTATAATTATAGTTTTTAAATTAGATTTAATCGAATGGTTATAAATAAAAATTTTAATTTAACCATTGAATTAGATTCAATTTAAAGACTATGATGTGGATCTATGTAGATTAAACACAATTTAACCGTAATAAAATAAATAGAGATTCTACTTAATCACAATTTAACTTAAGAGACTTTTTATAAGACTCTATTTAACAATAGTTTAACCTTAATAAATTTGAGACTCTGTGCGATAATTCGTCTTACACTTTCTCAAAAAGACAGCTCTTGTAATTGGAATATAAAAGAAACTATAAATATATAAAATAATATCAAAACAAAAATACTTTTATGATAAATTATTTATTATTTATTAAGGTAAATACAAAAAGTTTATAATACCAAGTTTCACTAGATCAAGAAATTAACAATAGACGTTAATAAAAATTGTAATTTTTTAATTAATTAATTAAGTAATTTACATCAATACAATGTCAAAATGAGTGATGAATTTGTTTTTAGAGAAACAAATAGTATCTTGCAATAATAAAAAAGAAAAGAAAAAATAGTAGTTCATATAGATGGTTAATCATAATATGGTTGATTCTTTCCCCTCTTCTTAAAGATGGTGCTGACAAGTTAGCGTGAGGGTGATAATAGAGATCATGGTATTCTCGTGGGTAATGCTTATACATATCTTGCTTTATATCTAACTATTATTGATTAAGATATAGACTGGAATATCATCGAATCCAAAATTTTACATGACTTATGTTATAGAAACTTTTGACATTTTCTAGAGGACACAAGTGGAAGCCAACAATTCCCACTGATTGCAACTGATTTAGGGACACTTAACAGACCTTCATTCATGTGCTTTAGGATTGCCCTTATGCGACATAGGTAATAAGTATGAATTATATTTGTCTCTTCAAATAAAATGGTTCAATTTTACATTTTTTTTCAAGGACTAGATCACATACAATCTCAGAGAAAATGGTGTGGTTTTACATAGAGGACACTTGAGGTAAATTTTTATTATATCATGCCAGTCCTTGTAGAAGTGGTGACACAAATTAATGTTTGAATAGAGGTCTCAGCGACCAGACGACCCAACAAACACAATTATGCATCCAGTAAAAGGGATCGAGACTAACAACCATGTACAAAACAGTGTTTAGAACTTGAACCCGGAGATCAAACATATTTGAAGGTATTGCTTGAATAACAATTGTATAAAGCTCAATGTGAGTACTCACAAGAAATCTGTTAAAGATTGTGGTCATAGTCAAATATTGTGGTCATGGTAAGAGATTATGATCAAGGATTGTAGTTGAATAAAGTCACAATTTGTGGATCAAGAAAGAAACATCCATAATTTTACACCCATAATTTTGTAACAACTCTCATGGTTTTGTGAAAATGAGCACCTATAAATAGATGTGCATTTCTCATTCCTAATAACACAAAACATTATAACATAACATAAATTTTTTTTTAAAGAGATAGAATATATTGTTTTTTTTTCCTCCTATAAGGTTCTTAATGAGTGTTATCCTGTTACAAGAGAGAGTATAATTTGTTCTCTCCTTGTATATAGAGAGATAAGTGTTGTAATTTCTTCCACTTAGTGAAAATCTTTTCTACCTGTATCTGTCGTTTTTCCCTTATTTATTGAGGGTTTTCCACATAAATATTATGTGTCAATTTTCCTACTCCATGATTTCTTAATTTTGTGATATTTATCTTGCTACAGTGGTATCAGAGCGGTTGGTGTCGGTCTCTATTTCTGCTACAGTTACTATTCACACGTGTGATTGTATACTTTTGCAGTGATTGTTAATGTATACTAGATCTATTCTAGTGTACGGTATATATATATATATATATATATATATATATATATATATATATATATATATACACACACACACAATACTGCTCACGTATCCTGTGCTATTCACGGTGAAAAAAATTCAGTGGAAGTAATTTCTCTCTGTGAAAATTGAAGACGCAGACAATCCTGAGGAAGGATAATTGCTCACCAGCAATTAAAGGTAAACCTACAGATATAACTAATGAAAAGTGGAGAGAGATGGATGACAATGTTGTTGTCAATTTGCACTTAGTAATGGCAGATTCAGTTTTGTCAAGTATAGTAGAAAAGAAAACTGCAAAGGAGATCTGAGATACTCTCATCCAACTGTACGTGGTCAAGTCACTTCACAATATAATTTTCTTAAAGAAGATATCTACACTCTTCGAATGAGTGAATCCACTTCGATGCTAGATCACATCAACAATTTGAATACATTATTTGCTCAAGTATCTGCATCAGAATTGACAATAGTGGAAAATGAACGAGCAGAGCTTCTTCTTTAGAGTTTACCAGATTCGGATGATCAACTCGCCATCAATATTACAAATAATAATATTGTTGACCGTCTATCCTTTAATGATGTCGCCGGAGCTATTCTTGAAGAAGAATCCAGGCGTAAAAATAAGGAAGATCAGTAAGAAAGCTCAAAAAAAATAGAAGCTTTGACGATTACGAGAGGTAGATCAACCAAATGTGGTCCTAGTGGGAGTAAAAATTATGGTAGATCAAAATTTCAAATTGAACAAACCTCAAATGCTACAATTGTGGCAAGAGAGGGCACTTGAAGAAAGAATGTTGGTTCAACAAGAAGAATGGTGATAAGTCTTATGAAGCAAGTACATCTCGAGGATGTATTGCTAGTATCTCCGATGATGGAGAAATCCTTTACAGCGGAGCAGCAGTTAGTACCAAAGGCGAAATTCAACTCACTGATGGTTGGATAGTAGATTCAGGAGCAACATGGCACATGACTCCACGACGAGACTGGTTTTACACTTACGAACCTGTCTCAGAAGGACATGTATTGGTAGGGAATAACCATGCTTTGGAAATTGCTGGAGTTGATACTGTCAAAATGAAAATGTATGATGGTACTATCTGCACACTTCAAGGGGTACAACATGTGAAATAATTGACGAATAATATATTGTCTATAGGGAAACTAGATGACCTTGGATGGAAGACCCATGTTCAAGGTGGGATCTTGAAAGTGGTGAAAGGTTTGCTAGTAGTGATGAAAGCAGAAAAGGTCGCTGCAAATCTATACATGCTTTTGGGAGACACGATGAAAGAAACAAATGCACGGAAGCAGCTGGAAGCCAGGAAGAAACAACGATGATATGACATCGCAGACTAGGCCATATGTTAGAACGAGGTTTGAAAGTTCTTGCAAAACATAATCTCATACCCAGGCTCAAGTTAGTAAATTTATCTTTCTGTGATCACTGTGTGATAAGCAAGCAGCATAAACTAAAGTTTGCTAAGTGAACTGCTAGAAGCAAACACATACTAGACTTGATTCATTCTGATGTGTGGGAGTCACCGGAAATGTCCATTGGCGGAGCAAAATATTTTGTATCATTCGTTGATGATTACTCCAGGATATTATGGGTGTACCTAATTAAGAAGAAGCCAAATGTGTATTTAGTATTCAAGAAGTTCAAAGCACAAGTGGAACTTGAAACTGGAAAAATAATTAAGTGTTTGAGGACAAATAATGGAGTAGAATATACAGATGGTGATTTTCTGACATTCTGTAAGCAAGAAGGTATTAAACAGCAGTTTACTATTGCTCATACACCTCAGCAGAATGGTGTAGCAGAACAAATGAATAGAACTCTCTTAGAGAGGATGAGAGCTATGCTGAAAACAACAAGATTGTCAAAGTCTTTCTGAGCAGAAGCTGTCAAAACTGTCTGCTACGTGATAAATCGATCGCCATCAACTGCGATTGATTTAAAGACATCAATGGAGATGTGGAATGGGAAACCGAGTGATTATTCTTCTTTGCATGTATTTGGATGTCCTGTGTACGTGATGTACAACTCCCAAGAAAGAACAAAGTTGGACCCAAAATCCAGGAAATGCATATTCTTGGGTTGCACTGACAATGTGAAGGGGTATCGTCTGTGGGATCCTATTGCCCACAAGATTATTGTTAGCAGAGATGTAATATTTGTAGAAAATGAACTACAAAAGGAGAAAAAATATGACAACACTATAAAGGAGATTACTACAGTGGAAATGGAGGAAAAATCAGGAGAAAATAATTCTTCTGAAGCAGAGCCAGAGCACGAGGAACAAGAACCAACTGAGATCAATAATGTAAATCCCTGAAGAACCACACGTTAGATAAGAAAACCATCCTGGCACTCAGAATATGTGATGGCAAGTCATGATGCATATTGTCTTCTATTAGAAGATGGAGAACCATCAACCTTTCATGAGGCATTAAATGGTTCAGATGCTTCTCTGTGGATGACAACAATGCAAGAGGAAATCGAAGCCTTATATATATATATATATATATATATATATATATATATATATATATATATATATATATATATATATATATATATATATATATATATATATATATATATATATATATATATATATATATATATATATATATATATATATATATATATATATATATATATATATATATATATATATATATATATATATATATATATATATATATATATATATATATATATATATATATATATATATATATATATATATATATATATATATATATATATATATATATATATATATATATATATATATATAATACATGGGAACTTGTTGAATTTCCTAAAGGTCGGAAAGCAATCGGCAATAAATGGATGTTCAAAATTAAGCGAGATGGCAACGATCAGGTGGAATGATATCGTGCAAGACTGGTGGTCAAAGGATATGCTCAGAAAGAAGGTATTGATTTCAATGAGATATTTTCTCCAGTGTTAAGACTCACCACAATCAGAATGGTCTTGGCGATATGTGCTGCATTTGATCTAAATCTAGAGCAGTTTGATGTAAAGACTGTGTTTCTTCATTGAGAATTGAAGAGGAAATATACATGCTCCAACCCGAAGGCTTTGAAGAATAAGGAAAGGAAAAATTGTTTTGTAGGTTGACCAAATCTCTGTACGGTTTAAAATAGCCGCCAAGATGTTGGTACAAGAGATTTGATTCCTTGATCAGGAGCCTTGGATACAACAGATTAAGTTTAGACCATTGTACGTATTATAAAAGGTTTGATGATAATGATGATTTTATCATTTTGCTGTTGTATGTAGATGACATGTTGGTGGTAGGCCCTAACAAAGATCGAGTCCAAGAATTGAAGGCATAATTGGCTAGGGAGTTTGATATGAAGGACTTGGGACTAGAAAACAAGATTTTAGGGATGCAAATTCACCGAGATAGAAAAGACAAAAGGATTTGGCTTTCTCAGAAAAATTATCTTCAGAAAGTCTTGCGCCGCTTTAACATGCAAGACTGTAAGTCAATCGCTACCCCACTTCCTATCAATTATAAATTATCCTCAAGTATGAATCCTAACAATGAAGCGGAAAGGACGAAAATATCTCGAGTACCGTATGCATCAGCGGTGGGAAGCCTTATGTATGCTATGATATGTATTAGATCAGATATTGCTCAAGCAATTGGAACAACCAATCAGTTTATGATAGATCTAGGTAATGAACACTGGAATGTTGTTAAGAGGATCCTTAGAAACATCAAAGGAACCTCAGGTGCTGCGTTATGTTTTAGGGGATCGAAATTCACTATCAGAGGCTATGTTGATTCAGATTTTGCAGGCGACCTTGATAAAAAAAATCTACTACTGGCTATGTGTTCACACTTGCAGGAGGAGCGGTAAGTTGGTTATCCAAATTGCAGAATGTTGTAGCTTTGTCTACTACAAAAGCTGAATACATGGCCGCTACCTAAGCATGTAAGGAAGCAATTTGGATTCAAAGGTTATTGGAAAAAGTCGGGCACAAGCAACAAAAGATTACTATGTACTGTGACAGTCAGAGTGCCTTACACATTGCAAGGAATCCAGCTTTTCATTCTAGGAGAAAACACATAGGAGTTCAATACCATTTTGTCAGAGAGGTAGTAGAAGAAGGAAGTGTGGATATGCAGAAAATTCACACTAAAGATAACCTAGCAGATGCAATGACGAAGCCGATTAACTCTGATAAGTTTGCATGGTGTAGGTTTTCGTATGGCCTATTAGAGGCGTAATCAACATGGAGTTGGCAAGGTAGAGAAGATTTTGGAAGATCACAAATGTGACTTTAAGTGGGAGATTGTCGAAGATTATGGTCATAATCAAATATTGTGGCCATGGTAAAATACTATGGTTAAAGATTATGATTGAATAAAGTCAATTTGTGGACCAAGAAAGAAACACCCACGGTTTTATAACAATTCCCATGGTTTTGTGAAGATGAGCAACTATAAATAGAGGTGCATTTCTCATTCCTAATAACAACACAAAATATTGCAACATAACATAAAAGAAAAATTTAGAGAGATAAAATATATTGTATTTTCTCCTATAAGATTCTTTTAGTGAATGTTCTCCTATTACAAGAGAGAGTGTAATTTGTTCTCTCCTTGTATATAGAGAGCAGTGTTATAATTTCTTCCACTTAGTGAAAATCTTTTCTATCGATGTTCGTGGTTTTTCTCTTATTTGTTGGGAATTTTCCATGTAAATATTTTGTGTCAATTTTCCTATTCCTTAATCTTTTAATTTTGTGATATTTATCTTGCTACTTTGATAGCCAACAAAATCTACGTCCACAACTAATTATGGAGTATTATTAAAGAATTCGTTCGAAATCTGAGTGAGAGACTATGCGCAAAAAAATTGGTTTGTGATGATTTAACAATAAAAATTAGACAATGTTGCATGGGATGAAGCTAGTTTGGCAAGAGAGAATTTCAAATTCAGGGAGGTTGAGAGTGACTAAACAACTCTAATAGACATGGTCAGCAAAGAGATCGAAAAAAAGAATTGATAAATAAAAAATGAATTGAAGAGTATGTTAGCCGATAATATTTATGGACCTTATCTTTTAGACTTATCAAAGTTTCTCTTATGAAAAATTTTCATAATAACCGAATTCACATATAAAAAAAAAATCTAAAGAATAACATTATCCAAAAAATAAAGTTTAAGAAAGATTATGATATTCGAGAGAGATATATGCTCCAAAAATTTATTTAAACTTGACATTATAAATAAATTTCATCTATACAAGATAAATTAAAAATGTTTTATGAAATGTTCTTAAATTATAGATCAAGCAAAACTTGATAAATAATTGGAGTATAGTACTATCATATGTATTATGTGCCAAGAAATACTAAATACTGTAATTATAATAAATTATATTTATTAATAATAAAATTTGCAATAAAAATATAAAAATTTACACTAACACATTAAATATATTAAAAATATTATATGATTTCTATTTTAAAATAAATTGTAATATATCTCTTTATATTTACTAAATTTTTACAAAATACAACAAAAACATTATTAATATTTTAAAATATTTATCAAATTTAAAAGTTAAACCAATATAAATTCACATACTTCTAAATAATACTCTTATTTTAAATACAATTAAAATCAAACATAATATTTTTAAATTTTAAAACATATTCAGTCATTAAATTAAAATATATTTTACTGAAAAATAATTGAACTATATATATTTTAATTTGCACGGATAGTTTAACTAGTTTCAAATAAAACGCAAAAACATGTCCCACCAAAAGAAATCAGTAATCAAAATATTTGATGGGAAGCTAGCTTGTCCGCAAATTGAAAGACATTGGTTTAAGTAATTCTGAACCATAAAACTATTGAAGACTCCAATTGATTGGAAGGAATGTTTAAATTGAAAATCAGAACCAACCTGCTATCGATTCATGCCGAAAACGCACACACGAGATCAAAATGAAAGCACCATCAGCACTATTGAAATTTGTTTGTAATCTAGACATATGATGGACAAAGCAAAATTTGTAGACCATACACTCGTGCAGAATTTCTATACTCTGTACATCATAAATTTGTACATTATAATAGTAACCATAAATTTCAGTCTTCAAACTACTGCACTGCAGGTACTGATCCACTCTAAGTTTGTTGTTGAATATTCCTATGAGGCATCAACTCCTCCCCAGCAACAGTGCGAACCATCAACTGAGAATTCGAGAAAAATAGTAGAAGAATAGATGACAAAAATTTAGATTGAAGTTTCAGTGTTTCACAAGCTTGTTCAGCTAAAGTTTACTGAGTACAGAATCAAAACATAACAGATAAGGTATAACACAACTCCAATATTAGGATTCAAATAGAAGAGCAATGATGTATAAAAAGTTATAACTTGTAATTTGTAATTACACACAAAAACACACAAAAGTTAAAAGTTGATTCAAATAAAATTCTTTGCAATACCTTCCAATCAATATAGTCAAGTCTGAACACAAAGTGGCTCAAAGCAACATCCTTAGAAATAACTGATTTTGCGGCAGGAGCATTCCTTGGCGCTGAAAAAGAACAAGTCCTCGGAGTAAAGATCAAGTTAAAATCAAGTGAAGTATGGTAAATTTTACGAGAAGATTAGAGTAAACATTTTCAAAGTGGCTCACAAACTAGATGATGTCCAGCTTTGTCCACTTTGATTTCAGCTCGCCCATCCTTGACTAAAAAAGATAGAGCAAATAAGTTCTCTACCGTTTGTGCAAACGAGTTCCTATTTAAAACCAAATTTTCAAGCTTGACAGATCTATTCGTCCTTAAGATGTTAAACATAGTTAACATGGTTTTATCAGTATCATTTCTCTCTTCTCTTGAACCTTCAACAAGCTGCAAGAGGATTTAATGCAAAAAACGGAAAAAATATTAGTGTATCATAATTATAAGTTATAACAGATGCTGCATTTACACAATCTGAACACTAGTGAAGAAAAAAATTCTCTGTTGTATTAATTCCATTTTCGACTTAGGCACAAATCTGTGAACTATCCTACAACAAATAAATGGGCGATTGATGGACCGCTAGAGGTTAGGTGAAAAACGAAAACAATCAATGATGTATCTAATGAATACCTTTTATATTTTCTACATTATACTTTTTTCCTAGCAAAATATGCATATTCAAAGAAGTTTTACCTGTTCCGGCCGTGCCAATTCAGTGGGCTTCAAACGCTTTTTTCTACAAACCGTCTTCTGTTTTATTTTAGTATCCATTGGGCCAATCCTGAAAAAGCAAAATTGAAAAAAAAACAATATTCCAAGAGATATTAAGTATACTGGGAAAAACAAACTGCAAGACAAAGGAAGATTCTTGATGCATGGACATTACATTGTAGAACACCCATATCCTCTTCCGAAAACACTCGAAACTGCAACTCCAATGTCCTTCCAAGCTATTGAGTTGCAATCTTCTCTGCTAGTACTTGTTCCACCTCGTTTTCCAAATTTTTCAATAACGTGGGTGACAAAGGCTGAAGGAGTGAGTCCATTACTAGAATGACCTTTTGCAGACACTACCAAGGATTTGGTTATGTCCAAAAGAGCCTGTGCATCAGCTACTTGTTCTCTTGTTTTTGTGACTGAAAAAGACAACAGTAACGATGGGAAATTTAAAGAAGAAAAAGTCATATCCTTTCATTGTACTCATACAGAATTTTGATAATGAAATTTATTTCATTGATGAAAAGGTAATATAACAAATCACTCTTATCATCTCCTTCAATATGTTACAGTTTATAAGTATAATTTAATTTCTTATCCGTTTTAGTTTGAATGACACATGTTATATTTATCAGTTATAGTTGAACAATTAAAAAATATTTCTAAATATTTCTAATGTAATGATTTAACTTATCAATATTTCTAATTTGATAAAATATTAACTATTTCTATCTATAAAAGACATTCCTCATGACATAATAATAGAATAGAATGATATAATTGAATGTAATCACATGTGTGTCCGCTCGTAGGCGAACATAGGCGATCAGATCTTCGATTCTACTCTCTCTATTTCAAAATAACTGTCGTTTAAAATTTTTGCACACAGATTAAAAAATGCAATCATATTGTCATTAGATATTACATTTTTACTAAATTAATTTTATTAATGTGTTGAAAATAGTGTACAAAGTAATAATTATATGACACAATTGGAAAAATAACAATTATTACTATATTGAAAAATGAGAATGACATTCATTTTAAAATAAAAATTTTCTCCTAAAACGACAAGTCATTTTAAAGCGAGTATAATTCAAATACAGACCTACATTCTCCCAAATTTCTATTCTCATCATATGGCACAAGGATATAGCTAAATTAATAGCTGTAAAAAAAATAATAATTAGTCCCTTAAGTTAACTAAGTTAGTAGCTGCATAGTCGCAGGTTTGAACTTGCAACATCCCACTAGTTATATGTTTAAAGGGCGCTACTAGGCTGCATGACAAAAAAACAAAACAATAATCAATTAAAGTCGGAGAAATTAATACCTGACTTGTGTAAGTCCTCAATTTCATTGAAGATCGAGCCAAATACTTCAGAGTCAGTCTTTGCAATATTCTCTTGTTCATCTGCGAAAATCCATAACATGAACAAGCAAATAAGTTTTGAACTGTATTTCATTTGTTACTCAGAAAATAGATATAAAAAAAATAGAAAGGACATAAACGACAACAATAACTCAGAATTGCAGTCGTTTTCTCATTTCCACATCAACGAGAAAGATTAAAAACCACAAATAGGTCAAAAATCAAACTCATAGAACGCAATACAAAACTGAATCACTGTAAAATAATATTGAATTACCACCGTGAATCATCTTCTTGACGGCGAGGTAGCGAGAACGGAGATCTCGACGGCCGTTAGGAGTTTGATAATCAACGTCGCCGTTGCTGTTTTTGTCGCCATTGCTGTTATCATCTCTCATACTAGTGTTCGATTCGCGTTTCGCGCTGATGATGTGATCAATGCGTGATTGAGACATGAGTTTTTGAACGAGTGCGAAATCGATTTCGAAAATGCTATAACGGTTACAATCGGAAATGGAGTGCAGCGTCGGAAAAAGAAGAGAGTGTAAAGCGAACTGAGAGTGGTAGTATATGTAGCGGCAAGGAGTTGAAGAGTCTTATGAGGTACGTTTGGCTTTGAGAGAGAGGCGTGCATTCCAAGTTTTGAAATGATCTATTTATAGTGTGGGCTTCCTTCTTTTTTGGACACTTGTAGTGGGCTTTTTGTGTGCACAATTTCCTTTTTATTTTTTCATTTCTTTTGTTAGATGATATTTATACTCCTATTTATTATTGTGTTTTTATTTATTTATAATACATACCTTTAATTCAAAGCGAAATTTTTTCCTCATAAAATAGAAAAAATGGAATATGTTTGTACCGAAAAAGTAAATAAATAATAGGACAAGTATTAAGTTTGCTACCATTTGTATTGAGCATATTGTTTTTGATAAATTGTATTGAAATCAATACTCAATACTTTCAACTTTTTTATATAGTAATTATGATACTATTAACAGAAAAAGTATTTGAAACACCAAAAACAGACTTATATATCAACTATTAATCGGTAATGCATCTAAACTTTTTTTATTACTCTATCGATTAAAGTCAAATGTTAACATAAAAATAATTAATTTATACCAAATTTGTTAAATATTATTTTTATGTAACTTATTAACAGAGTTTGATTTCCACATACGCCAAAAGAAAAACTTCTTTAACAATAAGTTATCACATGTGAATCAATCTGAACTAAATATATTAGGTTAGGCAACTTTTTAAGAGTGTCCAATCTATTTCTATCATTAATTGTGACTATTTATTTAATTGAATTGTTTAAAATTTTATTTGATTAATTGATATTTTAAATTATTTATTGTGCAGATGTGGGAATAAGTATCATTGGAGCAAAAGTATAAAAAGAGTAAGAGTTTGGTATAGTTGTTTAAAATTAATTAAAATTTTAATTAATTATTAAAATATATAGTATTTTATTTGAATTAATTAAATAAAAATAGTTAAATAGGAGTTTTGGGCCATTATGAAAATTGAAGAAAATATGTAGTAAGAGTAGAGAAGTTAGTAATGAGTTGTGCAAAAACAACAATTTATAAACACTATATATTCTAAAAGTTGGGAGAAGAGCTAGCTTTTTGAGAAATCTGACAATACGTAAAACATGAGGCAAAGAGGAACCAAGAGTTTTTGGAAAGAAGAGTTATGATTGAGGAGAGAGACTCATAGAAGTTGTTCAATTCACTATCATTGCTGGAAATCTAAGGTAAGAGGGGAGAAAGGGCTATCAATCTAGATGTACTGCATGAAGGGTAGAGATGAAAGATCATTTACTCTTTTTAGGGCAATTGGGATGTGATTAATTTTGAATGTCTATGATGTTTTGATGTTATTGGTTGTATTAATGATGAATTTCGTGTGCATATATGTGTACTATTTTTTGTTTTGAGATATTGATGTTTTCCACCATGTTTGAGGTTTTGAAGGTTTTAGGGTAAATATAAATTTAAGGGATTGATGGATTAGATGTGTGAAACCATGAAAATAATATGTTATGGATGAATATATGTCATGTATGTAATTTTGGTTGATTTTGATGACTGAGGGTGAAAGAATGGGAGTTTGCTTTGATCTCCATTACTGAAAATGTGTTTTTTGACATGTTGAATGTTCATGATGACCATGGTAGTCATGACCATGACAACCATGGTAGTCCTCACACTCAGATTCATGATGGGCGTCATGCCATGACGACCCTGGTAGTCATGAACCTGTAACTTGCGTAAATTGGTTGTTTGCTTGTATTGGAGTGCAGAATCCGATTTTTGGACTTTTATTGGCTAGTTGGCCATTGTTTGATATTGTTTTGATGTGAGTTGATGATTAGACATAATTGATCAAAGTTATGAAATGATGGATGAATAATAGGAATGTTTCTAATGTTGTTGAACATGTTGTTATGATGAGTATTGCATATTTTATGATGATTGATTGTTGTGTATGATGAATGATGCGGTGTAGAAATGGTGAGATATGTATGGCGATCCTTTTGGTGAATCTTTTAGTGATAATGCATGTTGTCGAGAGTCATGTATCATGGTGTACGAGATTCAGTTCAATTTTGTGTGCTCTAGTCCTATGGTGGGGATCAGGAGCGAGTAACCGGTTTCATATGAGAATCGATGAATCATTACCTATGTGATGGTAGCAATTTAGTGTGCTCTTGTCTTATGGTGGGGATCGGGAGCGAGATGAACATGATTGTTTATGAATGGTACCACATGCATAATGAGTCAGTTGTGGAGTACATTTGCATACATGATTGTATATATAATTGATTATTCATGATGTTATTATTTAGATGTGAATATGTATATGTTATTATGAAGGGTGTGAGACTAGGTGGTTGTTGATTGTGTAATTGAATGCGCGTTTGTTGTATATTTTCTACCTTAGCATTCTTTACACTATTTATATTGGTTTGTTATTTCTAACCCCTTTTTCTTTCTTATTGTCCACCATGTAGTAGAGTTTGCGCCTGTAAGTGAAAGTTAGCTCTTGGAGTTACTCCATTTAGTTTTATTGTTGTTTTAGAAGTATTGCTTTGATCATGTAACATCATGGTTGGGAACGTTTGTTTGCTTATTATATTTTGTTGGAGTTTAATCATTTTTATTCGGTTTATGTTGAAATTGTTAAAGAGTTGAATATGATAACTCTTCATTTTGAAAACAATTTATTATAATTTGAAGTTGAGACTAAAAGTCGAAGTTGCAATGTTTTTATTATTAAAATAATATCGAATATCGCCACCATGATACCCTAAGTGAAGGTTAGCGTGCAATGACATGTCTTGTATGACGTTGATATTTGCGCCGTGTGTTTGATAAATGTTTGATTTGTTAAAGATTTTTCCGTTGGTGACACCTTAGATTGTTGTGTAAAGCTTAATATATGAGTATAGGGATTTAGGGTGTTACATTCGATGGACTGCAAAGACTTATAACATTTTGCAAACCAAAGACTTGAGAGGGGTCTTAGCGCTATCAACAATCACCTCCTTCGACGAGGAAGTTACTAGTTGCTAAGAGCAATTACGAATGTGAGATAATGGTTTTCAACAATTTTCAAGTGCTGACAACGTGGTAGTGTGTCGGAAGACTAAGTTGCATGTTCTTGAAGACGTGCCTATTTTTTAGGAATAAGTTGTCGGAGACGGTTATCTTTAGTTTAATATATATATATATATATATATATATATATATATATATATATATATATATATATATATATATATATATATATATATATATATATATATATATATATATATATATATATATATATATATATATATATATATATATAGTAGATTCATTTATTGTAATCAAAGTCGCAAAATGCATATACTTTCTCTATAGAACTAGAGTACCGAAATCAAAGTGCAAAATAATTTATGAGTAACATGTGAGTTCGCGTCCTTTTTCTTTATTGTCTTTATGTTTCCTTAATTGAAACACTTCATTATTTATGTCATTTATCACGTTTATTTAATGTTATTTATTGCATTTATTTTTTTACTTTAATTTAATTTTTTCATCGTTAGAGTTTGCCTTTATTATGTCTGCATATTGTCATTCACAATTACTTTACACACATAGTTTCTTATACACATGTTTTCACAAAATTGCTTATGAGATTTTTCGAGTTAATCTCACAGACTAATTAAACTCGTGATTGTTTTCTAAAAATATATGCTAACAAATTGGCACGCCCAGTGGGACATTTTGTGCAACATTTTTATTTTCTTTTACAATAAATTTTTGTATTATTTAGACATATTTGTTCTATATGAAATGTTTTGAATGTCTGGAGTCATATGCGTCTGAGAAGTGGTAGGACTTTGACAAAAATTATTAATTCAAAAAATACTTCTCATGTCTGTAATGATGCTCTAGACCCTGAACTAACAGTTACTTCAACGATTGGTCCAGCAAGGACATCAAACCTTATCAGAGTTACAGGTTCAATCTTAACTCTAGTAGCGACTTCGACTTCAATACCATAAGTAGTAGTTTCTTTGTCGTCAGTAACAAACATCCCAACTACACCCAGGCCTACTCGACTATTGTAGGAGACCCTAACCCTCCTTATGTCCCAATTTTTACCCTGCCCTTATTTACTAGAGATTACCCATATGACATCTAATCTCCATGATGACAGAGCTACAAAGTCACAATTTGACGCTTGTAGATTATGCTGCAATTATAGCGTCACCTTTAAATCCACACTCGACATCAGAATATGCCATAAGTAATCCTGGTTAGATGGCACAACCACAAGGAGGATTTGGATATGTTACTCTAGAAATGCCAGTTTTAACTACAAACTCTCTAGCGTCCATGAGGAAACAAATGGATGAGAGAAACCATGAGATGGTGAACATGTTAACACAACATATAGGTACTGTGTTCCATCCTCTAATATAGAACACAACCCATACTTACCAATAACTGGCCCATTAGATGGGTAGAATTGCTTATTTTTTTTGGGACGTCTCTGACGCCAATACTGCCACTACCCAATAACCAAATTCTTATAGAACAACCTCCACCTAGGGTAGTTGAACGAAACCAAACCCAAAATGGACGAGAAACATTTATGGTGCAAAGATACTACAATCCTGGTTAGGCAACTTTTTAGACTATCCAATCTATTTCTACCTCTAATTGTGACCATTTATTTAATAGAATTGAATTGTTTAAAATTTTATTTGATTAAATGGGGTTTTCAATTATTTTTTGTATGGTTGTAGGGATAAGTATCCTTAAAGTATGGCTATAGAAAGAGTAAGATTTTGGTATAAATGTTTAGAATTAATTAAAATTTTAATTAATTATTAGAATAAATAGTATTTTATTTGAATTAATTAAATAAAAATAGTAAAATAGAAGTTTTTGGTCATTATGAGAATTGGAGAAAATATGTGGTAAGAGTAGAGAAACTGGTAATAAGTTGAGCAAAAACGGTAATTTATAAATGCTATATATTCTAAAAGTTGGGAGAAGAGCTAGGTTTTTAGAGAAATCTAACAATACATAAAACAAGAGGCAAAGAGGAACCAAGAGTTTTTGGGAAGAAGAGATGTGATTGGGGAGAGGGACTCATAAAAGTTGTTCGATTCACTATCATTTCTGGAAATCTATGGTAAAGGGGGAGAAAGAGCTACCAATCTAGATGTATTGCATGAAGGGTAGAGATGAGAGGTCCTTTACTCTCTTTAGGGAAATTGGGATGTGATTAATTTTAAATGTCTATGATGTTTTGATGTTATTGATGAATATCGTGTGCATACATGTGTACTATGTTCTATTTTGAGATTTTGGTGTTTTCCATCATGTTTGAGGGTTCTGAAGGTTATGGGGTAAATATGATTTTGAGGGATTGATGGATTAAATGTGCGAAACCAAGAAAATGATATGTTATGGATGAATATATGTCATGTATGTATTTTTTGGTTGATTTGATGGTTGAGGGTGAAATAATGAGAGTTTTCTTTGATCTCCATTGCTGAATACGTGTTTTTGACATGTTGAATGTTCATGACGACCATGGTAGTCGTCACACTCTGGTTCATGACGGGTGTCATGCCATGACGACCTTGATAGTCATGAATCTGTAACTTCCATAAATTGGCTGTTTGCTTGTATTGGAGTGTCAAATATGAGTTTTCGACTTTTGTTGGCTGGTTGACTACTGTTAGCCACTGTTTGATATTGTTTTGATGTGAGTTGATGATAATAATAATTGATCAAAGTTATGAAATGCTAGATGAATGATGTGAATGTTTTGAATGTTCCTGAATTTGCTATTATAATGAGTTATGCATATTTTATGATGATTTTGTGATGATTGGTTATTGTATATGATGAATGATATGGTGAAGAAATGGTGAGATGTATATGGTGATCCTTTTAGTGATAATGCATGTTGTCGAGAGTGATGCATCATGTTGTACGCGCTTCGGTCCAGTCTTGGTGTGCTATGGTCCTATGGTGGGGATCGGGAGCGAGTAGTCAGTCTCAAATGGCAATCGATGAAGTGTTATCTATGGTGATGATAGCGATTTGGTGTGCTCTGGCCCTATGGTGGGGATCAGGAGTGAGATGAACCTGAGTGTTCAAGAATGGTAAAACATGCATAATGAGTCAGTTGTGGAGTACATTTGTATACATGAATGTATATGTAGTTGATAGTTTATGATGTTATTGTTTGGATGTGAATATGTACTTGTTCTTGTGAAGGGTGTGAGACTATGTGGTTGTTGACTGTGTAATTGAATGTGTGTTTGTTGTATGTTATCTACCTTAGTATTCTTTACACTGTTTATAATGGTTTGTTGTTATTCACCCCCTTTTCTTTCTTGTTGCCCACCATGGACACCTTGCAAATACTCAGGTGTAAAGTTTGCTGTTGTAAGTGGACGTTATCTCTTGGAATTACTTCATTTAGTTTTATCGTTGTTTTAAAAGTCTTGCTCTGATCTTGTAACATCGGGGTTGAGAATGTTTTTTTGCTTATTATATTTTGTTAGAGTTTAATCGTTTTTATTTGGTTTATGTTGAAATTGTTAAAGAGTTGAATATGGTATCTCTTCATTCTGAAAATAATTTATTATAATTTGATGTTGAGACTAAAAGTCGAAGTTGCAATGTTTTTATTATTGAAATAATATCAAATACCATGGAAATGATATCCTAAGGGAAGGTGAGCGTGTGATGACATGTGTTATATGACGTTGATATTTTCCCTGGGTGTTTGTTAAATTTCTTATTTGTTAAAGGTTTTGTCATTTATGACACCTTATATTTTTGTGTAAATGTTTAGGGTGTTACATAGTGGTATTAGAGCAGGTCAGTCCATCTGGCCAGGTTTTATAATGTTGTCGAGTCCCAGTATGCGACATGTGTGTACATTGTCGATGAATTATTTCTTCTAATGTTTGTTTAATAATGTGCAATGGCTAAAAGAAACAATCACACTATTATTGATGCTTTGGAGTCTGTGGCTTAAGCATTACATATACAATATAATCAGGCAGGTGATGAATTCCGTGGTTTGGGGAAATTTTAAAGGAATAATTCGCTAACATTCAAGGGCATGTATGATTCGGAGAGTGCTCAGATGTGGCTCCGAGTGATCAAGAAAATATTCCGAGTGATCGCATGTATTGAAGAACATAAGGCTTTATTTGGTAATTACATGTTGTTTAAGGAAGCTGAAGATTGGTGGGATAATGCTCGCTAGAGACTAGAAGTTGTCGGTGTTGAGATCACTTGGGCTATGTCCAGGGTGCAATTCTATGAGAAGTAATTTCCTAAAGGAAATTAAATTTCTTGAGCTTAAGCAAGGAAACATGACAGTTGCTGAGTATGCCGCCAAGTTTGAGGAGCTTGTGAAGTTCTGTCCATATTACAATGGTGCAGATATGGAGGGTTCGAAGTATATTAAATTTGAAAACAAACTGCGACCTGAGATTAAACATGGGCTACAAGGAGATTCGCAGGTTTCCTGCTCTAGCTAATAAGTGTAGGATCTATGATGCGGTATGTAGGGCTCATTCCGCATATTACAAGAGCATTAGTGAGAGGAAGGAGAATAATCAGTATAGGGAAAACCATATAGTGCTCAAACTGTCAAAGGAAAGAAGATAGTTGCAGATGAGAAAAAGCCAAGTAGGGGAGGGACTCTTGCTTCTGTCAAGTATTTCAAATGTGGCGAGTTGGGCCACCGTACTATTGAGTGGAAGAATAATGTTTTGAGGTGCTTTAGGTGTGGTAAGACATGTCACTGTGTTGTAGATTATAAGACTGATGGGCCGATTTTTTATAACTATGGCGAACATGGTCGTATCAGTACCAATTATCAGAAGTCGTAGAGCATAATCTGAAGGAAATGTATTTGCTTTGTCTGGGACAGAGACTACTAGTGCTAACCGTTTGATTTGAGGTACGTATTTTATAAATATTATTCCTTTGATTTCTATTATTGACACGAATGGAACATATTCATTTGTTTCGGTTGAATGTGCTAAGAGGTTAGGTTTGAAATTGTATTCTTTGGATGGGAATATGATGGTTGATACCCCGACTCTAGGTCTGATAACCACTTCTTGGGTTTGTTTGAATTGTCCACTTACGATTTATGGTAATAGTTTTGGTATGGATTTAGTATGTCTATCTTTGAGGAATCTCGATGTTATCCTTGGAATGTACTAGTTTGAGTTCAACTGTGTTTATATAAACTGTTTCGACAAGACAATGTCATTTCTAAAGTTTGATGCAAGTGACGAGTTGTTCGTGTCTGCTAAGCAAGTGGATGAGTTCACGAAGGATAAGGCTGAGGTGTTCATGATATTAAATTTTATGAAGACATGAAGTAAAGTTTTGTTTGGTGAGTTACTTGTAGTGTGTGATTTTCTGGATGTGATCCCGAATGATATCAGCGATTTATCACAAGAGCGTAAGGTGGAACTTTCCATCAAACTAGTACCAGGTAGGAGTCTAGTGTCAATGGTTCCTTACATAATGTTTGCTTCATAGTTGAGTGAATTGAAGAAGCAACTGGAAGATCTGCTTGAAAAGGAGTTTGTTCGTTTGAGTGTTTTGGTATGGGGTGCACCAATGTTGTTAGTGAAGAAGAAGAATAATAGTATGAGGCTATGTATTGACTACCAACAACTGAATAAGGTTACCATCAAGAACAAGTATCTGCTTTCGAGGATTGATGACTTGATGGATCAGTTGGTAGGTGCTTGTGTGTTTAGCAAGATAGATTTGGATTCAGGTTTCATTAGATTCATGTGTAGCCTGAAGATATTCGAAGACTGCTTTTAGAATGAGGTGTGGTCACTATGAGTATTCGTTAATGTCGTTTGAGGTGTCTAATGTGTTTGAAGTGTTCATGGAGTACATGAATAGAGTATTCCATCCATACTTAGATTAGTTTGTGGTTGTATTCATCGACCATATATTGATATAATTGTAGTACGATGAAGGACACGTGGAACATTTGAGGGTTGTGTTGCATACTTTAAAATAGAAGCGGTTGTATGCGAAGTTGTCCAAGTGTGAGTTCTCGTTAAGAGAAGTGAGTTTTCTTGGTCATGTGATTTCTAGTGGTGGTATAACGGTTGATCCATTAAAGATAAATGTTGTGTTGCAATGGGATACTCCAAAGTCTGTTATTGAAATTAGAAGTTTTCTTGGATTGGCTAGTTACTATATGAAGTTCATTGAAGGTTTTTTGAAGTTAGGGATGCCTTTGACTTAGTTGACCCAAAAGGGTCAAGCCGATGTTTGGGATATGCATTGTGAAAAGAGTTTTCAAGAACCCAATAAAAGGTTGACCTCTGCTCCAATTTTGATTTTGTCAAATCCAAGTGAGTCCTTTGTTGTATATTGTGATGCTTAGAAGATGGGTTTGAGAGGTGTGTTGATGCATAATGGTCAGGATGTGGCTTACACTTCTAGACAGTTGAGAGTTCATGAGAGGAATTATCCTACACATGGTCTTGAGTTGGCAGTCATGGTGTTCGTGTTAAGAATTTGGAAGCACTATCTATTTGGCTCTAGATTTAAGGTGTTCAGTGATGACAAGATTCTAAAATATTTATTTTATCATAAGGATTTGAATATGAGGTAAAAAAGATGGCTCGAGTTTATGAAAGATTATAATTTAGGCTTGAGTTACCATCTAGGTAAGGCTAATGTTGTAGCTGGTACATTAAGTAGGAATTCTTTGCATATGTCAATATTGATGGTTTGAGAGTTGGAATATATCGAGCAATTCAGAGACATGAGTTTGGTATGTGAAGAGACTCCTAATAGTGTGAAGTTGAATATGTTGAAGTTGTCCAGTGGTATCCTTGAAGATATTATAAAGGGTCAGAAGACCGATGTGGGATTGATTGATCGACTTGTGTTCATAAACCAATGTAAGGGTGGTGACTTTAGAATTGATGAGAATGGCATGATGAGGTTCAGAGTCAGAGTTTGTGTTCCAGACGTATCTGATCTTAAGAAGAGTATTCTTGAGAAGGATTACAGGAGTGGGTTAAGTATTCATCCAGGTGATACTAAAATGTATCAAGACTTGAAGAAATTTTTTTAGTGTCCAGGAATGAAGAAGGAAGTACCTGAGTTTGTATATGCTTGTTTGACTTATCAGAAGTTGAAGATTGAACATTAAAAGATGTTGGGTTTGATGTAACTGTTGGGTACTCCGAAATAGAAGTGGGATTCCATTTCCATGGATTTTGTAAATATTTTTCCAAAGACGACAAAGGGATGTGATTTTATTTGGGTGATTGTTGATAGGCTAACTAAGTTGGCTCATTTCATACCGATTAAGTTCAGCTATCAATTACAAAAATTGGTTGAGTTATACATTGAAAATTTTGTCATCTTTCATGGTATTCCGTCGAGCATTGTGTTGGATAGAGATTTGAGGTTCACGCCGAGGTTTTGATAGAGTTTTCAAGAAGCTTTGGGTATTAAGTTAAAGTTGATTTCCGGTTATCACCCGCAAACTGATGGGTAAACAGAGAGGACTATCCAACATTTTAAAGATCTCTTGAGGGTTTGTGTGCTAGAGAAAAAGTGCTTAAGATAGATACTTGCCTCTGATTGAGTTCACATACAATAAAAATTCCCACTCAAGTATTGGGATGGCCTCATTTAAGGCGTTGTATAGAAGGAGGTGTCAGACACCTCTATGTTGGTACAAATCTAGCGAGAGTGCAGTAATTGGACATGAGATTGCACAACAAACGTTTGAGAAGATTAAGTTGATCCAAGAGAATATGAAAGCTTTATAGAGTCGCCAGAAGAGTTACCATGATAAGTGGAGGAAAGTGTGAGAGCAAAGCCTCATAGATAGATGCGCTCGTTTTGATGATGTCAAAACTCATCTCCATAGAAAAATGTATGTTGGACGTTGTCACCATGTCATATTTGTATGTCTTGTCTCTCATAAGTAAAACACTCGTCAAAAACATGATTGTTGCATATAGAGATGGCCAAATCTATGTTTTATATAGGGTTGACTTAGTTGGTTTTATTTGCCATACTATAGGTTTCATCAAAAGAGTCTTAATGCATGAAAATTGGCATTTCCCCCTATTTTAGGGGTTTGAGTCGACTCAAAGCCTGCTTCGGTCGACTCATACAGCTAGTCATTTTAATGAATTATTTTCAGGAGGGCTCTCATCAACCCTTCGGTCGACTCATACTATGACCATTTGTATCTGGCTAAATTTGCATGTTGCGCATCGACGCATGTCATGCTCCGGTCGATGCATGGTCCTGATTTTTGCATAGTCTTATATACGGATAAGCTCAAGTCGACCTCTTTACTGCATAGGTCAACCGCTCGTTGTTTTAAGTCAAAATTCTGTTATGTCAAACTGTTTTGTGAGTCTGTTTTGTTTGTTAAGTCAGTTATGTTTTATATATAAGTTGAGTTGTACTATTCCTTTCATATCATCTAGGAAAACAAGAAAAGTGAAATTTACGTGTCGATTTTGTTCTCATCGTCTTCATTCTCTTCATAGCGTTTCACAGCAACTATACATAATCATTTTTGTTGTGCATTGTGCATGTTCGAGGTGATAACATCCAAAGCCGAAGATTGGTTTAATCTGGTTTGGGTTGAGTAATCAGTGGATTTTTCTTGAATAAAACCATTAGGGTTTTATCCTCCAAGAATCTTAGATTTTGGTTTTTTTTTGTATGAATCGGTCCATCACAGATTCATCCAAGCGAGAGGTTCTGTCAGTTTAGTAGCGGTAAACAGAGGATTATGAATGGAAGATTCGGGTTCGACACGTGGGTGACTAAAATTAGTCGGGCCATATTTGAAGATCGAGGGTTGATCAAAGAGAGTGTTGTAATCAAAGGTTTATTCACTGCGTTCGAAGGACTTGATTCAACTTGAACCAAGGGACAAGAAGAAATAGGCTCTACAACAAAAAAATTGTGTTCGATTGTTTGATCTCTATTTGCTTCTTGTATAAACTTTGACCAATAGGTTATATCTATCTATATACAGGTCTCAATTCTATTGTTAGAATTAAGGGCAGACGTACCCCGAGCGAGGACGATGGGGGAACTACCTCAACAAATCGTTGTCTTTTTATTTACGTTTATATTGCTAAATTTCTTAGTTTTTTAGTGCAAACGATTGTGTCAATCAAATTCTGATTTGAGTTGTGCTGAACTATTTTTTAAGCTAATTACAATCATTGGTTGTAATAGAAAACTTGAGCACTCAACTCTCAAATAGAATTTACTTGTAGTGCTCTGCCCTTCAAGTGTTTGATCAATTGTGTGAACTAAAAACATTTTGTGTTGTCTTTTCAAATTGTCTATATTTTAAAGGCATTAGAACTAGTCACACCTTATAGTGAACAAAATCAAACTGAAGTGTGATTAAAGTGGTGATTCTCAAATCTCGTTTATCAAATTCCATAGGCTTTACGCATATCTGATTTTCTAGTAATTATTCGTTTTAGATGTGTATAGTTCCTTGACCGCTTCCGCCTTAAACCTTTTTGAAAAGCAATTTTTGGTAGCGTCGACTCTGTTTTAAACAAGCAATCTATTCAACCCCTTATAGATCTGCACCATTGTCTAAAAAATGGTATCAGGAGCACCGATTCATTTCGTTCTTCAAGTATAACTTAGTAGAAAATGGCTAACGATCCTAAAGGGGCTTATAATAGTGCACCTATTTTCAATGGAGAAAACTATAGTTATTGGAAAGACTGTATGCGTGTGCATATAAATTCCATTGACAAGAAGGTATGGAATGTTATTTCGAACGGTCCTATGGAAATAACCATGATCGACGAAGATAACAGGATTGTGCCTAAGCCTGAAGCACAATGGAAAGATGATGACGAAAAAAAATATAATTACGATTAGAAAGCTAAAAATATTCGGATCTCCTCCTTGGGAGTTGATGAATACTATAGAGTTTCCCATCGTTTGACTGCTAAGGATATGTAGAACTCATTACAAGTTGCCCATGAGGGAACCAATGATGTCAAACTGGCTAGAATCAATACTTTAACGTAAGAGTTTGATCTCTTTCACATGGAGTAAGGAGAAACCATTGCTTACATGTAAAAGAGATTTTCTCATCTTATCAATATACTAAATTCACTTGGTAGGCCAGTTGCCAATAATGTTGCTACTAACAAATTCCTAAAATGTCTTACTAGGGAATGACAACCAAAAGTAATCGCTATAAAGGAAGCAAATGATCTTATGACTTTGGACCTTACAACACTCTTTGGAAAGCTTCAAGAACACGAGCAAGTGCTTCTTAGTCTTGAGCAATTTGAGAAAAAGGAAAAGAAGGAGAAAATGAAAAATGCGAAAAAGAATTCCATAACTCTAAAGGCTTCTTGTTCAAAGTCCTATGCAAAAGAGTTGAGTGATTGCGATACGAGTGATGACAAAGATGACGAAAAGGATGAGGATATGGGGCAGTTTGTGAAGCGATACAATCACTATGTCAAGAAAAATGATATCCAACATTTTGAAAAGAATCTAGTCAATTTCAGAAAACAATCAAGATATTTTAAGAATGACGACAACAAAGGAAGTAGAGCAAAAGGGTCATGCTTTAACTGCTAAAAAGCCGTACATTACAAGTCGGATTATCCCTTGATGAAAAAGGACAAAGGAAAGGAGACTAATCGGTCACACAAGAAGCAAGTTAAGTCAAGAAGAGCTTAAATCGCATGAGAAAGAGATAGTAAGTCATCCGAGGATGATAGTTCTAGTGACAAAGATGAACTCGTCAACTTTTATCTCTCCGCTCATCAAAAGAAGAAAAACAAAAGGTACGACATGCAAAATATGATAATTCTACTAGATTGTCTCATTCCGAATTGCAAACTGCTTTTGATACCTTACATCATGAAGCCAACGAAGCCTTTAAAAGGATAGCCTCAAATAAACAAATTTTTGCTCACTTAGAGCAAAAGATTCTTGATTCCAAAAGGAAACTAGAGGCATTAAAGGCTTCCATAGTGGAAGGTACAAAAGTGGATTGTGAGGAAATAAGAAAAAGAGTAGTTAACTTCGGGTGTGATACTTGTTACATTTGGCAAAATGAAGTTAGAAATCTCACGGCCAAACTTAACAAGGCTCTAGAATCCAAAATCACATTTTCTATCGATAAAACACATTTTAGAAAGAGTATGGTTAACCCCTATAAAAAATACACGTATGTGGTAAAGAATCATGATATCAAAAGTGATACAAGAGTTGACTTTTCTTGTTTGTATTGTTGCAAGAAGGGTTACACCATTGCTAAATGTCGCTTTAGGAGATTTTTGGTTCCTAAAGGGGTTTATCAATAGTTGCCGAAATGCGACCATGTTTTCACTCACAACCAAGGACCAAATAAACAATTGGGTACCTATTCTTGTTAATTGTGTTCATAGGTACAATGTCTTGAGACTACAGAGAGAAGATGGGTTCTCAATAGTGGCTGCTCAAGACATATGACAGGAGACATATCTCTCTTCATTGACTTTATGGAAAAGAAGAAGGTATTTGTAACCTATGGAGACAACAACAGAGGAACAATACTTGGAAAAGGTAGTGTAGGTAATCCCTCATGATGTATTGCTAGTCGATGGCCTTAAACATTATCTCATTAGCATTAGTCAATTATGCGACAAAGGATATAAAGTATCATTTTCAAAAGATTGTTGCTTAATTGAACACAATGATAAAATGAAGGATGTATTTAATGGTCTAAGGGTAAATAATATCTATATGCTATATTTGAGTGAAGTATCATTGACTAGCGATAAATGTCTCATGACAATGAGTGAGGACTCATGGTTGTGGCATAGACATTTAGCTCATGTCAATTTTGAATTGCTAAATAAGATAGTTTCAAAAGATCTAGTCATAGGCTTGCCCAAAATCAAGTTCACCAAGGATCACTTATGTGATGCATTCCAAATGGGGAAGCAAACAAGGATATCGTTTAAATCTAAAAACATTGTTTCAACTACGAGACCTCTTGAACTTCTTTATATGGATCTTTTTAGGCTATCTAGAATTAAAAGTCTAGGTGGTAACTATTATGGTTTTGTTATAGTCGATGATTTTTCTAGATTTTGCTGGACTATCTTCTTGGCTAGCAAGAGCGATACATTCTCCGCCTTTGAAAAATTTGCTAAGCTTTCTCAAAATAAGTTAAACACAAACATCATATCAATTAGAAGTGATCATGGGGGTGAGTTCGAGAATTATCTGTTTGAGGAATATTGTGGTAGACACGGAGTTGATCATAACTTCTCCGCTCCGTGTACCCCTCAACAAAATGGGGTTGTGGAGTGTAAAAATCGAATTTTGGAAGAGTTAGGGAGAACTATGATCAACGAAAGTGGGCTTTCTAAGTATTTCTAGGCTGACGCCATTAGTACGACTTGTTACGTTTTAAATAGGGTGCTCATTCACCCTATTCTAAACAAAACACCGTATGAACTGTTAAAAGGGAGAAAGCCAAATATGTCTCACCTACATGTCTTCGGTTGTAAGTGTTTTGTGTTAAACAATGGAAAAGAAAGTCTAGGTAAATTTGATTCCAAGGCAGACGAAGGTATCTTCCTCAGACACTCTCTGTCAAGTAAAGCCTATAGAATATACAACAAGAGATTACTTACTGTCAAAGAATCTGTTTACGTTACATTTAATGAGTCTTATCCGAAAAGTGTTGGAGAAGGTAGTTTATTTCATGGTGCAGGTGTATCTTCTGAAGACATACTCAAAGATGCTGAGACGAGAATTGATCAACCTGACCCAACCAAAGTTGAGGAGGAAAAAGATCACCGCCATGAGAAGACTGAGGAAGTTCATCCATCTAACAAAGATAATCTCCCTCCAGCTTGGAATTCTTCCAAAGACCATCCCATCGATAATATCCTCAGTGATATCTCAAAGGAAGTGACGACTCGATCAAAGCTAAGTAATTTTTGTTATCATTTCGCTTTCGTTTCTCAGGTAGAACCTAAAAACCCAAAAGAGGCTTTACTCGATAAACATTGGTTCCTGTCAATGCAAGAGGAACTTAATCAGTTTAAAAGAAATGAGGTTTGGGACCTTGTCCCTCCTCTGCGAGACCATAGAGTAATTGGCACCCGATGGGTGTTTAGGAACAAACTGAACAAAAACGGAGTAATAACACATAATAAGGCGTGTTTTGTCGCGCAGGGGTATAACCAAGAGGAAGGCATCGACTATGAGGAGACTTATGCGCCGATTGCCTGACTCGAGGCTATACACCTTCTACTTGCCTTCGCTTATTCGAAAATTTTTAAGATATTTCAAATGGATGTGAAAAGTGCGTTCCTTAATGGTTATATAAATGAAGAGGTTTATGTTGCCCAACCTCCGGGGTTTGAATCCCATGAGTATCCTGATCATGTATATAAATTAAAACGTGCCTTGTATGGAATCAAGCAAGCCCCTAGGGCTTGGTATGATCGTCTAAGCAAGTTTCTCCTTGATCAAGGGTACTCAAGAGGAAAGGTTGACACAACTCTTTTCATTAAGCGTCAAGGAAAACACTTAATTTTGGTACAAATTTATGTTGATGATATCATTTTTGGGTCAACTAACATTAATCTAGTAAGGGAGTTTTCTACTTTAATGCAGGGAAAAGTCAAAATAAGTATGATAGGGGAGCTCACATATTTCATCGGATTGCAAATCAAGCAACTGCAGGAGGGTACCTTTGTGAGCCAGACGAAATACTACCTTGAGCTTCTCAAGCGGTTTGACATGGCAAACTCCAAAGCTATCGACACTCCAATGCCAACGTGTGCGAATCTTAGCCGAGACGAAAATGGTAAGGATGTAAAGGTGAAAAAGTATTGAGGTATGATTGGATCTCTCCTCTATCTTACTGCCTTTAGACCCGACATTATGTTTAATGTCTGTATGTGCACTAGGTACCACTCATCTCCTAAAGAATCCCGTTTAAAAGCAGTAAAACGCATAATTAGATACCTCTCGGGTACTCCAAAGTATGGGCTCTGGTATTCTAAGGGAAATGATTGCTCCTTGGCTGGCTTTTCCGATTCTAATTTTGCGGGATGCAAATCAGATAGGAAAAGTACGAGTGGAACATGTCATCTATTTTCAAACTCTTTGGTAAGTTGGTATAGCAAAAAGCAGGTCTCTGTAGCTTTATCAACCACCAAAACGGAATACGTTGTGACCGACAGTTGTTGCGCTCAAGTCTTATGGCTTAAGCAACAATTTCTTGACTTTAACCTCAAACTTGAGCGTGTTCCAATTTTTTGTGATAACACGAGTGCTATTAACCTAACCAAGAATCCTGTGCTACATTCATGCACCAAGCATATCGAAATTCGACACCACTTCCTTAGGGATCATGTGGAGAAGGGTGACATGGTGTTTGAGCACGTTGACACTAAAAATCAACTTGCAGATATCTTTACAAAACCACTCGCTACAAAGCCTTTCTTTCACATCCTACGGAAACTCGGTGTTCTTGATATTTCGGATCGTGTTTTGAAAATATCACTCGCATGCTATATATATATATGTATATGTGTGTGTGTGTGTGTGTGTGTGTGTGTGCTTTGTTCATCTTTTACCTAACAAATGAAGATGTTTAGAGCCATATGTGAGGGCATTCCGTTACAATTAGAGCTGAGGTAATATCCTTCCTTAATTAGAATCTCTCAAAATTCCCACGTTCATAAAATGTAATGTTTCAAATTATGTGTCATTATTGTCATGTATACCTGATTGCACTTATTTCATTCCTTTGTATGCTTGAAATTTGATTTGGCTTGGTATTTATTCTCATTGTATGCTAAATTGAACAAAATTGAAGTTTTTGCTATTTTTTGTCTGCATGAGTCGACCTATACAGGGTAACGGCTGACTCACAAAAGTGATATTTTTCATGCTTGAGAAATGGGTATGCTCAGGTTGACCCTGCGGTCGACGCATACCCATGTAATTTCCAACGTGCTATTTTTCACACAGTATGCGCCAATGCATGACCCTTCCGGTCGATGCATCATGCAAATTCTCTTAAAAATGTCTACTAAACTGTTCATTTTCCACTATTTTTAATGCAATTTAATTCATATTGTCCATTCAAAGTCATCATCATTAAAACATTTGCATTGAGCATCGTAACCTACATCAAGGCTATCTATCTTCCTCTCCTCTTCACAAAACCTAGCATCTACAAAAGGGGTAAAATCATTATCTTATCTCCATCTTTAAGAGTACCCTCTTCATCACAAATTTTTCATCTCCAAACTTGAAAGTAAAAATGTCTACCCAAAGGATCACCGGCAAGAGAACTACCAGAGAATCCTCCTCCCATGCAGGTCAATCATCTAGAACCCTAACTATTTATAGTTAAGCAACATGCTTACTACCGAAAGATTGCTGAACTTATGCACATTCCGCAAGTGATTGATCTTCTTGATGCTCAAGGTTTCAACAACTTTTTAGAATGTAACACTAAGTACAATGAAGACCTTGTGAGGATCTTTTACACTGGATTTTAAGGGAAATTTCAAGGTTTCGAGTTCAACACAAAACTAGGAAATACTATGGTATGTGTGAACGACTTGGTCTGGAAAACTCTGTTTGACATATCACCAGTATCTACTGAGCCCATCATTAAGGCCACAGATGCCCGTACTGTCATAGGCTACGAGTTCAAAGAGGATTTTAACTCCATGTTGAAGAAACCATATGCTGATGATATAGTGGCAAGTGACCTCTTCCCAAAGACGGTCACAACGGGAAAATTAAAACCAATTGATAGAATCTTATAGTGGAATAAGAAAGGCGGCTATTCTTGCTTCGATCAAGCTGAGGTACATTTGATCTATATTCTGAAGAAAAAGATCAAAATCAATTGGACTCACTACATCACAAGTAGGATTTATTCGCTGAAGGATTCAGGTAGAGGGACTGCTCTATCATACGGGTCCTTTATCTAAGAAGTTCTCAACAACGCCAAAATCACAGTTCCAGCCATCCCTTACAAATCACTGACCTCAGATCAAGAGTTTTGCCAAAAGACTCTTACCAAGATGGGATATATTTGGGATGAACAGAAAGTCATTACAGGTTCATTGTCAAGGTGACTACCTCTCGGTTGGAAGAATCAGACGAGATTGATGACCAGAACGAGGAAGCACAGGAAGAAGAACAAGAAGAACGGGTAGGCGGACAACCTATGGAGGTTGATGACCAATATAATAGTGGGTGTCTAAATCAATCACCTTACTTGGATCATGAGGATGAACAAGGGTAGGGCGCCTGGCAACATACAGGCTGGACATCGTTAGGTGACAACTATATGCCACAACATCATTTGGAGTATCAAGACACTCCAAACTAGAGCTATGAGCCTCAACCATCCCCGCATTCGCAACAACACTCCGATGAACTCCTCGACATGATGAAGACTATGCAGCTTGAGCAACGCTCGTTCATGATTGCTCAGGATGAGCGATTCTCTCAACTACAAAGTCAATTTCAAACTCACACCGAAAATTTCAATGCATTTTCATCCGGTGTCAGGAGAAGGTTCGATGGGTTTGTTGAAACAGCAGCAAGTCAACATAGGGCTCTTGCCACCAACTTCAACACCCTCAATAGAGCGGTCTTGGAGTTTACTAAAAGATCTGATGCATAATTGCCTCCGGAGTATCCCTCTCAAGGACGTGGCCATCATTTCAAGGGGAGGAGACTTTGAAGATGTCTTGCATACTGCATTTTGCATCTGATTATCTGTTAATTAATATTTCTATTTGTTGTTAAATGGTTTATGTACTCATGTGTGTTTAATTTTTGTTCATGACTGAGATAGCAAACCTTATTGTTGTTCTATTTTGTGTGGCTCTATTTATCTTTTTGTTTATGTGTTCATTAACTACATCGTATGTGAATGTCTGTTAATGTATAGCCTGTTGTGAGTGTTTGGAACTTGCGTCTCCTTTTACTTTTATACAAATTCATTGGCAGGTGTTTATTTCTTTTTGATGTTGTCAAAGGGGGAGAAGAGTATCAAGCACAACAGTAGAAACAAAAACATCACAGGTGAAGACTTAGTATTCACGCAGAAGAGTGTGTAGGGATGAAGGCATCCAGGAATGGGGAGGATAATGTGACACATCATACATCAAAGTTCTATTGTTTTGCCATCATCAAAAAAGGGAGTATGTGAGGGCAAAACCTCATAGATAGATGCACTCGTTTCGATGATGTCAAAACTCAGCTCCATAGAAAAATGCATGTTGGACGTTGTCACCATGTCATATTTGAGTATCTTGTATCTCATAAGTCAAACACTCTTCAAAAACATGATTGTTGCATACAAAGATGGCCAAATCTATGTTTCATATTGAAGGAAAATTGCGATCTATACGCAGCGAAAAACAAAAATTTCCTTTAGTGATCCTTACGAATGAGCATGGTCAGTGATAGAATCATTACCTCTTTGTGGCGATTCAGATCTTTGATGCAGCGATCACAAGCGTTGATGAAGTGCAACGCCTCTACTCAGTCCACACGAACAGCTTCCGGTCACAGTGCTAGCTGCTTACGAACGGAATTATTTGAGTGAGAAAAGAGAATCAAAAACGAAATTGCATCAAGTGAAAGCTTCATCACAAAGGTTCCTTTTATAGACTCTCTTGTGGGCTGCGGGCTAAAAACCCAATTCACATGATCCATAATAATATTATATATTATTATAATAACTATTATTATAATAAATATATTTATTTTATTATTATTTTATAACCATTATAAAATAACAATAATTATTATTATATTATCCGAATTTCTATTTTTCACTTAAGTGCACCGTACCTTACGGTGTTCCTTTGATTTCTCCATCTCTCATCAAACTGTCCTTATGTGTGTGACCTGTAGGATTTCGTAACGTTGGTAATTATATTAAATTATATATTTAACATAATAAACAGTAAGCGGTATCTAGCAACACATCACTGCTACCCAAGTCACGAAAATGTCATGTGATCTGACAAAACCTTTTTCGTGATAATATATGTTTGTACAATTACCCTTTTGCCCCTATGTCTATATTGAACACAAGGCATACACTGTGTCATCCTTGTCCAGTTCAATATTGGGCCCTTAGACATTTCTCCTGTTATGCAGGATTGGCAAATTCCATCTAGGACACTCATGTCCCTCAGCATGCTTCGTGGAGTGCCCATCAACTGTCTTTATGATCATCCAGTTACGGATAATGTTTGATCAGCAATAAAGCACCCGACTCTACATCTAGGGTCCATAGTGGTTTCAGGTCGAAGGGTGGTAATACACCATTATCATCATGAGAATAACTTATGACACTTTGCATAACATACTATGTAGTATTCTCATAGCGGGTCAATCCGATATAAATATTACTCCTAATATTTATACCTATGTCAAGACTTGATAACTCTTTATCCATGATCCATGAGATGTGATCATCAGTCTATCTTCATAATAGTCTCAATGCTTTTAATGTTATCCCACTTTGCAATAAAGCTTGACTACGGATATTTTAAGAATAATGTCTTTATGTTTAATGGGATCTCATGATTAAGTCACACTTAACATTTCATTAAACAGACTAACTATTCTAGGGACTTTATTATTCTGAAAGACAAACATAATAAAGAAATACCTTTTATTATTAAACGAATAATCCGATACAAGTACCAAAAGTTATTGGCCTCTAGGGCTTACACCAACAATCTCCCACTAGCACTAGAGCCAATTAGGCATACCCTTAATACCCATAGATCTAGTATGACCATCATGCTTCTGTTGCGCAAGAGGCTTTGTTAATGGGTCAGCGATATTGTCAAGTGTAGGTACTCTACATATCTTCACATCTCCCCGATCGATTATCTCTCGAATGAGGTGATAACGCCTAAGTATGTGTTTGGATCGTTGGTGAGATCTAGGCTCCTTAGCTTGTGCGATAGCACCATTGTTATCACAATATAAACCAATGGGATCCACAATGCTAGGGACTATGCCAAGTTCACTAATGAACTTCTTGATCCAAACAGCTTCCTTTGCTGCATTTGAGGCTGCAATATACTCGGCCTCAGTTGTAGAATCAGCAACTGTTTCTTGCTTTGAACTTTTCCAGCTCACAGCGCCACCATTGAGACAGAACACATAACCAGATTGTGATCTAAAATCATCCTTATCTGTCTGGAAGCTAGCATCAGTGTAACCAATTACATCAAGCTCTTCCTGACCTCCATATATCAAGAATGAATCCTTAGTCCTTCTCAAGTACTTAAGAATATTCTTGACAGCTACCCAGTGAGCATCACCGGGATCAGATTGGTACCTACTCGTTGCACTTAATGCATACGAGACATCTGGTCGAGTACATAACATGGCATACATGATAGATCCTATTGCAGATGCATATGGAATCTTATTCATGCGATCCCTTTCTTCCTTAGTTGAAGGGGATTGTGTTTTTGATAAACACAGACCATGTTGCATAGGTATGAATCCTTTCTTGGAATCATGCATATTAAAGCGTCTCAACACTTTATCTATGTATGTACTCTGACTTAGGCCAAGCAGTTTTTGTGATCTATCTCTATAGATCCTAATTCCTAATATATAGGCTGCTTCACCTAGGTCTTTCATAGAAAAACAATTCCCTAACCAAGTCTTCACTTGTTGCAAGGTAGGGACATCGTTTCCAATGAGTAATATGTCATCTACATATAATACCAGAAACACGATCATGCTCCCACTAACCTTCTTGTAGACACAAGGTTCATCTTCATTTTTGATGAATCCATATTGTCTTACGGTTTCATCAAAACGAAGATTCCAGCTTCTGGAAGCTTGCTTCAATCCATAGATTGATCGCTGTAACTTGCATATCTTTTGGGCATCTTGTGGTATGTCAAATCCTTCAGGTTGTGTCATGTACACATCCTCAAGAAGATTCCCATTAAGGAAAGCAGTTTTGACATCCATCTGCCATATTTCATAATCATGATATGCAGCGATGGCAAGTAAAATCCGAACAGATTTAAGCATTGCAACTGGTGAAAAGGTTTCATCATAGTCAACCCCATGAATTTGTTTATAGCCTTTTGCAACCAGTCTTGCTTTATAGGTATGTACCTTACCATCCATGTCAGTCTTCTTCTTGAAGACCCACTTGCATCCTATAGGGTTAACTCCTATAGGAGGTTCTACCAAGGTCCAAACCTGGTTTGTGTACATGGAATCCATTTCAGATTTCATGGCTTCTAGCCACTTCTCAGACTCAGGACCAGTTATGGCCTCTTTGTAGGTCACAGGCTCATCTTGATCCATGAGTAATACATCACCCTGATCACTTATGAGATATCCATATCTCTCAGGTTGGTGACGTATCCTGCTTGACCTACGCTGGTCTTGTTCTTCTTGAGCAGGTTGCTCTTCCACAACTACTTGTGTTTCCCGCTCTAGTTCCTCCATAGGTGTTTCAATGTTTTGTGATTCTTGAATTTCTTCAAGCTCTATTTTCCTCCCACTGTTTCCTTTGGAAATAAAATCCCTTTCCAGAAAGACTCCAGTTCGAGCGACAAACACTTTGCCCTCAGAAGGATTGTAGAAGTAATATCCTCTTGTTTCTTTAGGATACCCCACAAATAAGCATTTGTCAGATTTGGGCTCAAGCTTGGTTGAAATTTGTCGTTTGACGTAAACCTCGCAACCCCAAATCTTCATGTAAGACATATGTGGTTTCTTACCACTCCATATCTCATATGGTGTCTTATCAACCTTTTTGGATGGAACACGGTTAAGTGTGTAAGCTGCTGTTAATAATGCATGTCCCCAAAAGGAGTTTGGAAGATCGACGTGACTCATCATGGATCGGACCATGTCTAACAAGGTTCGATTTCTTCTCTCAGATACACCATTCCATTGTGGTGTTCCAGGAGGAGTAAGTTGGGATAGAATCCCATACTCTTTTAGATGGTCATCAAATTCTAGGCTTAAATATTCACCGCCTCGATCTGATCAAAGAACTTTAATATTCTTACCTAGTTGGTTTTGTACTTCATTCTTGAATTCCTTGAACTTTTCAAAGGACTCAGATTTGTGTTTCATTAAATACACATATCCGTATCTACTGAAGTCATCAGTAAAAGTGATGAAGTACTGAAAACCTCCTCTGGCTGGTATGTTCAGTGGTCCACATACATCAGTATGTATGAGTGCCAAAAGATCATTAGCCCTTTCACCTTTTCCTGTGAATGGGGACTTTGTCATCTTTCCAATTAAACAAGATCTGCATGTCTCATATGATTCATAATCAAAAGAGTCCAAGAGTCCATCTTTATGGAGTTTGGAAATGCGTTTCTCATTTATGTGGCCTAATCGACAGTGCCAAAGGTAAGTTGGATTCAACTCATTAGGTTTCAACCTTTTAGTATTAATGTTATAAATTGGCATTTCGAGATCAAGGACATATAGTCCATTATTCATTTTTGCAGTAGCATAGAATATATCATTCAAATAAATGGAGCAACAATTGTTCCTTATTATGAATGAAAAACCAAACTTGTCCAAACAAGAAACGGAAATAATATTCCTGCTAATTGCAGGTACATAATAACAGTTCTCTAACTGAATTATTAAACCACTAGGTAAAGTTAAAACATAAGTTCCTACAGCTAAAGCAGCAACCTTTGCTCCATTGCCAACTCGTAGGTCAACTTCACCTTTTGCCAAATTTCTACTCCTTTTTAGCCCCTGCACATTAGTACAAATGTGAGAACCGCATCCAGTATCTAATACCCATGATGCAGAAGTAGATAAATTAATTTCAATAACAAAAATACCTGAATTTGAAGTCTCTACTCCATTATTCTTATCTTCCAGGTACTTTGGGCAATTTCTCTTCCAATGTCCGGTCTTACCGCAATGGAAGCAAGTGCCCTCCTTTGCTATTCCTCCACTAGGCTTCAAAACAGGAGGAGTGGGTTTGGGTTTGGCAACTTCCTTGCCTTTCCCTCTACCACCCTATTTGATGGGCCTCTTGTTCTGTTTCTTTCCATTACTGACCATCAGAATGGATTTCCCTTTTGTCTTCATATTCTGCTCAGCAGTTCTCAACATGCCTAGCAGTTCTGGAAGACTTTTGTCCAAGTCATTCATATTGAAATTCAGGACAAACTGACTGAAGCTCTCTGGCAACGATTGCAAGATCAGATCAATCGCAAGTTCCTTTCCAAGGGGAAACCCTAATCTGTCAAGGTTCTCCACATACCCAATCATCTTGAGTACATGGGGACTTACAGGGGCTCCCTCGGCTAACTTGCTGTTAAAAAGGGACTTTGAAACCTGAAACCTCTCATTTCTTGCTTGCTCTTGATAAAGCGTTTTCAGATGTCCGATCATATCGAACGCAGACATGTTCTCGTGTTGCTTTTGCAACTCAGAGTTCATGGTAGCAAGCATGAGGCAAGCGGTTTCATTGGCATCATCGAAATGCTTTTTATAAGCATCTCTTTCTGCCTTTGGTGCAGAACTAGGAGGTTCCTCCTCAGGAACTGGTGTCTCCAAGACATACAGCTTCTTATCGTGCTTGAGGACAATCCTCAGATTACGGTGCCAATCCAGGAAATTTGTCCCAGACAATTTTTCCTTATCTAGGATGGATCGCAAAATATTGTTCGATGTGTTTGTTGTCATGGTAATCTACAAGAGAAATATGAAAATATAAGTATCATTAAAACAACATATTTAATTAGGCCTTTAATCAAATATGCTCCCACTATTTTATTCAAAACAAATGACCCTCATCATTTGATTCGGAAAATCCCGTTGGAAGACTTTCTAGTGGGTCGAGATCCATGTTTCACTTTGTTTTAAGTCAGCGTTAGGCTGATTACACAAAACTAAGTTATTTAGGTAGGAACTCCTTCCAATTGTATCTCATACAACTCTCGAATATTTTCAATTGGGTGAATAACTCCTTATTCTGATCCATCACATGAATCATTCCCAATTCTTGCTTCTAAACATATATAATCTTATTATAATTTGTTTAGTTAAGTTTGACCCATTGTTTTAGCAATTGGATATTACAATTATCCCATCACACCTTACTAATATAGAACATGCACCTCGCGTAGGCGAAACCTACAATGCTCGATACTAGTCTTGATGAGTGCTAAAAATTGGAAAGCATAAACTTAATATTTAATTTTGAGGGAATTTGTTATTAGTTTGATCTCACCGGCTTAACATGCAAAACGTCTCTCACATGCATCAACATACAATTACATGCATCAACATACATATAAAAAAAAAAAAAGATACAATTATGGCCCCTAACGCAATTGTTCTCTCAAGCCAATGAGAGAACCTAAGCTAACCTAATAACGATCTAAGCTTCTCCAAGCATGATCTCCAAGGTTATCCTCCTTTAATATTGAATACTTCCTTTTTTTTTTCATAACATAATATTACATTACATATAAGAAAACTCGTTTTACATACGAGGGAGTGAGATGAGAAAAGAAGTTACATAAAGAGATTGAGAGAGAGGCACGGCACGCAGGCCGTATTCAAAAATCCCAAAACAATAATAAAGGAAAAACTAAGGCCATAACTGATCACCACAAATAAATAATAATAAACACACTTTTATTATTAGTTTAAAATTCCGATAATTAAATAAACTAAATTAAATTTCGACTGATTGATCACACTTTGCAGACTTAGCCGGGGGTTCCGCTGCCCGGTCAGCGGACGGTGGTTCCTGCACAACTTTTGTGCATTTACAACCCCAACCGGAAAAGTCTGCGGCAATACAACACTTGTACTGCCATTAATCCTAATGCAACAATTTCATGCCGTCAAACACAACTCGATTGATAACTCAATATGATAGATCAACATGTCATTGCTTCACCATACTAACGTCGGATTCCGAAGCGAATGAAAATGATGATCTTTCAAAAAGAATTACAATCCTTATGTGATTGAATGGATGAAATCAAAACAGTATATCCCATATACCATCTTTGCATCAGAATTTCTTATATCTTATATAAAAGTGATCGATCTAATTGTGTAACCTATGGATGATCAATGTATCGCACAACTTCACCATACTAATGTCGGTTTCTGAAGCATAATCAACATCAATCATCCAAATCGTACACAACAGATGCCAAATTTAATTAATCGTTTATTGTTAAATTCATTCTGTGTTTTAATCGAATCAAATACAGAAAAGACGGAAATTTAACAGCTATCAGATCCATGGTTTCGTAAGTGGCTCTGATACCACTGAAGGAAAATTGCGATCTATACGCAGCGGAAAACAAAAATTTCCTTTAGTGATCCTTACGAATGAGCATGGTCAGTGATAGAATTATTACCTCTTTGTGGCGATTCAGATCTTTGATGCAGCGATCACAAGCGTTGATGAAGTGCAACGCCTCTACTCAGTCCACACGAACAGCTTCCGGTCACAGTGCTAGCTGCTTACGAACGGAATTATTTGAGTGAGAAAAGAGAATCAAAAACGAAATTGCATCAAGTGAAAGCTTCATCACAAGGGTTCCTTTTATAGACTCTCTTGTGGGCTGCGGGCTAAAAACCCAATTCACATGATCCATAATAATATTATATATTATTATAATAACTATTATTATAATAAATATATTTATTTTATTATTATTTTATAACCATTATAAAATAACAATAATTATTATTATATTATCCGAATTTCTATTTTTCACTTAAGTGCACCGTACCTTACGGTGTTCCTTTGATTTCTCCATCTCTCATCAAACTGTCCTTATGTGTGTGACCCTGTAGGATTTCGTAACGTTGGTAATTATATTAAATTATATATTTAACATAATAAACAGTAAGCGGTATCTAGCAACACATCACTGCTACCCAAGTCACGAAAATGTCATGTGATCTGACAAAACCTTTTTCGTGATAATATATGTTTGTACAATTACCCTTTTGCCCCTATGTCTATATTGAACACAAGGCATACACTGTGTCATCCTTGTCCAGTTCAATATTGGGCCCTTAGACATTTCTCCTGTTATGCAGGATTGGCAAATTCCATCTAGGACACTCATGTCCCTCAGCATGCTTCGTGGAGTGCCCATCAACTGTCTTTATGATCATCCAGTTACGGATAATGTTTGATCAGCAATAAAGCACCCGACTCTACATCTAGGGTCCATAGTGGTTTCAGGTCGAAGGGTGGTAATACACCATTATCATCATGAGAATAACTTATGACACTTTGCATAACATACTATGTAGTATTCTCATAGCGGGTCAATCCGGTATAAATATTACTCCTAATATTTATACCTATGTCAAGACTTGATAACTCTTTATCCATGATCCATGAGATGTGATCATCAGTCTATCTTCATAATAGTCTCAATGCTTTTAATGTTATCCCACTTTGCAATAAAGCTTGACTACGGATATTTTAAGAATAATGTCTTTATGTTTAATGGGATCTCATGATTAAGTCACACTTAACATTTCATTAAACAGACTAACTATTCTAGGGACTTTATTATTCTGAAAGACAAACATAATAAAGAAATACCTTTTATTATTAAACGAATAATCCGATACAAGTACCAAAAGTTATTGGCCTCTAGGGCTTACACCAACACATATAAGGTTGGCTTAGTTGGTTTTATTTGCCATACTATATGTTTCATCAAAAGAGTCTTAATGCATGAAAATTGGCATTTTTGCCTATTTCAGAGCTTTGAGTTGACTCAAAGCCTGTTCCGGTCGACTCATACAACTAGTCATTTTAATGAATTACTTTCAAGAGGGCTTGCGTCGATCCTTAGGTCGACTTATACTATGACCATTTGTATCTGGCTAAATTTGCATGTTGTGCGTCGATGCATGTCATGCTCCGGTCGATGCATGGTCCTGGTTTTTGCATAATCATGTATACGGGTAAGCTCAGGTCGACCGCTCGCTGTTTTAAGTCAAAATTCTGTTATGTCAAACTGTTTTGTGAGTCTATTTTGTTTGTTAAGTCAATTGTGTTTTGTATATAAGTTGAGTTGTATTATTCCTTTCATATCATCTAAGAAAACAAGAAAAGTGAAATTTACATATTGATTTTGTTCTCATCATCTTGATTCTCTTAATATCATTTCACAATAACTACACATAATCATTTTTGTTGTGCATTTTGCATGTTCGAGGTGATAACGTCCAAAGCCGAAGATTGGTTTAATCTGGTTTGGGTTGAGTAATCGACAACTTTTTCTGGAATAAAATCGTTAGGATTTTATTCTCCAAGAATCTCATATTTTAGGGTTTTTTTTGCATGAATCGGTCCATCACAAATTCAGCTGGGCGAAGGTAATTGAAGAGCGGGAGGCTCTGTCAGTTTAATAGCGGTAAACAGAGGATTGTGAGTGGAAGATTCGGGTTCGACATGTGGGTAACTGAAATCAACCGGGCCAGATTTGAAGATCAAGGGTTGTTTAAAGAGAGTTCCGTAATCGAAGGTTTATTCACCATATTCGAAGGACTTGATTCAACTTGAATCTAGGGGCAAGAATAAATAGGCTTTACAACAACAAATTATGTTCGATTGTTTGATCTCTATATTTGCTTATTGTATAAAATTTGACCAACAAGTTATATCTATCTATATATAGGTCTCAATTTTATTGTTAGAATTAAGGGCAGACGTACCCTGAGCGAGGACAACGGGGAAACTGCCTCAACAAATCGTTGTGTCTTTTTCTTTACATTTATATTGCTAAATTTTTGAGTTTTTTTAGTGCAAATGATTGTGTCAATCAAATTCTAATTTGAGTTATGCTGAAAACATTTTGTGCTGTCTTTTCAAATTGAATATATTTTAAAGGCATTGGAACTAGTTACACCTTATAGTGAACAAAATTAAATTGAAGTGTGATTAAAGTGGTGATTCTCAAATCTCGTTTATCAAATTCCATAGGCTTTACGCATATCCGGTTTTCTAGTAATCGTTCGTTTTAGACGTGTATAGTTCCTCGGACGCTTCCGCCTTAAACATTTTTGAAAACCAAGTTTTAGTAGCGCCGACTATGTTTTAAAAAAGCGATCTATTCAACCCCCCTTCTAGATTTGCGCCTTCGTCTAACATAAAGCACTTGAGTTCCAAGAGGGGGACTATATGTTCTTGAGATTTACTCTAATAATCGGTGTTGGTCGAGTTTTAAAGTATCGAAAGCTCATGCAACCTTTTATTAGTCCATACCAGATATTGCAAAGTATATGAGACGCGGCCTATCAGATTACCTTCCCATCGCTGCTCGCTAATCTTCATTATGTGTTTCATGTGTCTCAACTGAGGAGATACATTACAGATCTGTCTCATGTGATCCAAGTGGAAGATATACATGTGAGAGATAACCTGATTGTTGAGGCATCACCCTTGTGTATAGAGGATTGGTAAGTGAAGCATTTGCACGGTGAGGAGATTACCTTGGTGAAGGTAGTGTATGAAAGACCAGCTGGTGGAAGCATAACTTGGGAGTTGGAGAGTCAGATGAGGGAGTCCTAATTGTTTCCTTCAGGTAATTTCGAGGGCGGATTTTTTTTTAAGTGGGGGAGAGTTGTGACACCCTAAATTCAATTAATTAATTTAATTTAATTTTTTAGAATTTTATTTGATGAATTGGTGTTTTAAATTGTTTGTTGTGTGATTGTGGGGAAAAGTATCCTTGGAGCAGAGGTATAGAGAGTAAGAGTTTGGTATAGTTGTTTAGAATTAATTAAAATTTTAATTAATTATTAGAATAAATAGTGTTTTACTTTAACTAATTAAATAAAAATAGTAAAATAGGAGTTTTGGGCCATTGTGAGAATTGGAGAAAATATGTGGTAAGAGTACAGAAGCTAGTAATGAGTTGAGTTAAAATGGTAATTTATAAACTCTATATATTCTAAAATCTGGGAGAAGAGCTATATTTTTAGAGAAATTTGACAATACGTAAAACAAGAGGCAAAGAGGGACACATTTTTTTGGTAAGAAGAGATAAGATTGGGGAGAAGGACTCATAGAAGTTGTTCAATTCACTACCATTGTTAGAAATCTAAGGTAAGAGGAGAGAAATGTATACCAATTTAGGTGTATTACATGAATGGTAGATATGAGAAGTCCTTTACTCTCTTTAGGGCAATTGGGATGTGATTAATTTTGAATGTCTATGATGTTTTAATATTATTGGCTATTCTAATGATGAATTTTGTGTGCATATATGTGTACCATTTTCTGTTTAGAGATATTGATGTTTCCCGCCATGTTTGAGGGTGTTGAAGGTTTTGGGGTAAATATGATTTTGAGGATTTATGGATTAAATGTGTAAAACCATAGCAATAATATGCTATGGATGAATATATGTCATGTATATACTTTTTTGTTGATTTTGATGGCTGAGGGTGAATGAATGAGAGTTTTCTTTGATCTCCATTACTGAAAACATGTTTTTGACATGTTGAATGTTCGTAATGACCATGGTAGTCGTCACACTCAGGTTCATGAAAGGTGTCATGCCATGACGACCATGGTAGTCATGAACATGTAACTTGCGTAAATTGGTTATTTTCTTGTATTGGAGTGCAGAATCTGATTTTTCGACTTTTGTTGGATGGTTGGCTATTCTTAGCCACTGTTTGATATTGTTTTGATGTGAGTTGATGATCAGCTATAATTGATCGAAGTTATGAAATGATGGATGAATGATGGGAATGTTTTTAATGTTGTTGAACATGTTGTTATGATGAGCAGTGCATATTTTATGATGATTTTGTGATGAGTGATTATTGCGTATGATGAATGATATGGTGCAGAAATAGTGAGATATGTATGGTGATCCTTTTGGTGATAACACATTTTGTCAAGAGTCATGCATCATGGTGTACGAACTTCGGTCCAATTTTATATGCTTTGGTCCTATGGTGGGGATTGGGAGCGAGTAGCTAGTCTCAGGTGGAAATCAGTGAAGTGTTACCTATGGTGATGATAGCGATTTAGTGTGCTCTGGTCCTATGATGGGGATCAGAAGCGAGATGAACCTGAGTGTTCAAGAATGGTATTGCATGCATAATGAGTTAGTTGTGGAGTAAATTTGTATACATGATTGTATATGTAATTGATTATTCATGATGTTGTTGTTTGGATGTGAATATGTACATGTTATTTTGAAAGGCGTGAGACTATGTGGTTGTTGATTGTATAATTGAGTGTGTGCTTGTTGTATGTCTTGTACCTTAACATTCTTTACACTATTTATATTAGTTTGTTGTTTCTCACCCCTTGCTTTCTTGCCGTCCACCATGGACATTTTGCAGATACTCAGGAGTAAAGTTTATGCATGTAAATGGAACTTATCTATTGGAGTTACTTTGTTTAGTTTTATTTTTGTTTTAGAAGTCCTGCTCTAATGTTGTAACACTGTGGTTGGGAATGTTTGTTTGCTTATTATGTTTTGTTGAAGTTTAATCATTTTTATTCGGATTATGTTGAAATTGTTAAAGAGTTAAATATGATAAATCTTCATTTTGAAAACAATTGATTATAATTTGAAGTTGAGACTAAAAGTCTAAGTTGCAATGTTTTTATTATTTGAAATAATATCGAATATTGTTGTAATGATACCTTAAGTGAAGGTGAGTGTGAGATGACATGTGTTGTATGACGTTGATATTTCCGCTGTGTGTTTGTTAAATGTTTGATTTGTTAAAAGTTTTATCATTGACGACACCTTGGATTATTGTGTAAAACTTAATATATGAGTATCGAGATTTAGGGTGTTACATTCGATGGACTCTAAAGACTTATAAGATTTTGGAGACCAAAGACTTGAGAGGGGTCTTAGCGTTGTCAGCAATTACCTCCGACGACCAGGAATTTATTAGTCGCTAAGAGTAATTACAAATGTGAGATAATGGTTTTCAGCAGTTTTCAAGTGCTGCCAGCGTGGTAGTGGGTCAGTAGACTAAGTTGCATGTTCTTGAAGGCATGTCTACATTTTAGGAATAAGTTGTCGGAGACGGTTATCTTTAGTTTAGTATATATATTAGATTCATATATTGTAATCAAGGTCACAAAATTCATATACTTTCTCTATAGAACTGGAATACCCAAGTCAAAGTGCAAAATAATTTATGAGTAACATGTTGTTGCGGTGAAATTTGGATGTCAAGCTATTGATTAACTTGAATCTTAATTCATTTACAACCGGTCTTTGATTTATCCGAAGGAAAGGTTAAAGAAAGGAAAAACCTAAAAGGGAGAGATCTAAGGTTCGGGGGTTGATTAAGCTTAGGGAAGGTATTAGCACCCTAAACTTCCGTAGTACTCTACGGGAACCTTTTGTTTATTTTTTTTTATTTATTTCATTAATTATTTTGCTTTAGGGTATATACAAAGGATTGAAAATTAAAAAAGACCTAGGGGTTAATTCTAAGTTTACTCGGCAAGACATCGCATCTTGTGCCTACATATCCTTACGGGAATGGAATCAGAGTAACTGTAGTTCCCCTCAAAAGGGAGGTTAGAGACTTCTTGACTGTGGTCAAGGTCTCAAGGGGAATAAACGCATCTTAAGGACACGCTTACATGGAGTCTTAAACTCCGATCTCTATGTTATAAATTGTTAAGTGCATTAGGGTTAGGTTAGGGATTCCGCGGTGGGAAACCCTAAAATGAGTGCGGCGACTCTTTGACCTAACACTAGGATAAAAGCAATTTTGCCCGCGGCGGGACACCTAGGCTAAACAGAGTTTGATCCATTAAAGGGGTAAGGCTATTGACTCGGCGGCCAAAAGGCTGGACCTAATCCTTCAGAAGGATAAAACTATAAAAAAATGTGAAAATATGACAAATCATTATATGGAGGAATAATTAAGGTACAGAAATAAGAAAAGTAATAAAGGCAGAGGGTATAAAGAAACAAAGAAACATTTCTGAAAACATGAAGAATATGAAAATATGTAATGACACTTAGAATGAAGTGAGGGAGGAAAATATTGTGGGGCTGTGGCCACCACAAGCACATCTCAACCTCGAGCATGCACATGAAATGCCAAAAGAAAGAAAAGTAATAAAAGGGTACATAAAATGACACGACAAACATCAAACATCAGGAGTTCCTTACGAAAAAGTTTTAATTTTTTAATATTTTAATTATAAAAAAAAGGTTTTAATTTTTTAATATTTTAATTATAAAAAAAAGGTTTTAATTTTTTAATAAAAAATATTTAAGTTAAAATTATTAAAAAAAATTAAGTTTAAATTATAAAAAAAAAGTTTTTGGGGGAAAAGTCTTTTCAGTTTTTTTTAGAACAAAAAGGCTTTTCATCCCAAAAAAGGCTTTTCAGTTTTTTGGGAACAGAAAGGTTTTTTTTTCTTGGGAACAAAAAGGCTTTTCAGTTTTTAAAAAAAAGGTCTTACTAAAAAAAAGGTTTTAATAATAAATAAAAAAAGGATTTTGATTTTAAAAAAGGTTTTGATAAAAAAGAGTTTTGATATTAAAATCTACGGACCTAAACACACATGGAGATTAACATGGCAAAATATGCACATAAACATGAAAAAGCAAAAGGTTTAGTAATTTAACGGATCTAAACACATTAACATGACAAAATATGCACATAAACATGAAAAGGGAAAAGGTTTAGTAATTTAACCTACGAAGCGGAGGTTTGCTTCGGTAAATGTGAAAAAGGTTTGAATAAGGGAACACTGGAGAGCTCCAATCCTTCTGACGAGTTGTGGGAACGACCGCCTTTCTTCTCTGGGGATCTCCTTTGTTTCTCCCTTTCTCTCTCCTCTTTTCTGAAGAAAACCTTCTGACCCCTTTTTCAACAAGGCAACACATGTATATATAGGAAACAAATTAGGGTTAACATCAAATTGTCAATAATGTCCCTAAAGCCCATTTTAAAGCCCAAACTAAATAATTAGTTAAGAAAAAATAAAATTTAAATAATTTAAAATAAACTTAAAATAAAAACTAATAATCCTATTGATTCCTAAAATCAAAAATATTATAAAAAGAACAAAATTTTTTCTAATATTTTTTATTTTATGATTTTTTGGATATTTTTATGAATAATTTAGAAAAAAGTGAAAAAAAATAATATTTTAAAAAATGATTTAATTAAAATACGAAAATAATAATTAAATAATAATAAAAAACTATTTTTGTTATTTTTTAATGAGAGATAGAAACATTTAGAGTAAAAATAATAAAAAACAAAAAGTGACTAAGGTGAGATTCGAACTCTCAACCTCTCACACTCACAACTCCTTACACATGTCCTCTTGCCAATTGTGCCATTTTTACTTTTTAGAAAAAAAATGCATGCCATATGATATTTACCTGCAAAAAGTCAAACGACTACACAAATTTGTTAGTAATTGATTAAATGCAAGAAAAATGCAATGAAATGCGACGACAAATCTTAGGGCAAAATTTAGGGTATTACACATGTGAGTCTGCGTCCCTTTTTCTTTATTGTCTTTATGTTTCCTTAATTGAAATAGTTCATTATTTATTTCATTTATTGTGTTTATTTAACTTCATTTATTGCATTTGTCTTTTACTTTTATTCAAGCTTTTTCATCATTAGATTTTATCTTCATTCTGTCTGCATACAATCATTTCACATACATACTTTCTTATACACATGTTTGCATAAAATTGCTCCCAAGATTTTTCAATTTAATCTCATAGACTAATTAAACTCGTGATTCTTCGCTAATAATACCTGCTAATCAATTAGCACGCTCAGTGGGACATTTTGTGCAACATTTTTCTTTTCTTATACAATAAACTTTTGTATTATTTAGACATCTTTGTTCTATATGAATTGTTTTAAATGTCCGTAGTCATATGCGTTTGAGAAGTGGTAGGACTTTAGAAGAAATGGTTAATCCAAAAAATATTTCTCGTGTTCGAAATGATGCTCTAGACCCTGAACTAACCGTTACTTCGACGGTTGGTCCAACAAGGACATCAAACCTTGTCGGAGTTACCAGTCCAATCTTAACTCCAATAGCGACTTTGACTTCAATACCAAGAGTAATAGTTTCTTTACCGTTAGTAACAGACATCCTAACTACACCCAGACCTACTTTGACTATTGTAGGGGACCCTAACCCTTCTTATGTCCAATGTTTTACCCTACCCTTATTTACTAGAGATTACCCATATGATATCCAATCTCCATGATGTCAGGGCTACAAAGTCATGATTCAAAGTTTGTAGATTATGCTGCAATGGTACGTCACCCCTAAATCCATACTTGGCATCAGAATATTGCATAAGCGATCCTGGTCGGATGGCACAACCACAAAGAGAATTTGGATATGTTCCTCCAGGAATTCCATCTTTAAATACAAATTCTCTAATGTCCACGAGGAAACAAATGGATGAGATTAACCATGAGATGATGAACATGTTAACACAATAGATAAGTATCGTGTTCCATCCTCTAATACAAAACACAACCCAGAGTTACTAGCAGCTAGCCTATTAGATGGGTAGTATTGTTGGTTTTTTTTTTATGTCTCTGCCGCCAGTAGTGCCATTACCCAAAAAGAAAATCCATGCAGAACAACCTCCACATAGGGTAGTCGAAAGAAACCAAACCCAAATTGAACCAGAAATATTTATGGTGCAAAGATACTACGATATTGACCAAGTACTTAGGAATGTCCAACAAAACAACTTTAGATGGGGGAGGGGGAACAATATAACCAACGTGGTCGAACAAAATTTGGCCCAAAATAGCCTTAATATTGGGCTTCATAGGCCCAATTATGTGTCTCCTCTATCGGAATATATCCGGAAGACCGAACATCCCAAGGGTTGGAAAGTCCCCAAATTCACCAAGTTTGCTGGTGACACCAACGAGTCCATAGTCGAGCACGTTGTTAGATATCATACTGAGGTCGACAATACAGTCCATAAAAAAGTTTGAAAATGACATATTTTCCTAATTCTTTAGCAAAGAATGCTTTTACTTGGTTCACCACACTACCTCCACATTCCATATTTAATTGAAATTAATTGGAAAGGGTGTTCTGGACCAATCTAAGATTAGCCTCAAAGAATTGGCTAGTGTGAGACAAAAGGTGGATGAAACCATAGATGATTACCTAAATAGGTTTAGGATAATGAAATCAAGGTGCTTCACCTAGGTGCCCAAACATGAGTTAGTCGAATTGGTTGTAGGGGTCTTCATTATTTCATTAGGAAAAAGTTAGACAAACAATACTTAAGAGATATGACCCAATTATTAGATAGAGTTCGACAGGTCGAACGTCTGAAAGTTGAAAAAGCCAAGTCGAGTAAGTATCATAAAAAGGAAAAAATAGCATACATCGAAATAGAAAACTTATCCGACACAGACAATGACTTTTAGAGGAAAATGAGGTCAATATGGCAGAACTAAAGCCATGACCTCCCTATGTATGTAAATTGCTAAAACCTTCAAATGGAAAAAATCCTATTGAACTAAAAAACAATAAATTTTTCATAAAAATTATACGTTTAATGTAACTAAGTGTGACAAAATTTTCAATCTCTTAGTCTCTGATGGTCAAATTGTAATCCCTACAGGGCTTAAGACACCGACATTAGAACATAGGAAGAAAATTGGTTTTTGTAAATTTCATAACTTTCTATGTCATAAAACTTCTATATGTGTGCTTTTCAGGGACCTTGTTCAAAACACATTAAAGGATTAGAGGCTCAAATTTGATGATAAGCAAAAACCTCAACTAGAGGAAAAAGCTGATCCCAAGGTCGATGAGGCTTTTTTTGTCGAGATTGTTGATGATGTGGTGATAATTGATATAATCAAAGACATAAAAGAGGCTGAACCCAATTATGAAGAGCAAATGAATGTGGTTTTTCCCAAGGCTGAGGAAGAGCTCATTAATTTTCTAAATAGGGGAAAGATTAAGGACTATGAGGTTATGTTGTGCCTGCATTGCAGCATAATAAGTTCTTTTTCAACAAGAGTGGAGTCCTTAAAAAAACTCAGAGACCACGTATGTACCTCTTTCTAATTTCCTCCCTAGGGAGTGGGTTGATTCTATAAGAAGTCAACTGCTGATAAGAGAAAGTGGAAGATCATAGAAGTAGGTGTAGGATTTTCGTACCTCGACAACTCTCATACATCTAAGAAATACTCATATATTTCGAACAACTATATAGGGAAGAACAGATCTCATACATCATATGAATAATTACCTCTGGTATCTCTATATTCTTTCATCATATCATATCCATTTTTCATCCTTCTTAACGAGTCTTTCATGTTATGAAGCTTAGGGTTCAAGAGAGTTACCTCATCTTGTAAATGATAAACAATACACAAAAGTTCCTTTCTCTCATTCTCCAGTTCAACTATGATCTTCCTCTGATTATCCTCTGTCTTAAGGATTTCTTCACACTTGTCACAAGTTTCCTTGTAAAACACATCTAGATCTTCATAGAGAACATTTTCTGCACAAGATTCTTCTTCATCAAGCCATCTACCAAAAAGAGCATTCACGAAATTGACAATCTCATAGTTTGATTCATCTTCTGACTCATCATCAGACCAAGATACAACCAACCCTTTTTTATATTTCTTGAGAGAGGTGTTACATTCTGACTTGATGTAACGAAAGCCCTCACACTCATAACATTGTATACCTTTGCTTTGATTTGAATTCTCTTTAGTCCTGCTACTCTTTTGAGAGTCGTTGTTATTTCTGATGTTAGATATGATGTTCTTGACACCTGATCTTCCTCTTTTGTCCATCCTTTTTAGTACCTTATTGAATTTCCTTCTAAGAAGCACAATGGAATTTGATATTCCTTCTTCAGTATCCAGATCACATTCATCCTCTCCAACTTCAATATTGGACACCAATGTTATGCTTTTGTTATTCTTTTCAGATCTATCACTCATACCTAATTCAAAGGTTTGAAGGGATCCAACAAGTTCATCCACTCTCATGCTGCTGATGCCATGAGCCTCTTCTATGGAAATAACCTTCATGTCAAATATTTTGGGAAGAGACCTAAGGATCTTCCTTACTAGTTTTTCTTCTGACATCCTTTCTTCTAAAGCACTGGATGAATTGGCTATCTCAAGGATATTCATATGAAAGTCATGAATAATTTCATCCTTTTTCATTCTCAAGTTTTCAAATTTTGTAGTGAGCAGCTGAAGTCTCGACATCTTCACCTTAGATGTGCCTTCATGTTTAGTTTTCAATATTTCCCAAGCATCTTTAGCCACAACATATGTGTTAATCAATCTGAAAATGTTCATATCAACTCCATTGAATAGAGAATTAAAGGCTTTAGAATTTCCAAGAGACAGTTCATTCTCTTCTTTAAACCATTCTTCTCCAGGTTTTAATTCAGAAGTCTTATTTCCATCTTTGTCCAGAACATTAGGATGTTCCCGTCCTCTTATGGCATCTTTCCAAGACTTGCTATCCATTGACTTTAGAAAAGCCACGATGTGTACTTTCCAACAGTCATAATTGGTTCCATCCAGGATGGATGGTCTGTTAACAAATTCTCCCTCCTTGTCCATTGTACCAGAAAGTATCCTCCCTAAATCTCACCCAGATACAGAGCATGATGCCTGCTCCGATAATAATTGAAATTCTGGTATCAGATATGAGACGTCGAAGGCGATGTCACGACACTAATATCTGAACTAATATTAAATAAAGAGCAAGGTAATAAACACAATAAAAAGACAGTAAAAACACAAACAATTGTTAACCCAGTTCGGTGAAATTCACCTACATCTAGGGGCTACTAAGCCAGGAAGGAAATCCACTATTAGTAGTATCAATTCAAAGCTAAAAAATCCCAGTTTACAACTTCTCACTTTATCCCTAACCAGTGCAATTTCTACCTAGGATACTCTTAGGTATGAGAATCCCCTCTCACTTCCTATCAGTCACAACCAGTGACAATTCAACAACACCAAAAACAGAAGTAAACACTTCCAAGTAAAATACTTAGTTTTGCTTAAAAACTTCAACTAAGAACACTAAAATTTAGATTAAAAGCTTTAGAGTGAACAAATGACAATTTACAACCAGTCTATCTCAATGCATCAGAAAATACATGAGTGACACACAATACATCAACACACTATTATTCTAATATAACTTAATTTAACTTAATTTTTCATGTTATAATGTTCTAGTGCAGATTGGAAGGTTATATGTTTAGTGAGCATTAATGAAATAAGTATTCCACATAATTTATAATAAACTCAGGGCTACATACAACAACGGTTGTCTTGAACAACCGTTGTTAAATATGTTGTATTTTAATATACTAAAATGGTTATTTAAAGTAACCGTTGTGGTAGGTAGCATACTACATGGATAAAATCACAGTCACACGCCCGTGGTTGAAATCATCATACATACAATCACACCTTACGTTACAACGGTTGGACCTGCGTGATGGTATCCCTTTTCCAACCGTTGTGATATGGGTTTTCCGTAGTAGTGGAGATTGTTGGAAAATGTAGAACTTGTTGGCGAGTCTAACATGTCCAAGTATTCTCTGGGTAAACAAGTCCTGGATATAATAAGAGTCAGGGGAGAAAGTAAGTTGACAATTTAATTGTTTAGTGAGTTGTGAAATAGACATTAAGTTTAAGTGAAAATGAGGTAGAAACAAAACATTGTGTATGATAAAATGATCAAAAAATTGAATTGTGTCACAATGGTGAGCTAGTAAAGTGTTTTCGTTAAGAAAACAAACAAAATTTGAAAATAGTTTTGAAGGAATGTAAATGAGGGCAAACATGATCACTAACACCAGAATACAATATTCAAATATAAGGTAATTTTAGGGTATTACTTAGTTTTTTAATGCTTGAAACCACATGATTGTAAGGGCCTGCATCATTTTGTTTGTTGTTAGTAAAGAATTCTGATAATGAGGACTTCAAATGATTCACCAAGTATTGGTATTATTTTTTAGATAGGGCAAGGTTACTGTTATTTGAAGGACGAGTCTAAGTGTTGTTGTTGATTGAAAGGTTGGAGTTTCTTGGATTGGTGAGATGGCTGGATGGGTTACTTTTATCTGTATTGGTTTTGGGTCGATAGTTAGGGGACCATGTTTGAAGTAACAATGATCCATAATATGGCTAGTTTATTGCAGTGAGTGCAAAGCATAAGGGTTCTATAACCTTTGCCTCAACCTTTGGATGGATGTTGAGGATTATTCGTGTTGACAGAGAATGCAATAAAATCTAGAGGTTTATAAAAAAGAGTAGATTGCAGTTGAGATACAAGGGAATATACCTTGGATATGAAGGGAAGATGATCCACTAAAGAATTTGTGTGTGAACATTAACATAATTGCTATTGAGTACATTAAGAAATAAAATGATATACTCCATGTTCTTGAAGTTTCTGAATGAACTTGAAAGCAAGCAAATGCATGTTATCGAACACGAGAAAATCGAAATGAGGCGATGGTCTTCCAATTTATTCCATATGATCTTCATATAAGCGAAGTAAACTGAGAGTGTTTGTTCACCTTGTTGAATTGAGTGAAGACCACAAAGAAGATTCAAAACCCGAAATAAATTCCCTTTTGTGAATTGATCTTCAAGATCTTCCTAAAGTTCAAAAGCATAATTAATATAGATGATACTCTGAAAATATGATAGGAGAGAGTTCGAGTGATCCAAGAAATTACCATATTATTGCACTCTCCTAAAGATCAAAATCGAAATCAAGAGGTGGTGGTTTTGAGAGAGTTCTGTCGATAAAAACAGTTTAGTTATGGGAGGAAAGTTCTATTTTCATTGATCTGCTCCTGTTATGGTAGTTTTGATTTGTGAGAGGGTTTGCAACCAAAATGGCACCTGAGTTTTCGCTTGGATAAAGAAAATAAGGGCTTCTTGGGTGTTAGGAGAGATCTTTAATAGTTTTGACTAGAGGAGGTGATGGTGGTTCATCGTTTTGTTCAGAGGATGCATAACTCATGATTGAGGGTGGAGAACGAAAGAAAATAGGGAAAGAGTTTTAGTTGCAGAAGAAGGAAAAGATGGAAACCCTAGGGTTTATGTTGATAGCATATTACATCCATTTGGCTTAAAGGAAAAACGGATAATTGGATCCAAAGGACAAATGTAAATATTTCCCCTTAACTGTATTTCAATCATAGGCCCATTTTATTTAAGGAGTGATACAATAGGTATACAAAGAGGAATTAACCTGCCACCTCACCCAACTTATACTTGGGACCCCAATTATGAAAAAAAAAATCCATTTTTGCCCTTCAAAATTTTCATAAAAATATGAAATTTACAGTGGTATATCGAAAATCTTGGAAAATTAAATTTTTTTACAGGAAATTTCGAAATTTTCGATAAAAAATGAAAAATACCAAAAATTAAATTTTTTTACCCGAAATTTCGAAAAATCCCCCCAAAAAAGAATTTTTTTTACACTACCATAAATTTTGAAATTTCCGGTACTGTACCACCAATTTTGAAATTTATGGTAGTGTAAAAAAAATTCGAAAATTTTGAAATTTTTTCCCTACCAAAAACTTTGAAATTTTCGGTTAAGTACTGAAAATTTTGAAATTTTCGAAAATTTTAATTTTTTATCGAAAATTTCAAAATTTTCGATAATGTAAAAAGTTTTCACCTGTTTCAAATTTTTTCAAGGACAATTTTGAAATTATGAAAGTTTGGAGAGTGTCAGGTATAATTTAAGGGGTAACAGGTTAATTTCTGTATGGGCTTACAATACATAAGCAATACATAAGGCCTCATAAAAAATAAAAAATAAAGGAGCATTTATATATACACTAATATATGGTTTTTTTTAGAAGGATAGTGTCACACCCCAATTTTAACTTTGAATTGCTGAACAATACATATCATAACATTTTCATCATCTGTGCATCCATTATTCATGTCACCTAACCATCTTTTATTCAAAAATCCAAAATACATGTCTTTTTGCTTTCGTTTTCTTGTTGCCTAAACTCAGGTCTTGCAAGGTCGAATCAAGGTTCTGGCAAAGTTATCGGGTCAAGAGTGTGTGCGGTGTGGTTTGAAATTCAATGGAAGTTTGACCTAATCTTGGTCAAAGGAGTGGTTTATTTTAAGTATCAAGTTATCGAACTGTGGCAAAGACAGTTTGTTTCAAGGTGTAGAATCATCAGAATTCAGTTCACTTTTAATTAGAGTTTTGGTGCACTGGCTGCACAGTTCATATCTCAAGTCATCTTATCATTGGAGAATCATCAGAATTCAATTCACTTTCAATTAGGGTTTCGATGCAGTGGCTGCACAATTCATATCTCAAGTCATCTGTGTCATTGGCTATTTTGGAGACAAGTGTGGATTAAATTCATGAGCTTTGTGTCTGAGAATCCAAATTAGAGTTTTGTTCAAGTTCAAGTTACCTGATGAAGTCAAGTGTAGAGCCATCAAAAGTCAATATGTCAAGGCATTTGCAAGTCCATATTATGTGGTTCATGTTCTTTTCATAGGAGAATTCAAACTTCCTATTCAGTTCAAAACCATTCAAGATTCCATACAATGATAAATTTACAAAACCTTTTCAATTCCCATTCAAGTTTCTTTCCAATTTTTAATTCAAATTCAATTTCATTTTAAATTCCAAGATCAAATTTCAAATTCAAATCCAATCCATTTCCAATTTCATTTAAAACTACCAAGTTTCCACTTCATGATATTTCAAAACTTACAATCAAAATCAATACCATTCAAGTTTTGATTTCAAGAATCAATTCCAATCAATTTCATTTCATTTGTAAAATTTAATTTCATTCATGATTTCAAATTTCATGCCTTTCTAAATTCAAGTCAAATTCATATCAATCCATATTTTCTATTAAATATCAAGTTTTCAAATTCAAAGTTTCAATTAAATGTCAAGATCCATTTAAGTTCTAGTCAAGATTCAAAATTCATGATCTAAACACAATACCAAAATCCAATGTCAAATGAACTCATTACAAACTCATTCTCACTTCAAATCAAGTCACAAAATTTATTCCCAAAAATCAATCCCATGATATTTCTCACTTTTCTAAAAAGCCCATATCATTATGAAATCAACTACCTACCCATTAATAAAAATGCCACCATTTTTACTAATTTACCCTTCACTTGATTTTTACTTAACACTACACCATGCCCTTTTTGATAATTTATTAAATACAAAAACTTTGACCAATAACATGGTCCAATTTTGCCAAGTGGCAGAAGTTTTTTTGAAAACTCTTGCATTCCTCTTTCCCTCACTTTCTCCCTCTTTCCAATTTTCCCTCTCATCTCTTTTTCCCCTAAAAAACCCTAAACTGAATGTTCCCCCTTCTCCCTCGTCTCCCTTATTCTTCATTTCACCATTTTCTCTCTTCTCTCTATTTTCTCTGCAAACTCTAGCGCAGCCGCGACTTTCACCATCTTCTTCAAGAGTTCAGCCGCAAAAGGAGTTCTGACGGTGTCCCTCACCTTCAACCATTAATTACTGCATGGTATCTTCTTTTTCTTCATTTTAGTTGATTATGAATATTTTTGTTTCTGTAACCAATGTGATTGATGTTAATTGTTATATACTAGGAACTATATGTCACTATTGCGAAAATCGAGGCCGGCAATGACAGAAGAGTCGCCACCGTGCGTTATTTATCCCAAGAGAGGGAAAGGAAACGCTCAGAGAAAACCTAACGAAAAGAGGGATAAGATCGGTCATCGCAACCAAATCTCGGGTTCGGGAGTCGGTTACGCAAGAGGAAGGTATTAGCACCCCTCACGTCCGTCGTACTCGACGGGATCCACGCTTGTTGTCTAGTCTATGGGTGAAAAACAAACTATCTACGGCTGCTAAAGCTAAACAGAAAGAACTGAAAAGAATGGAAAGAACTGACTCGATAGGACATTACTGCCCTATGCCTACGTATTCCCTCGTGCAATGGGAAAGTCAGAGTCAACGTAGTTTGGGAAACTACGGGGGGGATTGCTCGCCAAGACATCGCGTCTTGTGCCTACGTATTCTCGTCTGGTATGAGAAATCAGAGCAAAACGTAGTTCAGGATAACTACGGGTAAACAGGGTGTTCTCGATCACACAAGGGTGAGAGGAAAGGTTGACGATACTAGCGCACGCATTCTAGCAGTTAGGTGTATTGCTGATCGACCATTGGAGACTTAGGCGTTACCTATTTGCGGTAGAACGGACGTAGTATGTCATTGGTTTAAAGGTACGGGTTACCTAAGGGGGGGAAAGAGGAAAAATGTGCTCGCTAGGATTATTGCAATCCTATGCCTACGTACTCTCAACAGATATGAGAGATCAGAGCAGCCGTAGTTCGGCTAACTATGGAAAAAGGTCTCGATCTCACGGAAGCGAGAGAAAAGGGAGTCTCGATTGCACGGAGGCAAGATGGGGGATCTCAATCGCCAGGATGCGAGAGAAAGGAGTTTCGATCGCACGGGGGCGAGGGAAAAGAGGAAGTAGGCCTAACACGCCTAAACAGGAAGGAACTCGGGACACACACGCAAGAACCTAAGGCGTAGGAGCGAATGTGTCGCATATCACCCAAAGGGTGCTACACTAAACACCCTAGGCCATTAAGGGGAAACCCCTCAATCACCATTTCCTACGCATCTAACGCTACAACTCACAACACTCGACGGTTGCATAAAAACTCGAATAAGAAATGATGTTACCGAATGGAGTGGTTCCGTTGACCCTTGACATTGTGCGCAAGCTCCATTCCAATCTTCTCCTCTTTTGGTCCTTGATAATGCTTTGAATCGGGACCAATGTGACCCTAAACCATCATAACTCGACTTATAAGGGAGGTCAAACTTTAAAAGGTCGCGTATTGATTTCCGTGCTATGGACAAGATAGAGAAACAATATTGAGGATCGTTCTCCAATTGAATCGTGTCGCACGGGCCAAAAGCAACGGGACCTCGTCTTACAAGACTTCATCAATCACCAAAAGTCAAAATAAAATCGAAAGATGAAGAGAAATGAGGAGAGAAAGAAGTGGTCTCAGATCCAACATTATTCATCAATAATTTGACTGGTAATGAATTACGGAAATGTCGTCATCGACCAAAACGGATGAAATGACATAAAGTAGAAAATAAGAAAGAGGAGAGAAAGGCGGTCTCGGATCCTTCATTTCTCATCAATAATTTGACGGAGAATCGAGGAAACTTCTTCATCGACCTAAAAGAGAAAAATGGGACAAAAAGCCCAATAACAAAAGAGAAATGAAATTCACTCTAAAAAATAAAATAAGTCTTAACTATAAGTTAAAAGAAATATTTATAAAATTCTAAGTAAAATAAATAAATAAATAAATAAATAAATAAATATATATATATATATATATATATATATATATATATATATATATATATATATATATATATATATATATATATATATATATATATATATATATATATATATATATATATATATATATGTACATACATATATATATATATATATATATATATATATATATATATATATATATATATATATATATATATATATATATATATATATATATATATATATATATATATATATATGTATATATATATATGTATATATATATATATATATATATATATATATATATATATATATATATATATATATATATATATATATATATATATACAATAATATATATATATATATATATATATATATATATATATATATATATATATATATATATATATGTATGTGTGTGTGTGTGTGTGTGTGTGTGTGTGTGTGTGTGTGTGTGTGTATATATATATATATATATATATATCTATATATATATATATATATATATATATATATATATATCTATATATATATATATATATATATATATATATATATATATATATATGTACATATATATATATATATATATATATATATATATATATATATATATATATATATATATATATATATATATATATATATATATATATATATATATATATATATATATATATATATATATATATATATATATATATATATATATATATATATATATATATATATATATATATATATATATATATATATATATATATATATATATATATATAAGAAATATATAAACTCTAATAAAGAATCAATATAAAACTTCTAAAAGCATAAAGTTCTAAAAAAAAAAGAGTTTAAGATATAAGTAAAATATATTTACAAATTAAAAATAAAGTAAAAAACAAGAGTGGGAGATATAGATCCAGGAGGGGGCGTAAAATAAATCCAAAGGCTTCACGGGTTTGGCCCAACAATTAATCAAAATTTAACAAAAATAAACTAAATAAAAAGAAAAAGGAACAAAAATCCACATCAGAACCACACAAGGATCATGGGTCGAACAAAGTGAATACGCTCGGAGAAGAAAAACTTCTCCATCATCGCATATCCTCACTCGAGCCGTTTGAACAACACACACAAAAACGGCCATGGAAGGAGTGTGGATCGTACTACCCAACCTTCTAATTACTTCAGATTCAATTCTTGATTGCCACGAGTTTACTCGCTCACGATCTACTCCAGTTTGGAATTTCTACTTCAATTGTGCTGTTTGGGTTCCACATCACTATCGTTCAAGTTCTCTTTTCGAATTTAATGAGGTTTTGCTTTCATTCAAACTCTTCTTCATTTTCGGTTTTCTGTTGTGGGTTGGCGGAAAATGGAGTGGTTGGGTGGTTCTTCGGTCGGTGGTTTCACGACTTAGAAAAAGAGGAAAGCGATGATGGTGTTTGAAGTTGATGTTGAACGGACGAAGATGAAGGTGGAAGGAGGGTAATTTGAGGTTTTTGTTTTGTTGCTGGGTTTTCGCAGGTTGATGGTGGTATGTGGTTGGAAGAAGAATGGCTTGAGTTGATGAGGGTTGAAGGGTTACGGATGTTGAAAGAAAAAGAGGAAGATGAGATTTGAGAAGATGAATCGGGTGATTTACGGTGGGTTCGCTGGGTTTTGCCAGAAAGGGGTTTGAATGGGGGTTGTTGGAAGGTTGAATCTGAAGGTGAAATGGAAGATTGAGGTGTGGTTACAGGGGTTCTGTTGGCTGTTTCTTGGATGAAGAAGATGGTTGTGAAGGATGTGAAGAAGATGACGAAACAGGTTTTTGGTTTGGATGAACTTCTGAGGAAATGAGAAGATGACAAAGTTATTGGTGAGTTTGAAGATGATGAGTTCTAGGTATCAGTTATGAAGGTTGTTGTGTTGAGTTTGTGAAATCTGAGTCTGAGTAGCTTAAGGTTGGGACTTGAAGAAGGTTGAAAGTGAGTTTTGGTGACGGTTATGGCGCTGAAGCTTGGAGGCTTGTGGTTGTTAGTTTGAGGTTTCGTATGGTGTGTGGGTAAAAATTGAATAGGAAAGATTGTAGATCGGATGAAAACAACGTCTATGACACTGAGCTTCTATTGTTGTTTCACAGTGGAAAAACTAGATGAATTTAAGTGAGTAAAGCTGGGAAGGGTGGAGCGATAGACCAGCCATGATTTGTGGTGGAGGTTGATTTAGTTTTGCTGTTGATTTGAGGTAGTGTTAGCGGTGATGATGGTTTTCTTCTCGACGCCGAGAACAACATTGTCGACACCACAACCACCAACGATGGCGTTACTTTCACTAACGGCTTCGAGAGTGTACCTGACTTGGAAGAGATGGTGATTCTGGAGTTATGAGGTTGTTACAGGTTGAGGGAGTGTTGCCTTTGATATAAAAACGGAGATGAGCCAAGACTGTATGTTTGCCGAAAGAGAAGATAATGATAGTGCACAGATGCAGAACAAGGAAAAACGGGTGAGCACCGAAATACGCCGATATTATCGACGTGGATTGAATTATCAAGTGGAAAGCGACTTTTCGCTCGATTACGACACTGAACCTCTTGTTTGAGTTGATTTGAATCGCCTGAAACGCGAGCAAAGCGGCTAAAATTCTGATAAATTCAATCCGGCTGATAATACGGGCCAAATGCGACCTAAATGATATGCAGATGAAAACAAAGCAAAAGCCAGTCAAAGCCGGAAAATCGGTGGGCAAATTTTAGGGTGCAACACTATCCTCTCTTAATGGCAACTTGGAAAGTTGCTCTGGCTCTGACGGCTGATTGTGCTGCAATATTAAAGTCGTCTGAATTGGCATCTGTGTATGTTAATGTTCTCATCAACTATTACAAAGCTGAGCAATATTTGTTAAGTTGATATATTATGTTTTCTTATAAGTTTATAATTTTAGGACCTGTTTGGAGTTAGGCGAAATATGCAAAGAAGTTGGGCTTCCTCCTGGTGTTTTAAATATTATCACTGGATTAGGCCATGAAGCCGAGGCTTCTTTGGCATCCCATCCTGATGAAGATAAGGTTTGAAACTTGTAATAGTTTTAGTTATTTGTTGAATCAAAACTATGTAAGAAGCTAGATCTTGTTCTATATCTCGCGAGTTTTGTTATCTTGATGTTTTTGAGTTTGCTAAGATATTGTACCATTGTGCCCTCTATTTTGATAGATTTCTTTTACTAGTAGCTCAACAACTGGGAGCAAGATTATGACAACTGTGGCACAGTTAGTCAAGGTATGCAAAGAAAAGATAGGAAGCTTTCTGTTTTTTTTCTTCGTTATTATTGTTATTAATCTTTCTCCTTTTGTGATTTCTTGTGTGCAACCTGTTTCACTAGAGCTTGGTGGAAAGAGCCCGATCGTTGTTTTTGAGGATGTTGACCTTGATAAGGGTTGGTGTACCTTCTCAAATATGTATTTATGGAATCACATTTTCTTGCATTTTGGCATCACATTTTATGAACAACCCATATTTTGATTTCTTGTATTGCAAATTTTGGGCATCTGAAACATATGGCATGATCCAAAACATTTGATCATATGCGGTATCTAATTTATTGATTTGTCCTCCATCATTCAACAGTTGCAGAATGGACTGTCTTGGGCTGTTTCTTTACTAATGGCCAGATATGCAGCGCAACATCTCGACTTATTGTGCATGTAAGTTATAGACGCTCTTAAGTTCCTCGTTAGTAAAGAAATCCGTGTTCATGTTCTATTACTGGAAAAATTGAACCAAAAATCACCATAAACATGTTCATAAATATGCATTTGTAGCTTATTTTTACTGTTTCAGGAAAGTATAGCTGTAGAATTTGTGAATAAACTTATCAAATGGGCCGAAAACATCAAAATTTCGGATCCGTTGGAAGAGGGTTGCAGGCTTTGACCTATAGTCAGTGAAGCACATGTATGTTTTCTGTTTATCAATTCTGCATATATGAGATATTACTTAACTTACCACTTGATGTTAAAATCACACATTAGTTATTTGTAGAGTGATTATGATTTTTCTTATATGATTCAATATAAGAAAGTATTGAATTTGATCTCAATGGCTAAGAGTGAGGGTGCAATAGTTTTGACTGGTGGGCGTCGACCCGAGGTATGATTATACCCCCGAATGTGGGATCTCAGTTCATTTTTTCTCCATTTGTCATAAGAAACTATAATATATTTTTTCAAATTCAATGGCAACATTTAAAGAAGGGATATTTTGTTGAACCAGTCTCAACTGTTCCTCAGTCTCAACTTTTCTTCTTCCATCCTTCATGACTCAATCTTTTGAGAAGATCAGCGATATCAACAAGTTGTTGAGAAGCTACATATGTTAGTTACACCGTAACGACATCGTTTTGAGTTTTGTTTTGTTTGTGTTTCATGGTTTTAGATCTATAGTTTGATTATGTGAATCTAAGTTTTTGCTCTTACTTACAACAAGTATGTATGAGATTTGAAGCTGAAAACCTTGAAGAACCCAACAGTGGTCTTCTTATGACTAATGATATTGCGGGTGTCAACCTTGAAGAAGCAGTCCCTTGCATTGCACTCTCAAAAAATGACTCATATGTAATGTCTGCCTGTGGAGGAAAAGTTTCACTATTTAACATGATGACATTCAAGGTGTGTATCCGGATATACGCCCCGATATTCAATTAAGCAACAAGTTTATTGGCTACTGATAGTCTTCCTTTTTTTAGGTAATGACAACATTCATGTCACCACCTCCTGCCTCTACCTTCCTATCATTCCATCCCCAAGATAACAACATTATATCCATTGGGATGGAGGATTCAACCATTCATATCTATAATGTCAGAGTGGATGAGGTGATTACCTGCATTTTCACTGCTCTAAACTGATTTTGTTAATAACTCTAATCCTTTATATTTTTTCCTTTACACTGGAAATGAAATAGGTGTTACACTATGGGATTCCTATGCAACACAATTTCAGGGCTACACACAAGATAACAATAAACATTCATCTGAACCTACAATTTTCATTCTGACACATGCTTGGGTTCGATTAAGTTCGGGTAATTAGATACTACAGTGGACTATTTTTAGAGCTATCTCCATTATATCCTAATAATTAATACATCTACTTTTGATTCTTTTCAGTCACTGGAAAGTCGAACCTCTCTAATGCATGGAATGACTCTAAGTTGCTTGTCAATTACAACCTTCCTCAAGTGACAGAATTTGTAGAAAAGTTTGTCACCCCGTCTATCTCATTTTACAAACATACATTCTATCAATAACACTATATACTTTGGCGGTTTCAGTGAGTTTCCATTTCGAAATCATGAGTTACTTCCATTTCGAAATTTCTGTCAAACAATGTCACCATACATTTTTCAGTAGATAAACTCAAATGAATCAATCCAAACATGCCCCTGGGTCGGTTTGAATTAGCTTATTTGAATTTATCTACTTTCTGACATAAACACTACTGAGACTATTTGTTAAAACTTGTAGAAACAACTTCTGCCATTTACATAAGTTGTTTTCAGCATATACGAAAAACCGTTTGACTTTATCTTTCCTTATAAAACAACTTATATATGAGCACTTTTGTTTAAGGAAGTAGAGAGTATATGAATTCAGTAGGTTTTTTTGTTGTTGGGTATTTATGTTCTGCCTATAAACACCATTAACAGAATGATAAATTCTTCCAGTCTAGACTGATTGACCTATCTGGATTAGTTTCCTAATTATTGATTCAACTTTGTTTCTAAAGTGGACATGATTTCTGCTATTGAATTTGACAAGTATGGTGATCATCTTGCTACTGGTGACCGCGGTGGTCGAGTAGTTCTCTTTGAACAGACAGATTCAAAAGATGTAAGTCTGATTTTTTCATTTCTAAGCAAAACATATCAACTTAGTTTTGAATGATTCCTTGTAACCAACTTGGTATTGCTAATATCTGTGTATTTACAATGTAATTTAGCAGCATGGATCAAAAGGATTTGGAGAGTACCGACTTTTTTGGCGTGAGTTACACATCTATGTATCTCATAATTGTCTCCAAATAGTATATGTTTGTTCTGCTACTTGATTACTTTACTGTTACTTCTCAAGAACTACTTTTTTTTTTAACTAATTGCATTTGTATATTTTCGGTGTAGTGATAAGCTGGGATTAAGTCTAGAGCTAGGTTCCTTTGCTGTTGGAGTGATGATTACAACCACTGATCTATTTCAATATACACTAGAGCAAGTGAGTTTTTATACCGAAATTGGAAAATGTATGTGGTGCGAACATAAAACACAAATATCAATTGATTGTTGAATGTTGACATGCATTGATGTAACTTGTATATGTTTAGACAAATGCATAGAAATTCTAAATATTGGTTGCATAAAGTGCATTAGATTTTGTGTTTTTATTATCCACCATTTTTGAAGGACTGGCAATGAGTGAAAATGCAAAATTTGTAGTGTTCTGGATGAACTTGGTTTCCGCCCATGCACTTCCACTGGTCATTTTTTCTGGATTCTTCATGAAAATCTAAACTTTTTTCTCTATTAACAAAAGATTTAAGGCATATATTTAGAATTTCCTTCTGTAAAAGCTGGTGCCTTATGATATCCAGGGCATACCACAGTCCAATTGTTCTGTATTCTTAATTAAAGTGTTTAATTTGATAACAAGATATGTTTAATGAAAAAATTGACAACTGTTCACATTCTTATTGACAATTGTAGGTTATGATTATTGGATGGAACAATGTCCAATGTATATGTGTAGACACTCACGTACGATGCATTTGCAATCATATTGGATGGGTTTCGAGATAAGGCACGCAACACGTTTGCTTATCACGATGCCCGAAATTTGCATGAACTATGAGTCTGTTAGCAATTGTAAGCAAGTTTTCTGTTTAAATCTGTTTTTAAGATTTACTTGTCCAAATATCTATTGCTTGCATTAAGTTGATGTCTGCCTTTAGAGTTAGGGCTTCTGTTTGTTTGATGGTTATGTCCAATGTTGAGATGATTCATATGAGGTGCTGATGATCAACATAGTTATGGTTGTATCTATGCTGTCTTAAACTGTTTTGAGGTTGCAACCTCTCATTTGGACATGTGTGTTGATTTATCATGGCAAACATGTTAAAAGCATCAACATTATTATGTTTAGAAAACTACTTTGGTTCTGTCAAAAGTTGTTTTTTTGATTTGAGTTTGTTAACTCACTTTGACTGTCAATAAGGCAAGGCTTTAGACTGCTTTTGGTTGTTGCCTATGGTAGCATAAGGTTTTGCAGTCTACTTCTGTGTTAAGCAAGGATATCCTGTTTGATTTATGCAAGTATGTATGCCTTTATTGAAGGGACTAACATGGATGTGTTAAGGCATATGTTGATCAACTTTGTTTTGGTTTGCTTTTTTATTATTATCAGACCTGTTTGCTCATATAGGTTTGTGATTATTTTAACAAGATTGGTAGCTTTCATCTAAAACAATTTTTGAATTAGTGTGTGAGTTTGACATTGTGATAACCAAAACTGTTACTGTCATGAGATGGGGAGATTGACTATTGTCGTCAGATTTTCTACACTTAGTGGACCTATGGTACATCAGGATTGGCTAATCCATGAGGGCAGGTCTTAGACAGTCTAGGAGAGGCTAGATTGTAGTACTTAGTAGGATCCTTTCTAGGTGCTTTGCTTGTGTGAATTTATTGAGGAGAGGGCTGTCATTATAGGTCTGTTTGAATTCATGCCAGGGTAGAATTTCAAATTTCGTTGACATAATGAAAGGTTGTTTTTTATACTGTATTTACTGTCCAAAGTTGTTGGGAGGTCTATCGACCTGGATTCTCATTAGATGTGCATTTGATCTTTTTGGATTTCACTTAGATTTAACTCATGTCTTGGCTAAGATCAGTTTGGATTGTGAGACTTTTACTTTTGCTTTGTGTGGCTGTAAGGCCAATGATGAATAGGTTGGTGCATTTATTGTGTACTGTCAGTCCATTTTGGTTTTAGAAGATAGAGAGGAATTTTGGTTTTGTTTGTTTATATGTGAAATATTTTGAGTAAAAGAAGGTATAAAATGGTAATTCAGTTCAGTTTATGAAGTTGCAGTTTGTTCTTAGAATTTTTAACTGCTATGTTTATTGTGTTAACATGTTATTGGGTATGATTTGTGATGCTATAAAATTGTTTTTTTTGTTAATTTCAAAGTACTAAAAAGAAATTATGTTGTCAGATTATGGTTGATTTTACTGCTTCTTGGTGCGGTCCATGCCGTTTCATTGCTCCAATTTTGGCAGAGATTGCTAAAAAGCTTCCACATATCACTTTCCTTAAGGTTGATGTGGATGAATTGAAGGTGAGCAATATCTAAATCTATCACATAACATTGTTATTGCTTTTAATTTTTAATGCATTAGTGCTTTTTTTAAACTAAGAATCCTGCAACTAATTTCATTGATTTCTTCAGACTGTTTCTGAGGATTGGGGTATTGAAGCCATGCCAACATTCCCGTTCTTGAAAGAAGGAAAAGTCGTGGACAAAGTTGTGGGTGCTAAGAAGGAGGAGTTGCAATTGAAAATTTCCAAGCATGATGCTGAGCCTTCTACTGCTACTGCTTCTGCTTGAAGGGTCGTATGAACACAAATTTGTTTATTTTGAGTCAGTTTGCATTTTATATTAAGTCAGTTTGACTGTTTTCAGTATGTATTGGAATTTAGAAATGTAGAACATAACATGGTCGAATATGTGAATAAAATATTTGTATGGTAGTACTTGAAACACTTGGGCTAATGAATTTGCATTATGTTCTTATTGTGTTGGATTTATTTTCTGCTTATTATGCATCCATGGATCCCATTTTGATTGGATGCAACACTTCGATGATTTTCTTATATTGAATTTGAACAAAACTGCAAATGTGATTTCCGTCATTTGCAAGATTTCAACCGGACTATTAAATGTTTATTTTCTTTATCATCTTTTTTTGTTTTACAATGTTCATCTATGCTGCATCATTTACTATTGTAATTCTATTTGAGCGATGAAATCATTTACTATTAGTCTTCTATTCAAGTGCTGCAGCATTTGCAAACATTTACATAATACCGTTTTCATTGTTGAGTTTTGTCTGTTAAAGTTTGAACATATTACTTTTGTGTTAAAGATACAAACTCACACACATTCATCAGTAAAAGTTGTATGCCAACACCGTTACAACCAGCATACATATTGACCAAACCATTAAATATTTATTTTCTGTAGTATCTTTATTTTTGTGTTTTACAATATTATTCTGTGTTGTATCATTTACTATTTCGTTTTTCTATTTGAGTATTTCATGCAAGCAAGATCTTATCAAATCCATTCATGGCATTTAGTGAATTGTATCAATTTGTGAACAACATTGATACTTAAGATCCTCATTCATACACAATTGAATCAGTTTTGGTGATTGATGATACTACAATAATTTTGGATGGATAAACATCATATTGTCACACCAATCTGTCAGATTCCAATCCACAATCATATTCTCTTTGTGCATCAACATTGTTGACTTTAGAAGGTTCATATAATAATAGATATTTAGAATCTACCATGGAGATACATTGATTATTTTGCTTTCTTAAAGTTGAAACATATTACTCATTTTTTCCTCATACTCGTGCGGACGCACGGGTCTTCTACTAGTTCCTACAAAAGAAAAAATAATAATACAAATTTTATAGAAAAAGTTCGGACCCATTTCAAATCTATAAAAAGAAGCCCAACCACAATTCCTATTACAAGTAAGTCAATTTGTAAAAAAAAAAAAAAAACAAGTTCATACGTAGGCTCACCATAATACACGACTGTTCCAAACAAGCCAAAACAATACACAAACTACTTTCCCAAAACACTCCCAGCAAAACATCTGCCTCTGCTACCACAACAAGACCTGCAACAATTGTACGAAGCAAAGACGAAAATGCCACAAACCACAACGTACCACTACTACTACACAAAATTTTAGCAAGCCACCCACTATGCAAAAACGACTCGCTGCTAGCTACAACAAGACAAAAACCAAACGTACATCCACGCGAAGACAACCAACAATTACCAAACTTGTGCAAAATAAAAACGTACACATTGCAGCACAACAACCCACCTCAAGCGACACAACCTAGGAGAACTACGACCCCAAGCTACAACGTACAAGCCTGCACCAAAATTTCAAAACGCTACAACCAGTCCAAACACGATAAAAAACGATTCACAATAACCAACTTCAAAAAACGATTGCTTATAAAAATCACAACAACAAATTCATCTTCAATTCTTCATCCATAAACCTCTAAAACCTTCACGCACCAGGGAAGTTTTTCCTCAACTTCAACACACTGTGAATAACACAACCTAATCTCATACCACAACTCAAAAACAACTCATCCCTCTCACCAACCTTCCTTCTTCGACCTTCATTCCTTCAACTACTCTTCCATCTTTACCAATCCAGCATAAACATACACACCTGCAACTCTTTTCAAGCTTCCAAACCCAACAATAAACCACACTGCATCGACAACATCATCTACAAACAACAAACCTCACGAACTCAGCTCCACTTCCAACCCGACTTGCTTTCATTTTCGTTTTCGTCTAGCAACACATAACAGCCACCACCAATTTCCTCCCCGTCCTTCCTTTAACCAAAATCAAACCCACAACCAAACCTTAACAATAAACCAAAATTGAAACAGAATGAACAAAGAGAGAAATGAAAATCGAACGAAGAAGACGAAATCAAAACCTAAATAAAGAGAGACGCGAAAGAGAATAGATGAAAGAAAGCGAGCAGAAGTAGGGAGCGAAATCGCGAAGCAAAAGGGAAACTGTATTAACACTCTGATAGCAGGCCCATTAGAAAGAGGAACCAACCCAAGTGGATGAAAGATTTTTATAATTAATTATGTTAGTTATATGTTTAATTTAAATATTGTTTCTATTCATGGGCTAGGCCCATTGGATTCACTAGAACATCCAGTCTCTTATTTTGTATTTAAAAGACCACTTTGGCTACAACAAGGGATATGAAATGAGAAAAGTGTTATTTTACTTTTATCTTCTTCAATTACTCTCAATTTAGTAACCCTAGATCTTAGAAATATATATTGTTAGAAACCTTCTTATAAAATTGGTGCTTTCATCCCTTGGATTCATGGCCCCCCAACCCAAACCACCCAACCCTAAAGACATTATTGATGAAGCTGTCCAAACAGCTCATACTCACCTTGATCTGGCGTTAAACCGAACCCAGCAGCAAATCGATGAAAGGTTCGACAAAAGTTCTACAGATCTGGAGCTGCTTCACACGCGAATGGACAATGAAAAGCAAATCTCTGATTCCCGTTATGACAACATGATGGCTCTGCTGCAAAAACTGATTACTCAAAAGGAGCAACAGCAGCGAAACCCTCCTTCCATTTCAACGCCTTCCTCTTCAGGTATCACACACATTTCCCCTAATTTTTCCCAAACTACCACGCCTCTCTCCTCCCCTCACGTACCACCAACCTCATCCCCCCTATTACACTCAGTCTCCATCCAACAACCCTCTCTGTCCAGCAGCATTTTTCGACCCACACCACTTCCCCCACCCAGATTTTTTGCATCTTCCCCACCCCTCCACAATTCCCCTACTACGTTACCTTTCCAACCGACCTATACAGCTCCTGTATTTCATACTCCGAACTATTATCCGCTCCACTCAACCACACCACTACCCCCGTTCCGAACCCCAAAACTAGAATTATCCATGTTTGACGGCTCTAACCCTTTGGAATGGTTATTCCAAGCCGACCAATTTTTTGATTTTTATCAACTCCCACCTGAACATAGACTTGCTATGATATCTTTTTATATGAAAGGTGAAGCCTTATGTTGGTTCAAGTGGATGTACCAAAGTCATCTTTTAACTGATTGGACTGATTTTACCAGAGCTTTGGAATTGCGTTTCGGGCCATCCACATATATTAATCATCAAGCAGAACTATTTAAGTTAACACAGACTGGGACAGTTGTGGAATATCAAGCTGCGTTTGAAAAATTAGGTACGCAGGTGATTGGCTTACCTCAGGATGCTATCCTGAATTGTTTCATTTCAGGTTTAAGGTCGGAGATTCAGAATGAGATTGCTATCCTCAAACCGGTTTCTATTTCCCAGGCGATTGGCCTCGCGAAGTTAATTGAATTAAAAATCAAAGATTCCAAACCTAAATACCACAGACCTTTTCCACCTCCATTACCAAAACCTACTCCTGCCCCAGCAAGTCAAATCCACAATACACCTCTACTTAAATCCCCAACCATACCCCAACCAACCAAACTACCTATTAGACGATTGTCCAACGCTCAACTTCAAGAGCGCAGGGCACAAGGCTTGTGCTTTAATTGCGATGAAAAATTCATTCCAGGCCATAAATGCTCCACTGGAAAATTTTTGCTCCTAATGGTAGACGACAATGTTGTCTCGGAAGAGGAGTCCAACACAATTCCTGAGCCCATTTCACCAACCCCAGACATTGACGACACATATTTTCAACTCTCCCCACAAGCAGCAAATGGCCAATTTTCACCAAAGACTCTGAAATTTAAAGGACAAATGCATGGCCTTCCGGTGTCAGTTTTAATTGACACAGGCAGCACCTACAACATTCTCCAGCCGCGTATTGCCCACCATCTACGCTTAACCATCAACCCGATCCCCAACTTCTCTGTCATGGTTGGAAATGGCTCTAAACTATCATGCTCAGGACTATGCCCACACGTCCCTATCACCCTACAAAACCACCTTTTCACTATTCCCTTCCATTTAATACCCATTGAAGGCGCATACGTCGTTTTGGGCATGGAATGGTTGTGCACCCTTGGGCCACTCCTCGCAGATTTTTCTATCCCAAAAATCTCTTTTACATACCAGACAACTGAAATCACCATCACAGGGGACCCTAAATCCCCTCCCTTACACTCTTCTTACAACCATATATGCCATCTTCTCCAAACAAACTCTGTTGCCTCTATCCACCTACTTCTTTATCAATCACCACCCGAGTCCAATTCCCTCAAACCTGCCAATCCACTCAATTCATTACCTACATCGCTTCCCCAACAAATCACCACTATACTTCACTCATTTGCAGCAATTTTCAACCAGCCGCACGACCTACCTCCCCCAAGGCCTCATGACCACCACATCCCAATTCTTCCCAACAACCCTCCTGTCAATGTGAAACCGTACCGATATCCTCATTCTCAAAAAGATATCATGACTTCAATCATAAAAGATATGCTACACGAAGGAATCATTAAACCTAGCAATAGCCCTTACTCCTCACCCGTTCTCCTAGTTCGCAAGAAAGACGGCTCATGGCGCTTTTGCATCGACTATCGTGCTTTGAATGCGGTAACTATTAAAGACCGGTTTCCAATACCCACAATTGATGAACTCTTTGATGAGTTGGGTTCTGCCACTATATTTTCTAAGATCGATTTACGCTCGGGTTACCATCAGATTCGGGTTAACCCAAATGGCACTCACAAAACTGCTTTCAGAACGTTTGATGGTCACTATGAGTTTCTAGTCATGCCTTTTGGCTTGACAAACGCACCAAGTTCCTTTCAGTCGGCTATGAATGATTTGCTTCGCCCATATTTACGCCGGTTTGTTTTAGTGTTCTTTGATGATATTTTAATTTATAGTTCCAGTGTTTCTGATCATGCTATTCATTTAAAACTCATCCTAGAATTATTGTTGGCTAACCAATTTTATGCGAAGTTCTCCAAGTGCATTTTTTCTGTTCCTAGTGTTGATTATTTAGGACATATTATCTCACGGGATGGTGTCACCCCTGATCCAACTAAAATCCAAGCTATTCTTGATTGGCCAACGCCATGTTCACTCACGGCTCTCAGAGGATTCCTGGGCCTCACCGGTTTTTATCGACGATTTGTTCGTCATTACGCCACTCTCGCTGCTCCGCTCACCGATTTGTTACGTTCCACTAAGTTACATTGGAGTACAGTCGCGGATTCCGCGTTTACAAAATTGAAACAACACTTGACTACAACTCATATCCTAAGTCTTCCAAATTTCTCTCAACTCTTCATCTTGGAGACTGATGCTTCAGCAGTTGCTGTTGGTGCTGTTCTTTCTCAGCAGGGTCACCCTTTGGCCTTTTTCAGCAAGAAGATGTGCAACCGGCTTCAGGCTTCCTCCGTCTATGTCCGCGAAATGTATGTCATCACGGAAGCTGTAAAGAAATGGCGCCAATACTTGATTGGTCGACACTTCCATATTTACACTGATCAAAAAAGTTTGAAGAATTTGTTAGTTCAGACTATTCAGACACCTGAACAACAAAAGTGGGCGGCAAAATTACAAGGCTTTGATTTTGACATTTTTTACAAACCTGGCAAATCTAACCAAGTCGCCGATGCCTTAAGCCGCATTTACTCTGATGAAGCCGCCATGTTCTTCTCAATCTCTTCCCCTATCCTTCAACTGATCGCCCACCTCAGACAATATTACAAGAACCAACCTGAAGGAAAAAAACTTGTCACAAATCTATTAGCCGAGAACGACCATCAGGTTCTCTTTTACTTCAAGGATGACTTGTTGTACTATAAAGATAAAATCTTTATACCTTCTGTTGAAAACTTGAGACACAAAATCTTGAACGAATATCACTCTACACCTATAGCTGGCCACTCTGGACTTCAACCTACCCTTGCTAGGGTCTCTAGTGCTTTTCTTTGGCCAGGTATCTACAAGGACACAAAAGAATTTGTTAAAACCTGTTCAATCTGTCAAAAGAATAAATATAGCACCAAGAAGAAACAAGGACTACTGCAACCTTTACCAATTCCGAACCAAGTCTGGGAAGACTTAACGATGGACTTCATTACTCACTTGCCAGTTTCTTTTGGCCATACTGTAATCTGGGTGATTTGCGACCGTCTCAGCAAATTCTGTTATTTTATTAGACTCCCAACAAAGTTCACTGCAAAAGACTTAGCTCTCATATTCTCGGTTGAGATTTGCCGCCTTCATGGGATACCACGCACAATTATTTCTGATCGTGACCCCCTTTTTCTTAGCAACTTTTGGAAGGAATTGTTCAAGGCACAAGGCACCACCTTGAAATACAGCACCGCATACCACCCTGAAACGGACGGACAAACAGAGGTAGTCAACAGATGTTTGGAAACCTATCTACGTTGTTTTGCTAGTGAACAACCAAAGAAATGGTTTCATTACTTACATTTAGCAGAACTATGGCACAACACGGCGTTTCACAGCTCCATCAAGATGTCTCCATTCGAAGCTCTCTATGGTCGGTCTCCACCTCCTTTTCCCCACTACGACCCAGGATCCTCCTCTATGGTCTTGGTGGACTCCTCCTTACAAAGAAGGGAAGAAATTATTAATATTTTAAAACGAAATCTAGAGAAGAGTAGACCGGACATGCAAACTGAAAGCAACAAAAAACGTCAAAGCGTTACCTTTACAGAAGGAGAGTGGGTTTTACTTCGCCTTCAGCCATACCGCCAGAACTCTGTGCAGCAACGCGCCTCTACCAAACTTGCTAAACGTTTCTTCGGACCCTTCAAGGTTCTTCACCGGATCAGAAGTGTTGCCTACCATTTGGACCTCCCGGACACATCTCGCATCCACCCCGTCTTCCATGTATCCCAACTTCGTCCGTTCCATGGCAGGAATCCAGATTTACAACTCCATCCACTTCCTGTTGACGACGCCACTTCCAACGAACAAGATCTGCCACATGCATCATCGTCTGAGAACTTAGTTGCCAACCATCGTTCAACCGCACCAGAAGCTCCGTCACACCATGATTCTGGTACGAGGGTGGAATATGTTGAAAAGAAAAGTGAAAGAATGGATGAAGAAGTTGTTAAGTCTAAAGGAAGACATGCGTCTTTGAAAATTTTTCAGAACGAGAGAGAGAATGAGGAGAGAAGTTCTCAGAAAGAAGCTTTGAATGAAACTGTTTCCAAAGTCATCAATGCAAAGCCTTCCCAAGACAGCTTTACACCTCCCCAAGCATGCATCGAGCCACGTGCACTTCCTAACCCACTTATCTCTACATGCATACAACCACTTGTCCCTTCCACCGCTTCAACTTCCCCAAGTGCTTCCCAGCTGGACTCCACTACTCCATTTCCAATTAATTCCAATCCGTTGGGCCAAACCGTTGGGCTTCGTAAAAGGATATCTATCTCCAACTCACCATTCATTAAGTCTCTCAATGCCAACCTTGAGGACAAGGTTGAAAGTGGGCCGAAAAGTAGTGATAGCAGGCCCATTAGAAAGAGGAACCAGCCCAAGTGGATGAAAGATTTTTATAATTAATTATGTTAGTTATATGTTTAATTTAAATATTGTTTCTATTCATGGGCTAGGCCCATTGGATTCACTAGAACATCCAGTCTCTTATTTTGTATTTAAAAGACCACTTTGGCTACAACAAGGAATATGAAATGAGAAAAGTGTTATTTTACTTTTATCTTCTTCAATTACTCTCAATTTAGTAACCCTAGATCTTAGAAATATATATTGTTAGAAACCTTCTTATCACACTCCGCATTTGTTCTTCTTTTCATTTTCCGTTAGATCTTGGCTCTTTTATTTTGATTTTGTTCTGATGATTTGATTATGTTTTAAGAAGAAAAATATCATTGTCATGGAGTCAGCGGTTTGGGTAAAGGCTGATAAGGAACCCGTATGCCATTATTGTTAACAAATTTCTTGTTTTGGATCCATGCCTTGTTTTGGACGGATGGACATTTAAGCCCACATGAAGTTTTTTTCTTTCTTGGCACCCTCATGATTCCATGCACACCCCTACTTTTATTTGGTTATTTGAATTTTTTTTAAAGTAAATTTTATCAATTAATTTTTTTATCTTCTTAATTAATTGAGTAACCTTGTTTTAATCAATTAAGTTGGATAATTAACTTGTTAATTATTTTGATTAATTAAGATTAAATATCTTTTAGTTGATTAATTAGATAAAATCATTTGCATATAATAAATCTCAAAACTGTTGCTCTTTTCTTCTAAAAAATTTAAAATGTTTTCTTGTCATGGTGTTTTAGCTTAGACTTTGATTTATGAACTATTTGATACTTTGATTTCTTGATTTTTATTATTGCTCATGCCTTTTGTGTTTCTCTTGCGTTAGTAAACTCAAATCACCTTTTGTTTATATGCACTTTTTTGTTGTGTTCTAGTTTTAATTGTTTTATTTCATCCCCATTCGACAAAATATATCCCCACTTCCATTGACGTGTAATAACTTTACTGCCTTTCTTTACTTTGTATATGTCTTGCCATTGCATCACCTAAACCATTTTCAAAATAAATTCTCGACTCAACATCGAGCCATTTTCACCTTTGTAAGTCAATTGTCTCGTGCATCGCCATCAACCTCTTGGTCAACATACACAATATTCATAGCTTACTATTGAGCTTTCTTACACAACATCGAGCATTCTTTCTAAATAAAATTAATCAAGTTAACCATACTTAGACCCCATTTTATTAAAAGATGAAAAAGGAGTTGGAATGGAGCCTTCGATTTCTCTCCTCGATTGTTTGGGTATGAGGAGCCTTTTTTAATACTCGAACAATTGTCTTCTCTAAAAAACTTATAATCCATTCCACATCAAACTATTTTCATAATAAACTAAATCAAATCTATTTTCTCAATCGCTTAGATGAAAAAGAGAGAGAGAGAGTCGAGTCTTCGACTCACTCTCCCGATTATTTAAATAAAGATGAGCCTTCCTTGTTGTTTGAATAATCGTCATCCGCTTAAAATACTTTAACTATATCAAACCCTTTCATAATTAAGATTGAAGTGAGAGAGAGAGTCGAGCCTTTGATTCACTTTCCCGATTGTTTGGATACGAGGAGCCTTCCGTGGCGTCCGAATGATATTCATCCAAATAAAATACAACACATTAATTCAACTTCTCGCCGCCGTGCGATTAATTTTTTTTCCTAATAAGAACAATGTATAGTTCCTTCTAACGCGCATGCAACTAAATGCTTAAGCCTCCGCCGAGAGTAGAAAAACTAACGTTTCGCCCTTAGAATGTGATCTGAACATTAATTCGATAAAACAAACTAACAATCTGTAGTTCCACGAACTACAAACACTCTGATTCTTCATTTTTTTCAAATGAAGATACGTAGGCACAAGGACCCCAATCCTTGGCGAACACCCTAATAAAAAACCACTCATTTCTCTTTAGAAAACAAAACTCTTTTTTCATACCTTTTTATAACACATTAATTCAACTTCTCGAAAAACTAACGTTTCGCCCTTAGAATGTGACCTAAACCATTTGTTCGATAAAACAAACTAACAATCCGTAGTCGCACGAACTACAGACGTTCTTATTCTTCATTTTTTCAAATGAAGATACGTAGGCACAAGGGCCCCAATCCTTGACGAACACCCTAATAAAAAACCACCCTTTTCTCTTTAGAAAACAAAACTCATTTCTCATACCTTTTCGTATTATTCATCTTAGAAGAAAACAAACAACCTTAGCTAACACTTCTCACAAATCGAATTAAGAGGTTTCTGTTGAGTATAACGGTCGTGAGGAAGTGCTAATACCTTCCCCTCGTGTAACCAATGTTAAACAGAAGTTCACATGTCTCTTGAGTTTTAAAAAAATGTGGACAAAGTAAAGAATTTAGGCTCAAGCCTTTTTAAGGTCAACTTGAATGCTTTTAAACAGAAAACTCAAAATTCAATAATAGAGGAAATTATATTACGGATTTTATGGCAACATTTGTGTAGTCTGTAGATAGTATTCTTCTAGTGGAAACTTAGGCTCTCCTCCACGGCATGAGGGTAGATAGTATTTTTGAATGTGATTTCCAACCTATTGTCAACATGGTTAGTGGAATCTCTCCTATACATCCAAGTCTCAGGACATCATCTTTCTTACTAGAATAACTACCCTTACACAACTATTTGGGGTTTGTTCATAGATCCTAACTCAACTCACAAAAATATTGATATTATTAGGTTGGACCCTAACATTAGGGTTCAAATCCCGACTTTTCACCTTCTTTTTTTTCCTCTCTTTTTTCTCCATCAATTAAATAAAAAACAAATAAGGTAAAGGATGCATCAGATTAAAGATTCAAGAGATTACTAACATGTGACCCCTATCCAAAAGATTACAACTGCATACAAAAAGCTTAAACGAAAATCAATTAAAGTAATTGCACTTAACAGAACTGTTTTAAAAAACTAAAAATGGATTCTTTTCCTAAGTTTCTGAACATTCATTCCTCCTCAGTTATTTTCCCATGCAAGGACAAACTTCATGCACCTGTAGAATAAACAAGACACATGCATTACTATCTGTGACTACAATCATACAACTACTAGTAGTTTTTTTTTTCCCGACACGCACAAACAATAAAATGTTAAAAACCGAAATGATCAGTCCATCCATACAACTTAGATTACAGTATACTCACTTTCTTTCAATTTTGAAGCTTTGCTTTACTTTTACTTTTGGGTGGGTACTGCTGGTCACATACGGGTTTCAGTACGTATTGTATTCCTTTGTACACCTGTCTCCACCTTTTCTTCTGCACATTCAATCAAATATATATGAATAATGTTAAGCTACTAGCAATGAAACTTAAAACTTATTCTCTTGATTCCCAAACCTGATTCATCACTGTCGCTGTCTTGTCCATCTAGGTGGATAGTACTCGGTACACGAACAATCTCTTCCCAGTCTACATTCTCTGGAAAGATCTGTTGGCATTCATTTTGGAACAAATATAAAAAGGATATTCATCATTTCTAAACAAATGTACTACAGAATCTACTTGATGATTATTCATTACATAAACTCAGGACTAGCCCCTAGCAATAGTAGTTTATCATCATCATGAGATGTTCACTAGTCATATTTGTTTGCTGCTGCTTCATTCATGTAACAAAATATGGAAATACCTTTTTCACATCAATCCAATTGTAAAACGCATTTGGTGTATTAGCATTATAGAGCACTTTATGCTTGCCCTGCAGTGAATAAAAATCAGATTTTGACCAAATTTTAAAACCGTTACAAATGATTTTAATTAAAGGTATATACATAAAAAACAGATTAAGGATCTTAACTGCTATAAAGTTCTAGATAAAATTACCTTGGCAGGGTCATACTCAATTATGTTACCATCCTGAAAAGGGCCGTCTGACCATCTAGTAAAAACCGTCTTCCCAATCAGTGGATCTTTAGATGCTGCTTTTGCAGGTTCCACAGAAGGATCCTGCACAGATTTCTCTGAAGGTAAACTGGACAATGGTTGATCCTGCAACAAAATCGGTAGCAGCAGCAAAAAAGAACAAAAATAACATCAACAGTAAACATTTCTCCTTTGCATTTCTCGAATATAAAGGATTCAATTGTAGTCATGCTACTATAGGCTTTTAGCTTAAGCAATCTAAATCATCTGTTTTAATAAACAAAGGTCAGCAACTACATACAATGGATGATCGCGACACTTTGCAATGGTGACTGCAACGCTATGTTATTGAAGCATTAATGCATGAATACTAGATTGTATATACACGATCACATTCACAAGATAACGTTGATTACCTGTGAAGCTGAGACTATTGAATAAGGTGATTTGATGCGCTCTTCAGGTAAAAAATTGTCAAAAGATTTCCACTCTCTGATTCCATTTTTCGTCAAGTTAACATCATAACACAAATAATGTAAGAAACAAATTAGACTTTTTTTTCTATTACAATATTTACAAACTATTACAATACCTAACGAGATGGATCATTTCATCATCTTTAATCTCAGCAAGAACCTCATTGTGTTCATCTTTTGAAATTTTGAATTCATTTATAAGACTAATTATCAAATCTTGCTTTTCCTGGTAAATTACACAATAAACAAAAGTTATTAATACACATACTATAGTTATTATATATTATATCATATAGATATATGCATATACCTGATCGATATCGTTGGCTTTGTATATGAAAGCACGCAAGACAGAAGCGTATGCCTGCACCTCAGCTCGGCGAATGAAATTATCAATCTCATGTAGAACATCCGAGTCTGTGATGCTTACATCGGACTCAGAATCTGAATCTGAAATTAATAAGGAAAGGAAAGATTGAAAGAAAGTAAGGAAAACGTAGTTTCATTGTTGTTTGAAATCAAGAAAGAATGATCGGAAGCAGACGCGCCGCCATGCATGAATGATCGGAAGCAGTAAAAGAAATGATGAAATTACCAGAGTGAGAATCCATGACTGGAAACACACGCGCCGCCATGCCGGAATGATAGGGTCTGAAGTGGTGAGTGAGTATTGCAAAAGAAGAATGAGGATTGAAGGGTTTAAGAGAATGGGTTTTGGGAAGAGGCTCATAACACTTAAATAGTAGTTGTATAGTGAACTAACGGTATGCCATAACTATTTTTACGCGGTCAAATACACTACTTGTTCTTCTATTGGAAAATAACCGCATACTCCATCTGGCATTCTGACCCATAGAAATTGTAACACTTAAGATAATTTAAATAAAGTTAAATATTTTTAATAATCTAATAATTGTAATTGATTTACCATATATATTCAATATATAGATTATGAGTGCATAAGTTAAATTCTATTTTTTTACACACTTAATTTAGAAACTCGCAAAGCGAGCAAAATAGAGTAATTAGAGAGAATGGATAGAATTAGTTAGAGGAAAAAAAATTTTTTTAAGTGGAGTTTTTTGTTTTTGTTGCTTCCACACTGTTGTAGTTGGTTAAGTTGCTGGATGGAGATGCATTTAAGTCTTATAGACCATCATTTTGAGATATTGTCACTTAAGGTCAAGTAGCCACTAATCTAAAGGAGAAAATGGACTTTATTGAAAATGAACTTATGAAAATCTCTCATGAAGGAGAAAATTGATTGCTACTAAAGGTCATAATGGATGAGAAATTCTCCAGGAACTATCTAATCTTTTGAAGGAGACATTAATCACTAAACTTTTTAAGAAGAACATGGTCTATCATTTGATGAAGGACATGTTAAAGAAGATGTGTAAACTAGCCATAGATTTTGAGATGGACGTTGATAACGGTTTCTTTATGGTCAATTGAGAAGTGCTCGTAGATAGAGAAAAAATTGTGTGAGAAGGCCCATGGATTTTGTTTGAGAATTATTTGGCAATGGCTCGATGAACTCCAGACTTTGCATCTCACTCATAAAATTGGAAAAATCTTTGGTTTGGGTTCGATTCACAGGGCTTAACATATTGTATTATGATGAAAGTGTCATTCTTGGTTTGACATCTATTGTGGATACTCCTATTAAGGTAGATACTAACACCCTGAATGTAGAGAGGAGAAGGTAGATACTAACACCCTGCATGATCTGAAGCATTAATTCCATTCATACCTGAGAAGATCAATTTATCTTCAAATGATGTGCCACACCATCACTTGAGGACTTGAAGTTACTGCTTGATGTCACAACTTTGGTTAAGACATTCAGGTGAAGAGTTCAAGCTTTCATTCAGCCACTTTGAAGATATCAGTACATACACTTGATATCAAGTTGGAGTAGACAACATCAATCCTGCTTTGTTGTACCACAACAATTACCTTGAAGTGCATTTACTTCATGAAACTCCTCTTTAGAGAAACCAAACATGCCAAAGTTTGATTCTGTTAGGGAGGAGGGATCACACAAGTCTTTACAAAAGGGTTCCCGTTTTCCTTAAGTATATACTTCTTCAGAAAATCAAAGATACCTGCCACTTATCCTTGTCCTCCAGGATGAGCAAGGTCACATGCTCATATGCCCTTAGATCAGAAATAAACTGACCTAAGCAGTGCTATCACCAACACCATCTTCTAGACAAGTTTCTTGCCAGGAAACTTTCTAGCTAATAGATTAGTTGCTTCTAGTAGAAACTAGAACACAACTGCTGCACTTCAATACTCTTATAGAGCAGATTGTCTTCATCTACATTCCCATCAACACTCCATTTTATCCTTACCTGCTGCACTCCAATGGGCTAATTCAAGAGACTGTCTTCATCTTCACTTCCATCAGCACTACATTCTAGTCTTAGTTTCTAGTCAGGAAATCTACTAGAATAAGGTCAGATCCAGCTTTATCTTTATTGACCTAGTGATTCACTCCTTGAATCAACAGAGTTCTGGAATGTTTCAACGTCTGGTTGAACATCAGATCCTTGAAGTAAACCAAGCATATCAGGGCTTGATGCTTGTGCAACAACTGAGGAGACAACTTAATCATCAACTAAGGATAACTCATTAAATATTTGAGAATATCTCAAACAACAATGAATCTTAAATCCTTGTAACATATCCTTCTCTGAACTTCATGAATAATAAATTAAATACATGTGTAGACCACCAATAACAATTGATCTTAAATCCACACATCTTCAGGAATACCAAGGCTTAAACATCAAGGCTGCCACCCTTGACTCAAGCTCTCTATGACTTCCTCTGCTGATAGGATCCTTTGCAGGTCATGAGTGGTGAAAATAAATCACCTCCCACTATCTTCCCTACATAGCTTCCAGCAAACTGTAGAACACAACAGAACAGTTCAGGCACACAACCAAACACAGCTGCAAGCACCATCTTCCAATCATTTACACAGCTGCCACAGTCATGCATCAAACTGAATATAGGCCAATCTTCTCCCAGGGGTGTTGCACCCTAAAATTTGCCCAATCTTATTCACTTGGTTTATGTTTCAATATCATTAGCATTTGCATATAGAGTCATGTACATAGTCTAATCATCTGCATAGCATAAGCATAGCAAGTCATACAACAGGGGGGCCAATCATTATTCTCATCTCTAGAAGCCTATCAAGAGGTTATTATCCCAATTCAATCTCATTCAAGTCATCAGGAAAGAATTTGAAAGCAAAGAGTTCAGCAGATCAAGCCTTGAGTCCATCTCCTAGCTGAGGGTATCTGAGGGTCAACAAGAGGGTTGTGAGCTGTGAGTTGAGGGCATGGAGAGCATCTAGACATTATGAGAGACTTAGAAAGTAATTTGGAGAAGGAGACAAGTCATTGATGAGAGCACAAGAGCTATAGCTGAAGGCAGTCAACTAGGGTTTCATCTGGGTCAACCCTAGGTCAACCCTAGGTCAATTGACTGATTTAAGGGGCATTCAAGTCTAGTGGAGAGATGTGGGGTTCATCATTGGACATATAAAGAAGGATATGGAGATATGCCAAGAAGAATTCAAGAGAAATCAAGGAGAAGAGGAGTTTCTAAATTAGGGTTTCTGTGTAAAATCCCCTAGTTTAGGTCAAATTTCCAAGCAAGATAAGTCAAAATGCTAGCTTCAAATGGCTTCTTGGCCAACATGAAACTTGTAGAGGATCTCAAGACCTTTAATTTGAGTGGTGGAAGACATCAAGGAGATTTATAGAACTCAAGTTATGGTCCTTGCAAGTTACAGGTCATCTGAGGTATCTGAAATTTTGTCTGTGGAAGTGACTTGACTTCCAAGCTAGTTTTACCCCTCAAGGAGATTTCAAATGAATTTCTGGTCAACATAAGAATTGTTCCTCATTGTCTTAGATTTCTAGAATGGTATGGCATGCCTTCATATGATGTGTGGAACTCAACTTATGGTCTTGGCAAGCAAAGGGTATTTTGGTCATTTGTGAATTACAGGTCATTTTAACCTATGTCCAAAACTCATACAAGGAGGCCTCAAATGGAAAAACTTACAACATCAAACTTGCTCCAAATGACATTTTGAGTCTAGAAAGAAGGTCACAAATTGTTGGAAAAGCTCATAACATGAAGTTGCATGATTGGTCAAATTTGAACTAAAATGGCTTATAACTTAAAGAAAGTCAAAGTGAAAAATGGTTTGAGAGATTTATAAGTCCAAATGGAGACTTCCAATATATGATTTTGGGTCCAAAAGACATTCTAAAGACAATGGTTCAAGCACTTTTTTGAGTTTAGAAGAAAAAAGAAAAGTTATCTATGGTTACTTGCATTTGAAGAAACATTTCAAAAATCAATCAAAGTTGGAAGGCAAGGGAAGTTGTAAGATGGATCTAGAAGTGTCCATTGAGCCCTATATATTCATGAAATCAGAATTGAGCAAGGGTTGGATTCATTTTTCACCAAAATTTCCCAAATTTTCTCTATTCTTTCTCATTGCAATTCCCTCCAAATTTCCCAAAATCTTCATCAATTTTCATCAACATTGATCCTCCTACATTCAATCATCATCATGGATCAGAATTGAATCAAAGATTTGGTGGATATTGATCATTTTCGTGCACTTCCATCAAGAACACACAATTTGCAATTTCATGTGAAGAGCAAGATCCAAGGCAAGAATCATCAAGGTTTTGCATACAGAATCAAGCACTGAGATAGTTGATCAAGATCCAAGCATTAGAAGCCTCAGATCCACGAATTCCATCATCATTCACAAGCTTTTGCACCAGGTTCAATTTCTCTCCCATAGCTCGATACAGATAGATTTACATTAGTTTGTTAGTATAATAATGATCTAGGTTGTTAGTAGAGCATTTCTGATTGATTAGGAGCTGTTTAGTGATGATTCATGACAGGTTGTTGAAACTGTTAGGACCTAGAACTCTTAGGTTAGGCCATGATAATCTTAGGTTTATAGTTTAGAATGATCACCATTAAGTATAGAAGAGATTAGTATAGGTTTGGTTGAGAATCTTGAGGATGAGTTGCAGAGTATTTTCATGGAGTTAAGACTTGTCTCGATCGGTTTGGATGGTTTATTGAGAGTTAGAACAAGCTATGACCATAGTTTTGTAGAGGGAGAGATTTAGAGTATTTTTCATGTTTGGATCGTGTTGTTTCGTGCACTGTGGAGAGAGAGCAGATTGATGGAAGTTGGTTCGTGCATGGCTTCCATGGAGGTTGAAACCCTAGTTCTCACAGGCCAAGGAAGAAGACGCAATCCTGAGCGTCCATCGCGTGTTGGACCTTTGACTCAGAAGCCAATCGTGTGGCTGGAATTCATACTGAAGATTGGAGGGAAGAGAGGTGCCCTAAACGCACCGTTTCATTTAATGAAACGGGCGGGCCTAAGTGTGTTTTGATATCCCCACCCCCCAGTTTTCAGGCCCAATCAGTTTGAACGTGGAAACCCTGCTATTCTCACCCCTGGCTATTTCTCTCTTTCTTTTTATTATTTCTTTTTCATGTTTTTCATTCATTTTAAAAAATTCATAATAAATAGATAAAAAATCATTTTTAATCCATTCTTTTTACATCATTTTCATTAGAATGTGTAGAAAATTGTCATTAAATAAAATTGCATTTTTATTTTTATTTGATATTTTTCCCATATTTTCCAAATAAATGACATTTTAGATAGTTTCATTTCATGCATGATTTTATTAATTTTTGTTCTATTAGATGCTTTCATATTTTTTGTTCATTCTTTTTAGGTTGTTTAGATTAGATATTGAACTTGTAGAAACAATTTAGTTCCCATTTTTAGAAATTAATTTTAGGTGCTTAATGTAGGCTTGAACAATGTGAACAAATTAGGGTTTTTTAGGTGATGACTTAGGAAGTTTGATTCATTTCCCTTAGGACTTAGGGTTTGAATAGTTTAGCTATGGGATTATAGGGGCTATGGGTAGTTATTAGATCCCCTTAGAAAAAGTCAGGATTCCCCTACTGCTATTAATACTCTGTGTATGTCTGATTGACTGGTGTGGTGTGCCCTCTGGGGATTATTGCTTGCTTGCTTGGGTATTGGGATTGTCTGGGAACTTGGGATAGCTGAAGACTTGAGGAGATGAAAGCCATTGGAGATTCAGAGATTGAAGCTCAACTGCCAGAGTTGGAGAGGAGGTTCTTGCTAGCAGCTGCTGAGGAGACTAGGGTTTAGGAGCTAGGCAGAGCTCTAGATTAGAAAGCTTGTTTCTCAAACATGGAATGCCTTGTCTGCATCCATCCTTTCTCTATGATTCAAAGTCTCTTTCAAATATCCACCTCCTTCCTTTGGAAGGATCAGTGAATATATTTGAAAGATAGAACTTTTGAGAGGAAACTTTTTGTTTAATGTTAACAGTTGATGAACCACCCTTGGTAGGTAATTAACTGTCTAACATTCATTCACTTCACTCTTGTGACTGATTCCTCATCCTGGAGGTTTGAACTTGAAGAAAAGCCATTGTAGATAGAAGACTGATGATCAAAGCCCTTGCCTGAAGGTCATGAAGATGGAGATTGATGCTTGTTGAAGCCTGTAGCTGAATGGAGATTTCTTGAAGCCAGATGTTGATTCAGAGCTGCTGAAGCTGTTTGCTTTTGCTGTATTTCATTTCTTGATGTATTGATTGGTTTTCTGGACTGTATTGTTTGCTGTTTACCCTGCTGGGTTGAAAGTGAAGTCTGTTCACTTTTGCCTATTGTTTTCTAGGTTCGAGGTTGAGTGGGACTCCCTTGCCTCGCTTGTACTGTTGCATCCATGCATTTTACCGCTTTATTATATTTGTTATTGTTTCTGTTTCTGCCTATCCCGTAGGATCTCTGTTTCTCTCTGTGCAAGAGAGGAGCATGATAGACATTAGGTTTTAACCCAGGCATGATAACATTAGGTTAGTTTGATTCCCTTCGCAACCGTAGGTTAGAGTTCTGTCTCTTTCTATCTCAAAACAAACAGAAAAACACATAAAGATTTCAAACACAATAAAAGACACTTCTTCCGTAAAAGAATGTGAACTCATCAAAGCGTCATTTTTGTCCTCTTGGACTGTTAATCAGAAAACCTTTTTCAGAAGGAATAAAATCAACCAAGACAAGCTTGTGTCGTCCGTGGCCCGAACTACGTTTGCTCTGATCTTTCATGCCGTGTGAAAGTACGTAGGCATAGGATGCGATATCCTAGCGAGCAACCTTCCCCTCCTTTCCCGTAGGTAAGCGAACTACGTTGACTCTGATTTCTCGTTCCAGGCGGGAATACGTAGGCATAAAGTGCGATACTTTGCCGAGTCATTTTATTTTCATTTTATTTTCTTTTTAACCCTTGACCTATAGTTTAGATAGAATAACAATCCATACCCGAAAACAAGCGTGGATCCCGTCGAGTACGACGGACGTGAGGGGTGCTAATACCTTCCCCTTACGTAACCGACTCCCGAATCCAGGTTTTGGTTGCGACGACCATACCTTTCCCATGTTGTGCGAGGTTTACTCTGAGCGTTTCCTTTCCCTCCCGTGGGATAAATAACGCACGGTGGCGACTCTTCTGTTCAGCCGGCGCCGATTTTCGCAGTAGCGACAGCTGGCGACTCTGCTGGGGATCCAACGTCCCCTGGCTGCTAAGGACTGCGATAGTTCTTATGCATTTGGGATCCAACGTCCCTTAAGAGAGTCAATCCTAACGCTTGTTTTCCCGTCGAGGATTTTGTATGAATTTATATTTCTGACCTTTTATTTTCAGCATTATATATGGATTATTATTGCTGTATTGGGGTGTGACGGGTGTTCTGATATTGAGTGAGAAGCCGGACCTGGGCTTGAGTGCACCTAGAATTAGCGTAGAAAGTAGTGGGCGCGTGCCGGCTTTGCTTGCATTAGTGTCTCATGAAATCTACACTCGGACGAGGTTCTTCTGGTTGGCTTCTTTTTCTACCCTTTGGGTCGAAGGGGTTGTTGGTCAGCTGAATTGTCGACTCCGGGGACCGATCATTTGGAAGTTGGCTGAGTGAGGCCTCTTCAGGATTTGATGATGCCACTCCTTCTGGGAATCGTATCATCAACCCTGAAAGTCTGTGACGCCGACGACCGCATAGGATGCCGTACCTTTGTCAGTTATAGGGCCACCCACCTGTGAGGGGATTTGGGGTTATGCAGGTAACCAGGCCTTCAGATACCGGTTTGTTCTCGATCAGAGATCCTGGGTATTTATGGAGAGTTATGAGGTCTGTCAGAGACCATTTGGAGATGTGTTCTGAGGTCTGTCAGAGACCAATTAGAGATGTGATTTGAGGTCTACCAGAGACCAGTGGGAGTTATGGTGTGAGGTCTGTCAGAGACCAGTAATGGAGCTTTGTTTTAGGTCTATCAGAGACCAGGGTTTGATGACTTCTGGATGGTCTATCTGAGACCTTTCTTGATTGGGTCCAGGATATTCAGCTACAGCTTTGGTCCCTGTTGCATGTTACTTGCATTGCATTGCCTGCATATCCATTATCATTTGCATTTCACTAACGTGTGTCTGTGCTGCAGGTGCATTTGCATTTCCCTAGTTCTAGTGCCCAAACTTCTGAGTAGTGACTATGGCTAGTTTGAGGAAAACAGTTGCGTATAAGCTGCCTTCACCTGATATTACTTCTTTGCTTGGTCTGATATCTCTTGCCGACGAGGAGGTTATGAGAAGCTTTAGAATGAGCCATGGGAGATTACTGAGATTAGTCTGCAAGCCCACTGCTGATGAGATGAATGGGCTATACACCTTGATGCAGTTCTATGACCCCGCATTGAGATGCTTTACGTTTGCTGACTGTATTCTAGGGCCCACTATTGAGGAGTATGTGGAGTTTACTGAGCTTCCCGTGCAGAACGAGGTTCCCTTTATTCACTCTGCTGCTGAGCCCAAGTTGGAGGACTTAGCCAAAGCCTTACATATGGACGCTGCAGATCTGTTATTGACTTCTTGGCTTGGGGTTTCAGGTTTCTCTCTTGATTTCTTAGTTGTCAAAGCTCGAGAGTACGCCAAGAACGGTTGTTGGGTGGTTTTCAATGCTATTTTGGCTTTATGCATCTATGGAATTGTGCTGTTTCCTAACTTGCCCAACTTTGTGGATTTGGACGCTTTCTATCTGTTTGCTGCAGGCAACCCAGTGCCAACTTTGATTGGAGACTTCTACCACTCATTGCACTACAAGAACGAAAACCGAAGGGGAAAAGTTGTTTAATGCTGTACTCCTCTATTGAATGTGTGGTTCAAAAGTCACCTCCCCATGAAGGGACCATTTGTAGACAGCGCAACCTCAGCCAGTTGGTCAGAGCGCCTGATGAGGCTATATTCCGAAGACATTGTGTGGTTTGATCGAGACCTGTTGGGAGCTGAGCTCATCTTCAGTTGTTCTGGGTACCCTAATGTACCGCTGATAGGAAGAAAAGGGTGTATCAATTACAACCCTTCTCTATTCATTCGTCAGTTCGGATATGCGCTGAAGAATCCACCTCAGGAGGAAGAAGTACAGGAATCTCTGTACTTCACAGGTGATGTGAAGGGGAAGTTATTGGCCAAGCTGCAGCATGCCTGGACGCGTATTAACCGCAAAGGGAAGCCGTTGTTAGGAAAGAATGACTGTCAGGCCTACGCACCTTATAGAGTTTGGATTCAGGAGAGGGCTAGTCAGTTGAGGATGCCGTTTCCAGATGCACCAATTCTTGTTCCCGTTCCGGCAGAAGAGCCAACTACTGTTTCTAAGGAAGCCTACGAGCAAGTTGTGAAGGAAAAAGAAGCCTTAATGAAGATTAACGAAGGGTTAGAGCAAGAGTTAGCCCAGGCACGCAGCGAGAAAAACAAGGCCGTATATGCTTTCCAACAACAAATCGAGCTGCTAAACAGGTTAGGGGCTGAGTTGACTGAGGAGAAGAAAAAGCGCGAACGTCTGGGGCAAGAGTTCAGAAGCTCCCATGACATGCTGGAAGCCAAAAAGAAGGCGCTCGACGCAGCACACCGAGAGATATCTTCTTGCAATAAGACTTGGAATGCCACACTCACCAACAATAAGAAGAGGGAAGATAAGCTGAAGCAGCAAATTTCCGACCTCGAAGAGAAGTTGAAGGCTAGCATCAAGAAGTGTGAGGAGGAAGTGATGACCCGGTATAGTGTCCAGCATGCACTGAACAAGGCAATCAAGTCCAGAGATGAAGCAGTGTCTCAGAAGCGAAAGTTAGAAGATTGCTTCGGAGAAGCAACATGGGAAGAAACTGCTGAAGACGTACGCCGTGTCCTTAAGAGGAGAAACCATCTTGTTGAAGGGCTGCTTGATCGACCAAGCCATCCGGAGACCAGGAAGTTGATAGAAGAGTACCAGACTTTTGGGAGGATTTGATCATTTCATGCAGTAACTTGTATGCTTTATTTGCATAGTGCTGACCATCACCAGGATTGTTGGTTGAGGTCATGCCTTCTTTGTACTCTCAGTGATATTGTACCCTGGGCTTATTGATTCTCCCTGCAATATATGAGGCTTTCTATGATTCAGCTCCGATATTCCTATTGTCAGCACTGTCACTGCACCGGCACCTTCGCACTAGAACTGGGGGAATGAACTTCCCTAATGCACAAACACATTGCATTGCATTCATATTCATATTGCATTACAGGTAATCTTTGAATAGTGTCTTATTTCTCGCTTTTATCAGGTACTCAACAGGATTGCAGATCAGCATCCGCACCGCTATTCCACACGCTCCAATTGTCGAAAAATCATGGACCAAATGCAGAACGAGATGCAAGATGTGCGCGAGAAGCTCGCCCTCTTCATGCAGACCATGGAAGCTATAGTAAAAGGGCAGGAGAATTTGCAGGCCATGGTCCAGCCTCTGTTGGCCCGAAGCGCTGGTCATGGTAATGAAGATCATCAGTCTGTCCGAGTCGATACTGCTCATGGAGACGGCACTCCCACGCCAGTGGCTCCGCCTGTAATCAATACACCTGCTGCTAATGTCAACAACGCTACCGCTGCTGTGAATGGTAACGTTGGAGTGGGGAATGAGACTGCTGTCCTTAATGCTGGGCTGGGTGATGTCAATTTGGGAGATAATCTAGGAGGCAATGGCTTTGTCAATACTGGATTCGGATTCAACGATCAGGGATTCGATAACACTGGGAAATATGGCTTTAATGCTCAAGACTTTGGGCAAGATGGTTATGGTATGGTCAATCAGGGTTACGGAGGCTTTGGAAACGGGAACGGTACTGGATTTATGGCTTTTGGTCCTGCTGGAGGTGTTCAAGGGTACGGCAACAGAGGCCGAGGTCCGGGGATGAATCAGATCAGAGCTGGACGTAATAATGGATATGATGGGTACGGAGCTGGAAACGGCATGTGGCAAGAAGATCAGCAGGAGGACGCCTTCTCCGGAGGAGGTTTTGAAGGGCCGATGGATGATTCCCAAAAGATTAGAATGCTGGAAGAGCAGATGAAGGGAGTCTTAAACCAAAGTGCTGTGGGATTGGACATGGCAACCATGGGTCTGGTACCTGGTTTGAGGGTGCCAATTAAATTCAAAGCTCCTGCGTTCGATAAGTATAAAGGGGACACATGTCCGAAAGTGCATGTGCGAGCTTATTACAGAAAGATGTCTGCATACTCAACTGATGAAAGAATGCTAATGCATTTCTTTCAGGATAGTCTATCGGGCCCTTCCCTAGAGTGGTACATGGGGTTGGAACCAACTGATATCAAGACATGGAAGCAATTGGCGGAGGCATTTGTAGCCCATTACAAGTATAACATCGACCTGGCACCCAATCGGGTCCAGTTGGCCGGGCTTTCGCAGAAGAAGGGGGAGAGTTTTAAAGAGTACGCGCAAAGGTGGCGCGATATGGCTGCCAGGGTCCGTCCTCCGGTGGAAGATAAGGAAATGAATGACATGTTTGTCGGCACATTCACAGGGCTGTTTCATGATATGCTGTTTCATACGTCTCTGGCCAGTTTTTCAGACCTGATTCTGATGGGGGAAAAGATTGAACGTAACATTAAGCAAGGAAAGTTCCAAGTCGAGGAATCAAATGCATCTGGCAGTAATAGGAAAGCTTATGGTGGGCGCCGTCAGGGCGAAGCCAGCGCAGTATTTGGAGGCCGAGGCCGGGGCCGAGGCAGGGGACGAGGTCAATATCGTCAGCCGCAGCAGGTGGCGAGTGTTACTATTCCCTATCAGCAACAACCACTCCAGCAACAACAACCGGTTCAGCAACAGCCAATGCCACAGCAGCAGCAGCCTCAGCAGGGGGCACAGCAGGCTCAACGAAGGTTCCAGGGTGGTAAACCGAGAAGAGTGTTTGAAAAGCCTCCCTCAACATATGCCGATTTGTTGCAGACATTGTTGGGATTGAATCTGGTAGAGAAAAGAACTCTGGCGCCAATAACGGGAGCTCCCCCGTTCGGCTACGACGCAAGCAGGCACTGTGAGTTTCATTCTGGGGCCCCGGGTCACGATATAGAAGGTTGCCATGCTTTTAAGCACGTTGTGCAGGATCTTTTAGACAACAAGACTATCAATTTCGGAACGGCAGGCCCGAATATAGTCCAGAAACCCATGCCTAATCATGGGGCGAACGCCGTTCTGACTGAGGAAGGTCTGAATCTGATTATGAATGTGGAAGATTTAAAGACGCCGCTAAGCGAGATAAAGAGCCGACTGTTACAAGGAGGTGTTTACCCAGGATGTAACGAGTATTGCTTAGATTGTTGGACCCTAGTTGGGGGGTGTGAGGATTTGAAGAAAGGCATTCAGACTTTAATTGATGAGGGCATATTGCAGTTTGATCGAGCGGCAATTGATGAGCCTGCAGGGGCAGTAGTGGATAATCGGAGTGATGTGGCCACGGTAACGATTCCTCGGAAGACGATCACTATTGCAGCACCAGCTCAGCGACCACCGATCACCATAACTAAGGCCGGGCCAATCCCGTACGAGAACACGAAAGCAGTCCCATGGTCATATGGGTTAGAGGTGTATTGTGATGGGATAAAGATTGATGTTAACAAGCAGCCAGCGGAGATTGTGGATAATATTGTTGGTTCAGGAGGCATGACGAGGAGTGGCAGGATCTTTATATCTCCTGAAGTGGAGGCTGAAAGACTAGCGAAAGGAAAAGGGAAAGTGGTTGAAAATGTTCCGGTACAAGCAAGTGAAAAAGAAGCAGCATCGAAGGATGTAGAAGAGTTTATGCGCTTGATTCGAAAAAGTGATTATAAGATTGTGGAGCATCTGCAGCAGACACCGTCCAAAATATCTATCCTATCATTGCTGCTGTGTTCGGAAGCTCACAGAAATGCTTTGCTGAAAGTCCTGGACACTTCTTTTGTACCCCAAGATGTCTCCGTAAATCAGCTAGAAGGAGTATTGGCACATGTGAATGCAGGCCACAGTTTGGGCTTTACCAATTTCAACTTGACCCCGAAAGGGAGAGATCATAATATGGCATTACACGTATCTGTTGAGTGTAGAGGATCAGTAATGTCGCACGTATTGGTTGACACCGGGTCATCTTTGAATGTGTTACCCAAGAAGGCGATGATGAAGCTGGATGTTCGAGGGATTTTGTGTACACCCAGTGATTTGGTAGTCAGAGCATTTGACGGCACGCGGAGAACAGTCTTCGGATCGATTACCTTGCCTCTGCAAGTGGGGCCGGAAGTGTTTGCAACGGAGTTTTATATCATGGATATACAGCCTGCGTATAGCTGCTTGCTTGGAAGACCCTGGATTCATGGGGCAGGGGCCGTCACGTCTACCCTGCATCAGAAGTTAAAATATATGGTCGGAGACAGTGTAGTCACCGTGTGCGGAGAAGAAGACATCCTGGTCAGCCATTTATCTTCATTTAAATATGTGGAAGTCGACGGAGAGATCCACGAAACACCATGCCAGGCATTCGAAGGTTTGCGCATCAAGGACAAGAGTCCCGGGCCGAGCAAAGTGCCAGAGATAGCTGTCTCATCGTATAAGGAAGCTCAAGCTCTAGTGGAAGCAGGAGAAGCCAAGGGCTGGGGCAAAGTGCTGGACATTCCTGTGAAGATGGACCGGTTCGGGATGGGGTACCAACCGTCGTCATCAACTCCTTCCGTGGGGGCCCCCCGTTTCAGAAAGCCAATTACCATCTCTGCCAGTGGAGTGTGTCATGAAACTGTCAATGCTGCTTCAGAGTCTGATGAAGGAGACAGCGACTGTGATATGGATGCCTGGATTCAGCCAAGCACGCCAGGACAAGGACTGTGCAACTGGTCTATTCAGGAGCTTGTTCCTGTGACTTTTAAACAGTAATGCTTTGCTTTATTAATTGTTGAATAATCTGATGTCTTGCCCGGGGCATCAGGATTTGCTTAGGGCTGTGTTGTTATAAACATTGCGCGTTAATCATTAAATAAATGGCGTTTTTTCATGTGCAAATACTGTAATCTCTGTCCTTCTTGTTTTATATTTTTCAATAAAATGGCAACGTGGTTATTCGCTTTATACGCATTTTGAAGCACTTAACCATTCCTTTTGCAGGATAACATTTTCAGATGACACCCTTGAACCGCCTATGACTCGTCCCGACTTTGAGCACCCGGTGTTTCAGGCTGAAGAAGAGGTTGTCGAAGATAGCGACGTTCCTGAAGAACTGTCTTGGTTAGTAAAGCAAGAGGAAAGAGCCATTCTGCCTCACGACGAGGTCATCGAAATTATCAATTTGGGGTCGGAAGGGGTTGAGAAAAATATTCGTATCGGAGCCGCACTGCAGAGTGAGGTCAAGCGAAGACTGGTTGAAATGCTCCGAGAGTATAATGATGTATTCGCTTGGTCATATGAAGATATGCCGGGGCTCGATACAGATATGGTTGTGCATCGCCTGCCACTGAAAGAAGAATGCCCGCCAGTCAAACAAAAGCTTCGCAGAACTCGACCAGATATGGCGATGAAGATCAAAGAGGAGGTTCAGAAACAGTGGGACGCTGGTTTCCTGGCTGTGACGAAGTATCCTTCATGGGTTGCCAACATCGTACCAGTGCCAAAGAAAGATGGCAAGGTTCGGATGTGCGTGGATTATAGAGATTTGAATAAAGCAAGCCCAAAAGACGATTTTCCACTTCCTCACATTGACGTGTTAGTTGATAATACTGCTCAATACTCCGTATTCTCCTTCATGGATGGCTTTTCAGGCTACAATCAAATTAAAATGGCGCCAGAGGATATGGAGAAGACTACTTTCATAACGCCGTGGGGAACATTTTGCTACAAAGTGATGCCCTTTGGTTTGAAAAATGCTGGGGCAACATATCAGCGTGCGATGACGACTCTTTTCCATGACATGATGCATAAAGAGATCGAAGTTTATGTTGACGATATGATTGCCAAATCCCAGACGGAGAAAGAGCATCTGGTGAATCTGCTGAAGTTGTTTAAAAGACTTAGGAAGTTCAGGCTGAGGCTGAACCCTAATAAATGCACCTTCGGGGTGAGATCGGGTAAACTGCTGGGGTTTATCGTAAGCGAAAGAGGAATAGAGGTCGATCCTGCTAAAATAAAAGCAATTCAAGAAATGCCGACGCCTAAAACAGAGAAAGAGGTGCGCGGGTTTTTAGGGAGGTTGAACTACATTGCTCGGTTCATATCTCACCTAACGGCCACGTGTGAACCATTATTCAAGTTGCTAAAGAAAGATCAAGCTATAACGTGGAACGAAAATTGTCAAAAGGCGTTCGATAAAATAAAGCAGTATTTGCAGGAGCCTCCTGTTCTGATACCCCCAGTGGCAGGGAGACCTTTGATCATGTATTTGACGGTTCTTGAGGGAAGCATGGGTTGTGTTCTCGGTCAACACGACGAGACGGGGAGAAAAGAGCATGCGATCTATTACCTGAGTAAGAAATTTACAGACTGTGAATCTCGATACTCCATGCTGGAGAAAACTTGCTGCGCGCTAGCCTGGGCCGCCAAGCGTTTGAGGCAGTACATGCTGAATCATACAACCATGCTCATCTCGAAGATGGATCCTATCAAATATGTATTCGAAAAGCAGGCGTTGTCGGGTAGAATTGCCCGTTGGCAGATGGTCTTGACTGAATATGATATCCAATACGTCTCGCAAAAGGCTATAAAGGGGAGTGTGCTGTCTGAGTATCTGGCGGAGCAGCCTATTGAAGAATACCAATCGATGAGGTTTGATTTTCCTGACGAGGATATCATGTACCTAAAGATGAAGGATTGTGAAGAACCGTTGCCAGACGAAGGACCAGAGTTGGGGTCCAAATGGAAGATGATATTTGACGGAGCTGTGAATGCTTACGGTAGCGGAATAGGGGCAATCATCACGACGCCACACGGGTCGCACATCCCGTTTACTGCCCGATTGACCTTTGCCGTTACCAACAATGAGGCCGAATACGAAGCTTGCATAATGGGGCTTGAAGAAGCCATTGATTTACGAATCAAACATCTAGACGTATACGGAGACTCAGCTCTGGTGGTGAATCAGATCAAAGGGGAATGGGAGACACGGCAGCCTAATTTGATACATTACATGAATTATGCAAGGAGATTGTTGCCTTTCTTCGACAAGGTTGAATTGCATCACGTACCGCGGGCAGAAAATCAAATGGCTGACGCTCTCGCCACTTTGTCCTCCATGTACAAGGTCAACTTCTGGAACGAAGCCCCCCAAATCACTATCTCTCGGTTGGACAGGCCAGCTTATGTATTTGCTATTGATGAAGCATCTGATGACAAACCGTGGTATTTTGATATCCTTAATTTCCTGAAGAATAAAGAGTATCCAGCTGGGGCATCCAGTCAAGATCAGAAGACTCTCAGGAGATTAGCGGGTAATTTCTATTTGAACCCGGATGGCGTCTTATACAGAAGAAACCACGATTTGGTGTTGTTGCGTTGTGTAGACGAGAAAGAGGCAAAGCTTCTCATGGAGGAAATTCACGAAGGTACCTTTGGTACGCATGCTGGTGGGCATGCTATGACGAGAAAGCTGCTGAGGGCAGGTTACTTTTGGCTGACGATGGAAACTGATTGTTTCAAGTTCGCGAGGAAGTGCCACAAATGCCAAATATATGCTGACAAGATACACGTGCCTCCGAGTCCTCTAAATGTGATGTCATCTCCATGGCCATTCTCGATGTGGGGAATCGATATGGTTGGGAAGATCGAGCCGACAGCTTCTAACGGGCATCGGTTCATCCTAGTAGCAATCGATTATTTCACCAAGTGGGTGGAAGCGGCGTCTTACGCGAATGTAACGAAGCAAGTGGTGGCTAGATTCATCAAGAGAGATATCATTTGCCGATATGGGATTCCCGAGCGGATAATCACGGATAATGGTTCAAATCTGAACAACAAAATGATGAAGGAGCTCTGTCAGAATTTCAAGATCGAACATCACAACTCCTCTCCTTACCGACCCAAGATGAATGGCGCTGTTGAGGCGGCCAACAAGAATATCAAGAAAATCGTTCAGAAAATGGTGGTGACCTATAAGGATTGGCACGAGATGCTACCTTTTGCTTTGCACGGTTATCGTACGACGGTACGCACATCAACCGGGGCAACTCCGTTCTCGTTGGTATACAGAATGGAAGCGGTATTACCATTGGAAGTTGAGATCCCTTCTCTGAGGGTATTGCGAGACGTTCAGCTGGACGAGGCAGAATAGGTAACGAACAGGTTGAATCAATTGAGTTTGATGGATGAGAAGAGGCTAGCTTCTCTAGCATACAGTCGTTTGTACCAGAGCCGAATGAAGAAAGCGTACGACAAGAAGATACATCCGCGAAGCTTTCAGACGGGCGACCTTGTGCTGAAAAGGATTCTCCCGCCACAAGCAGATCACAGGGGCAAGTGGACCCCCAACTACGAAGGGCCATACGTTGTTAGTAAAGTCTTCTCAGGAGGAGCGTTGTTGTTGTCCACCATGGACGGAGAAGACTTCGCGTCACCTGTGAATTCGGACGCAGTTAAAAAATACTTTGCTTAAAATAGACCCGCTGGACAGAAAAAAAGAGAGTCCAGGCAAAAATGGGGCATCCTGGCGAACCAAAAACAGAATGAAAGGTTCGGGCAAAAGTTAGGGATAAAATTGAAAAAATGTACACCCGCGAAGTTGAAAACCTACACTGGGCGGCTTCGGCAAAAAAGGGTATCCCGGTGAACTGAAAACCCGAAAAGGGCGGTTCACGCAAAAGTTAGGGATTTGAAAAGCAAATGACTGCGGTCCGAATCCAATGAGCATCAATGCGGGAGAATATATTTGAGGAGCCAGTTATCGGACACGATCTCTTCAGAAGTGGGGATACCGGGAAAGCATTAGAGTCGGATGAGTCATAGGAGGATCAGCTCGTGGTGTTCATCTGCATCCCGTTGCCGACATGTGTACAAAATTTAATTTGTCAAAATATTCATGCTTCTTGTGCATACCTGTATATTTGCTTTGCGTAGCTTCCTCATTTCAGGAGTTACATCCCGTGTACAAAAAACTCCGCCCATTCAGGGGACCGATCAATAAAATATGTTATTCAGTACTTGATGCTGGTTCTTTACTGCTTTGTGCCTGATTAACGCCTAAGTTTGATGAAACTAGCATGAGTATAACATCACTGGCCCTTGCCAACAATTGTTAAAGCTTTGAATTAACTGAGTGTAACGTCACTAACCTGAATTGATTTGATTGCATAGGCTTGCCGTGTCTTGTTTGTGTTGTTGCAGGTTTCATAGCCATACGAGGAAGACAATCAAAAGATCGCGATAACGAAAGACTTGATCCCCCGCAGGGTCATGCACTCTCCCCCAGCGGAATCAGTTAATTTTCCCCGAGAGAATCATCCTATCCCCAGCGGAATTCTCTTTGCAAGTGTTTTCATTCCTTCCAGTGGAACCCGAAGATCAAGACTCTCCCCAGCAGAGTTGATGGTGGTTCCTGTCATTTATTTTGTCAGAGATACTGTGTAATATCAGTTCACGTTCCAGCAGAGAGTCCGATCGTACTATGCACATCTGCTATTCCCCAGCAAGGTTATTTTCCCCAGCAGGGGGTTACCTCAATAGGGTGTTTGGTTTGAGTTCCCAATTTCCCAGCAGGGTTGACTTCACCCTTCCAGCATTTATTTTGCTGGAATAATTCTGTAGCATCTGGCTATCCCCGGCGGAGTCGGCATTATCTTTAGCATTTATTTTGCTGAAGCAGTTTCTGTACTTTAGCAGTTCAGGTGGAGAGAACTCTCGCTCAAATGAATTACCAAACATTCAAGATCTCGGCATGAGATATTCAATGATAATGTCAGTTTCGGCAGTATTCCCCACAGAGTTACCAGGATAAGTTTCTCTTTATTCCCAGGCAGAATTAGTTGTCATCTGGGGTTCCATGAATCAGAATTTCAGAGGCCACCGCCGGTTATTAGAGCAGGCGTCCGATAGTTTGGTTTCCAAATATCCCCAATAGAGTCCGTCTCAAAGTCGCTGTCACGTCAGTGCTAAGAAGTTTGTGGGTGAGGATCATTGGAGAACTAAGTCCTGACGTGGACAATTTATTCCTATATTGACGGGATTTCTTCAGAAGTGGGCGTCCTAACGTGGACAGGTTTATTTCCCCGGATTGGTGAGGTGTGTTAGTCCTAACGTGAGCAAATTCAGATTCTCGAAATTGGTGAAATGGGAAGTCATGACGTTGACAAAAGTGATTACTCTTTGTGTTGGTGCCCTGACGTGGACAAATCAGACGAGGGTGTGAGTCCTTACGTGGACAAGTCTTATTTCCTCAGCAGGCCGAAGACGCCTGAGTCCTAACGTGGACAAATCAAGACGAGATCAGTGTCCTGACGTGGACAAATCAAAGAAATTATTATTATTCCTAACGTGGAGAAGTGGGTCCTAACGTGGACGATGTAGTCCTTACGCGGACATATCAAGTTGGATTCCGTACGTGGAAAGAGATGATTCCTTACGTGGAAAAGGATAGTTTCCTTACGTGGAAATGACAGCATTCCTGACGTGGAAAGATTGGAGTTCTTACGTGGACAGATTAATAGGTGATTCCTAACGTGGAAAGAGTGGAGTCCTTACGTGGACAGATTAAGATGGCATTCCTTACGTGGAAAAATGTAGTCCTGACGCGGACAAATTGGAAGGAATTGGTTGCCTTATGTGGAAAAGTTATGTTTCCTTGCGTGGAAAACGGATAGCATTCCTTACGTGGACGGATTCAAAAAAGTTGATTCCTGACGTGGAAGAATGATGTACTCCTTACGTGGAAAGCTGAGTCCTGACGTGGACAGGTTCAGAACCAAAGTGGAATTCCTTACGTGGAAAGATTGGAGTTCTGACGCGGGCATGTCAAGTGGTATTCGAGTCCTTATGTGGCTAGATTGATATAGTTCTCCTTACGTGGAAAGAGGCTTGTATTCCTGACGTGGAAAGATGAAAGGGTTAGTCCTGACGTGGACAGATACAGAAGAAATGATTCCTAATGTGGACAGGTGTTCCTCCTAACGTGGAAGAGTTTTATTCCTAGCGTGGACGATTCAGTTTATGGAAATGCAGACGAATTATCCCCAGCACGGTCGCGCGAGATCAGTGGGTTGCCGTAACAGTTAAATTCAGCTGATGAATGTCGTTCCCCCAGCAGTGGCGCAGTTTATTTCTGCGGGTGGCAAATTTCTGGGTTCCTAGTATTCAACCGTCTCGTACCGCGAATGTCTGAAGGCTCCGGGCTCTTCACCCAATCGGGTCCAAGCCGCTTGAATAGGGGCAGCTGTTGCACCCTAAAATTTGCCCAATCTTATTCACTTGGTTTATGTTTCAATATCATTAGCATTTGCATATAGAGTCATGTACATAGTCTAATCATCTGCATAGCATAAGCATAGCAAGTCATACAACAGGGGGGCCAATCATTATTCTCATCTCTAGAAGCCTATCAAGAGGTTATTATCCCAATTCAATCTCATTCAAGTCATCAGGAAAGAATTTGAAAGCAAAGAGTTCAGCAGATCAAGCCTTGAGTCCATCTCCTAGCTGAGGGTATCTGAGGGTCAACAAGAGGGTTGTGAGCTGTGAGTTGAGGGCATGGAGAGCATCTAGACATTATGAGAGACTTAGAAAGTCATTTGGAGAAGGAGACAAGTCATTGATGAGAGCACAAGAGCTATAGCTGAAGGCAGTCAACTAGGGTTTCATCTGGGTCAACCCTAGGTCAACCCTAGGTCAATTGACTGATTTAAGGGGCATTCAAGTCTAGTGGAGAGATGTGGGGTTCATCATTGGACATATAAAGAAGGATATGGAGATATGCCAAGAAGAATTCAAGAGAAATCAAGGAGAAGAGGAGTTTCTAAATTAGGGTTTCTGTGTAAAATCCCCTAGTTTAGGTCAAATTTCCAAGCAAGATAAGTCAAAATGCTAGCTTCAAATGGCTTCTTGGCCAACATGAAACTTGTAGAGGATCTCAAGACCTTTAATTTGAGTGGTGGAAGACATCAAGGAGATTTATAGAACTCAAGTTATGGTCCTTGCAAGTTACAGGTCATCTGAGGTATCTGAAATTTTGTCTGTGGAAGTGACTTGACTTCCAAGCTAGTTTTACCCCTCAAGGAGATTTCAAATGAATTTCTGGTCAACATAAGAATTGTTCCTCATTGTCTTAGATTTCTAGAATGGTATGGCATGCCTTCATATGATGTGTGGAACTCAACTTATGGTCTTGGCAAGCAAAGGGTATTTTGGTCATTTGTGAATTACAGGTCATTTTAACCTATGTCCAAAACTCATACAAGGAGGCCTCAAATGGAAAAACTTACAACATCAAACTTGCTCCAAATGACATTTTGAGTCTAGAAAGAAGGTCACAAATTGTTGGAAAAGCTCATAACATGAAGTTGCATGATTGGTCAAATTTGAACTAAAATGGCTTATAACTTAAAGAAAGTCAAAGTGAAAAATGGTTTGAGAGATTTATAAGTCCAAATGGAGACTTCCAATATATGATTTTGGGTCCAAAAGACATTCTAAAGACAATGGTTCAAGCACTTTTTTGAGTTTAGAAGAAAAAAGAAAAGTTATCTATGGTTACTTGCATTTGAAGAAACATTTCAAAAATCAATCAAAGTTGGAAGGCAAGGGAAGTTGTAAGATGGATCTAGAAGTGTCCATTGAGCCCTATATATTCATGAAATCAGAATTGAGCAAGGGTTGGATTCATTTTTCACCAAAATTTCCCAAATTTTCTCTATTCTTTCTCATTGCAATTCCCTCCAAATTTCCCAAAATCTTCATCAATTTTCATCAACATTGATCCTCCTACATTCAATCATCATCATGGATCAGAATTGAATCAAAGATTTGGTGGATATTGATCATTTTCGTGCACTTCCATCAAGAACACACAATTTGCAATTTCATGTGAAGAGCAAGATCCAAGGCAAGAATCATCAAGGTTTTGCATACAGAATCAAGCACTGAGATAGTTGATCAAGATCCAAGCATTAGAAGCCTCAGATCCACGAATTCCATCATCATTCACAAGCTTTTGCACCAGGTTCAATTTCTCTCCCATAGCTCGATACAGATAGATTTACATTAGTTTGTTAGTATAATAATGATCTAGGTTGTTAGTAGAGCATTTCTGATTGATTAGGAGCTGTTTAGTGATGATTCATGACAGGTTGTTGAAACTGTTAGGACCTAGAACTCTTAGGTTAGGCCATGATAATCTTAGGTTTATAGTTTAGAATGATCACCATTAAGTATAGAAGAGATTAGTATAGGTTTGGTTGAGAATCTTGAGGATGAGTTGCAGAGTATTTTCATGGAGTTAAGACTTGTCTCGATCGGTTTGGATGGTTTATTGAGAGTTAGAACAAGCTATGACCATAGTTTTGTAGAGGGAGAGATTTAGAGTATTTTTCATGTTTGGATCGTGTTGTTTCGTGCACTGTGGAGAGAGAGCAGATTGATGGAAGTTGGTTCGTGCATGGCTTCCATGGAGGTTGAAACCCTAGTTCTCACAGGCCAAGGAAGAAGACGCAATCCTGAGCGTCCATCGCGTGTTGGACCTTTGACTCAGAAGCCAATCGTGTGGCTGGAATTCATACTGAAGATTGGAGGGAAGAGAGGTGCCCTAAACGCACCGTTTCATTTAATGAAACGGGCGGGCCTAAGTGTGTTTTGATATCCCCACCCCCCAGTTTTCAGGCCCAATCAGTTTGAACGTGGAAACCCTGCTATTCTCACCCCTGGCTATTTCTCTCTTTCTTTTTATTATTTCTTTTTCATGTTTTTCATTCATTTTAAAAAATTCATAATAAATAGATAAAAAATCATTTTTAATCCATTCTTTTTACATCATTTTCATTAGAATGTGTAGAAAATTGTCATTAAATAAAATTGCATTTTTATTTTTATTTGATATTTTTCCCATATTTTCCAAATAAATGACATTTTAGATAGTTTCATTTCATGCATGATTTTATTAATTTTTGTTCTATTAGATGCTTTCATATTTTTTGTTCATTCTTTTTAGGTTGTTTAGATTAGATATTGAACTTGTAGAAACAATTTAGTTCCCATTTTTAGAAATTAATTTTAGGTGCTTAATGTAGGCTTGAACAATGTGAACAAATTAGGGTTTTTTAGGTGATGACTTAGGAAGTTTGATTCATTTCCCTTAGGACTTAGGGTTTGAATAGTTTAGCTATGGGATTATAGGGGCTATGGGTAGTTATTAGATCCCCTTAGAAAAAGTCAGGATTCCCCTACTGCTATTAATACTCTGTGTATGTCTGATTGACTGGTGTGGTGTGCCCTCTGGGGATTATTGCTTGCTTGCTTGGGTATTGGGATTGTCTGGGAACTTGGGATAGCTGAAGACTTGAGGAGATGAAAGCCATTGGAGATTCAGAGATTGAAGCTCAACTGCCAGAGTTGGAGAGGGGGTTCTTGCTAGCAGCTGCTGAGGAGACTAGGGTTTAGGAGCTAGGCAGAGCTCTAGATTAGAAAGCTTGTTTCTCAAACATGGAATGCCTTGTCTGCATCCATCCTTTCTCTATGATTCAAAGTCTCTTTCAAATATCCACCTCCTTCCTTTGGAAGGATCAGTGAATATATTTGAAAGATAGAACTTTTGAGAGGAAACTTTTTGTTTAATGTTAACAGTTGATGAACCACCCTTGGTAGGTAATTAACTGTCTAACATTCATTCACTTCACTCTTGTGACTGATTCCTCATCCTGGAGGTTTGAACTTGAAGAAAAGCCATTGTAGATAGAAGACTGATGATCAAAGCCCTTGCCTGAAGGTCATGAAGATGGAGATTGATGCTTGTTGAAGCCTGTAGCTGAATGGAGATTTCTTGAAGCCAGATGTTGATTCAGAGCTGCTGAAGCTGTTTGCTTTTGCTGTATTTCATTTCTTGATGTATTGATTGGTTTTCTGGACTGTATTGTTTGCTGTTTACCCTGCTGGGTTGAAAGTGAAGTCTGTTCACTTTTGCCTATTGTTTTCTAGGTTCGAGGTTGAGTGGGACTCCCTTGCCTCGCTTGTACTGTTGCATCCATGCATTTTACCGCTTTATTATATTTGTTATTGTTTCTGTTTCTGCCTATCCCGTAGGATCTCTGTTTCTCTCTGTGCAAGAGAGGAGCATGATAGACATTAGGTTTTAACCCAGGCATGATAACATTAGGTTAGTTTGATTCCCTTCGCAACCGTAGGTTAGAGTTCTGTCTCTTTCTATCTCAAAACAAACAGAAAAACACATAAAGATTTCAAACACAATAAAAGACACTTCTTCCGTAAAAGAATGTGAACTCATCAAAGCGTCATTTTTGTCCTCTTGGACTGTTAATCAGAAAACCTTTTTCAGAAGGAATAAAATCAACCAAGACAAGCTTGTGTCGTCCGTGGCCCGAACTACGTTTGCTCTGATCTTTCATGCCGTGTGAAAGTACGTAGGCATAGGATGCGATATCCTAGCGAGCAACCTTCCCCTCCTTTCCCGTAGGTAGGCGAACTACGTTGACTCTGATTTCTCGTTCCAGGCGGGAATACGTAGGCATAAAGTGCGATACTTTGCCGAGTCATTTTATTTTCATTTTATTTTCTTTTTAACCCTTGACCTATAGTTTAGATAGAATAACAATCCATACCCGAAAACAAGCGTGGATCCCGTCGAGTACGACGGACGTGAGGGGTGCTAATACCTTCCCCTTACGTAACCGACTCCCGAATCCAGGTTTTGGTTGCGACGACCATACCTTTCCCATGTTGTGCGAGGTTTACTCTGAGCGTTTCCTTTCCCTCCCGTGGGATAAATAACGCACGGTGGCGACTCTTCTGTTCAGCCGGCGCCGATTTTCGCAGTAGCGACAAGGGGCAACAGAGTTCTTTTATCAGAGAAATATGCAGCGGAACCACCAAAAGAACATGCTCTACATAAGATGTCTGATCATCCAACAAGCCATAGGATCGAAGTAACCATTCTTCCTTTGGCATCACATACAGCTGGTCATAAAGCTTCTATATCAAAGGGCACAACAACAAATACAAGCTTCTCTTTAGCTCCATTAGCAGTAGCTCAAACATTCAGCAAGATCAGCAACTCAGCTACAACTTCTCCTTGTTCTAAAACACCAGAAAGTATCTCCCAAGATCTCATCCAAAACAGACAGGATGCCTGCTCTGATACCAATTGAAATTCTGGTATGCAGATCACATGTGTTCCAAGAATATTGTTCTCTGCTCAATAAGGATGAGGACAGACCATGACCAATTTAAATTTCTTTAAATTGTCCCAATGTCATGACCAATGTCACGACCTCTGTTGTGACATCTGCAGCCTGTCATACTATTTATCTAACCATTTAAAGTACAGAATTGTAAATGCAGAAAGATAAATAACACAGTAATTGTTCACCCAGTTCGGTATCAACAACACCTACATCTGGGGGCTACCAAGCCAGGGAGGAAATTCACTATTAGTAGAATCAATTCAAAGTCAAACCTCCAGTTTGCACTTCTCACTTAATCTCTATCCAATGACACTTCAACCTAGAGACACTCTAGTACCTGAGTATACCCACTCACTCCCCCTCAATCACACAACAGTGATATCAAACAATTACAAAAACAGTATGAAGAGACACTTCATACACTCCATGATCTAGCTTCACAACTTTGATCAAGGAACTCACACACTCTTGCTTCCCAGCTTCGAGTGAGACACAACCTAGAATCTACCTAACCAAAACAATCATCCACCAGACATATGCTTGGATTACAAGTACTCCTAAACAGACTTTACAAGTGAAGACTAGCCTTCTTCACTTACAAATATGTCTGCCTCAATGTATCAAACGATACAAAGGGTGACTTACACACAAGGGACTCTCAACCCTAGACCTCTATTTTACACTCTGATTTTTCTTGATGTGAGTGCTTGCTTTTCTTCTGCTTATGCTCCTCCTTTTATAGTCGTGCAAATTGGGCTTGGGCTGTGCAGAAGTAACAAATATTAGTTTTAATATCTCAAAACTAATTTCCACAATTCAAGGTGCTGTCCAATTAGGTCATGGCATGGTCAGCATTGCCTTGAATCTCTCCTGATTTAACTCAGGGGTCATAACAAGTCTTCCTGAAATAGGGGTCATAACAAGTCTTCCTGAAATCTAGCCTAAGATAACGGAAAAACCAACATGCCTGCACGACTGATGTTATACGATCAATGTCATGACATTTAGTATGACATCCACTCTTCTGCAGATTTTTCTTTACACCAGACCTGGCTTCACCCAATCTTCTGCAGAATAATATTAGAAACAATTATATTCAAGTTTCCTAAAAGGTCTCTAAGATACCAATCTGTTCTTTTTCCTATTCCATCTCCTTGACATATTTACTGATGAGGTATTTTCAACATGGTCTCATCAATCCAAACCAATTATGTCAAGAGATATACACTAGCAGCTCCTTCTGTTGTCATGCAGCTATGTCTTCCTTAAAACACATGACAACATACCTCACCCACCACAACTCACATTGTTGTGGCTGTACACCTCACACTGCCTGTGAGGAACTAGGCTACTGCTGACCCATAGCAGTGTCTATTGTGCCAGACAGCTATGTCATTACTTTGGTAATGACATTCATCCCAATAGTCCTTTCTTCAGCCTCTGCTAGCTCCTGCTTGCTCTTGCTGCACTCGACCTTGATGTCAGCCTCTGCTAGCTCCTGCTTGCTCTTGCTGCACTCGACCTTGATGTCATCCTCTGCTAGCTTCTGTTTGCTCTTGCTGCACCAGATGTAGTGACATGACAGCAGTTCTGTCATCAGTAGCTCCTGCTGCACATAGCTCCTACTAGCTCCTGCTGTTTCTCACACATGACAGTAGTTCTGTCATGACAGCAGATAGATGTCTTGATGGATGCCACGACATTAAGCATGACATTCACATTAAACCACTCCACAACAGTTCTTTCACCAGCACCTGCTTGCTTATTTAGCGCTGTCATAACTATGGTAATGACATCCTGCTTAACATTAGTGCAGAATCTTGTTTTACCACAATTTAGCCAATCATAGAACCATGGACAATTTTATATCATAGATCCATGGAACTAACAAACTCCCCCTTTGGCAAATTTTGGCTAAAACAACTTATCAGGACATTCAACAGTAGTTTAAGCAAACTACCATGCTCCCCCTTGATAGTTGCATCCAGCATGGCAGCAACAATGCTTTTCCTCATTAGCAGCAGTAGTTTTTCTTTTACAATGGTTTTCCTCATCAACAGCAGTAGTTTTTCTTTTCTCCCCCTTAGTTTAGTCAAAACTTTGACAACAAATGGAGTACTTGTACATACATAAGCTCAACACAAACTGTACATACAGTCATCTCACCATCTCCCAAGAAGTACACACGCTGCTTGACCTCTAATAAGGACTGCACCACTTCAACAGCTACACACCAGACAGGTACTCATCTTCCTCTGTCAGCATAAATATTGCTCCCCTGAACCAGAGAACCTAAGCACATGAAGAATTACTCTATCATCTTCACACAGGAAGCTTTACACCCCTTGATTCACAACCCATATTGGAGAAAATAGCATAGGCAGTTGCAGGATTCCTTTCTTAGATTTCAGCTTTGACAGAAAATCTCCAAGAAGTCAGAGTGAAATTCCTTCCTGATGCACAAGATCAAGGCTGATGGTTTCTTGATCTTCATCTTCACCAGTCATACACAATACTTGGATAGAGGCCCAAATACCTGACTTGATCCATTGTTACCTAATGACAGACCCAAAAGGAATACACTATCATGTTCACCATGAGCTTGGAGCAGTAACCCAATGTCACAACATCTTGTCTGACATTCTTCCTTCATCAAGTCCCAGATTTATTTGAAACCACAAACAATCTAGACACATAATTGCACTCTTGCAGTAACAGATCCTAGATAGAAGTATAACTCTCCCATATCCATGGTAACTAGTGCACATGAATGGAAAACATAAGACGCATCTTCATGTCTTCAAGAACTCATTCTCTGTTCAACACACATGTTGAACGCATTCACTTACTGCTTGAACCACAAGCAAGTAGTACACCCATCAAACAGAAGCTCTCCCCTATCTTTGATAACAGTTGCTCCAAGATCACCATATTATATCTCATGACCAAATCCATGCTCATACAGATAGAAGGCACCAAACTGATTCACCTCTTCCTAGAGCTACTTGTAGCAGAAGAGACCACTTCTCCACAAGTATTCTAGCCTTAGGCTGAGTACAAGATAGACACTGCATAGGGACTTTATCACATCAGAATGCACTCAATACCTTCACATCATACTCCAAGACAGTCCTTTTACCTTATCATTCTCCCGTATGACAAGATAGAGTACTTCTTAGCCAAGAAGTGAATCACAAGTTCCACAAGAGATCTTTACATATCAGATGGTTCATATCACAGACACACCATCCCATGGTTCTTTATGTGCCCATACTGGACTTACTGCTGCCTAGTAGTCCAACTGAAGATCTTCATAGCTCCACCAGCTTGATCAACTCCATCTCCACAAGAAGGTAATCTTCTATACACAACTTAGGGCTTCTACCACAAGCTCCAATATGTGAACAGAAACAGATCCTCCTTTGGTCTTCAACCAATTACCCTTCTGCACATGAGTAATTAGTTCCAAGCATGAACAGTCCCAGAACCTTCCGTGGTCTTTAAATAACTACCCTTCTGTACAAGAATAGTTCTTTAACGGCACACTTCTCAAATAACCAAATGCCACTGTTTGGTTATTCAGCATCTTTCAGAGCTCTGGAAAGTCTGCTAATCCACCAGGCCACTTTGATCTTCACATTCTTCTTGCTCCAAAGCAAGGTATCTACTCCTTCACACAGCTCCCGCAAACTGCATGATTTGAAGCATTAATTCCATTCATACCTGAGAAGATCAATTTATCTTCAAATGATGTGCCACACCATCACTTGAGGACTTGAAATTACTGCTTGATGTCACAACTTTGGTTAAGACATTCAGCTGAAGAGTTCAGGCTTTCATTCAGCCACTTTGAAGATATCAGTACATACACTTGATATCAAGTTGGAGTAGACAACATCAATCCTGCTTTGTTGTACCACAACAATTACCTTGAAGTGCATTTACTTCATGAAACTCCTCTTTAGAGAAACCAAACATGCCAAAGTTTGATTATGTTAGGGAGGAGGGATCACACAAGTCTTTACAAAAGGATTCCCGCTTTCCTTAAGTATAGACTTCTTCAGAAAATCAAAGATACCTGCCACTTATCCTTGTCCTCCAGGATGAGCAAGGTCACATGCTCATATGCCCTTAGATCATAAATAAACTGACCTAAGCAGTGCTATCACCAACACTATCTTCTAGACAAGTTTCCTGCCAGGAAACTTTCTAGCTAATAGATCAATTGCTTCTAGTAGAAACTAGAACACAGCTGCTGCACTCCAATACTCTTATAGAGCAGATTGTCTTCATCTTCATTCCCATCAACACTCCATTCTATCCTTACCTGCTGCACTCCAATGGGCTGATTCAAGAGACTGTCTTCATCTCCACTTCCATCAGCACTACATTCTAGTCTTAGTTTCTAGTTAGGAAACCTACTAGAATAAGGTCAGATCCAACTTTATCTTTATTGACCTAGTGATTCACTCCTTGAATCAACAGAGTTCTGGAATGTTTCAACGTCTGGTTGAACATCAGATCCTTGAAGTAAACCAATTATATCAGGGTTTGATGCTTGTGCAACAACTGAGGAGACAACTTGATCATCAACTAAGGATAATTCATTAAATATTGGAGAATATCTCAAACAACAATGAATCTTAAATCCTTGTAACATATCCTTCTCTGAACTTCATGAATAATAAATTAAATACATGTGTAGACCACCAATAACAATTGATCTTAAATCCATACATCTTCAGGAATACCAAGGCTTAAACATCAAGGCTTCCACCCTTGACTCAACCTCTCTATGACTTCCTCTGCTGATAGGATCCTTTGCAGGTCATGAATGGTGAAAATAAATCACCTCCCACTATCTTCCCTACATAGCTTCCAGCAAACTGTAGAACACAATAGAACAGTTTAGGCACACAACCAAACACAGCTGCAAGCACCATCTTCCAATCATCTACACAACTACCACAGTCATGCATCAAACTGAATATAGGCCAATCTTCTCCCAGGAGCAACAAAGTTCTTTTATCAGAGAAATATGCAGCGAAACCACCAAAAGAACATGCCCTGCACAAGATGTCTGATCATCCAACATGCCATAGGATCGAAGTAGCCACTCTTCCTTTGGCATCACATACAACTGGTCATAAAGCTCTTATATCAGAGGGCACATCAGCAAATACAAGCTTCTCTTTAGCTCCATTAGCAGTAGCTTAAACATTCAGCAAGATCAACAACTCAGCTACAACTTCTCCTTGTTCCAAAACACCAGAAAGTATCTCCCAAGATCTCATCCAGAACAGACAGGATGCCTGCTCTGATACCAATTGAAATTCTGGTATGCAGATCACATATGTTCCAAGAACATTGTTCTCTGCTCAATAAGGATGAGGACAGACCATGACCAATTTAAATTTCTTTAAATTGTCCCAATGTCATGACTAATGTCACGACCTCTGTTGTGACATCTGCAGTCTGTCATACTATTTATCTAACCATTTAAAGTACAGAATTGTAAATGCAGAAAGATAAATAACACAGTAATTGTTCACGCAGTTCGGTATCAACAACACCTACATCTGAGGGCTACCAAGCCAGGGAGGAAATTCACTATTAGTAGAATCAATTCAAAGTCAAACCTCCAGTTTTCACTTCTCACTTAATCTCTACCCAATGACACTTCAGCCTAGAGACACTCTAGCACCTGAGTATACCCACTCACTCCCCCTCAATCACACAACAGTGATATCAAACAATTACAAAAACAGTATGAAGAGACACTTCATACATTCCATGATCTAGCTTCACAGCTTTTATCAAGGAACTCACACACTCTTGCTTCCCAGGTTCGAGTGAGACACAACCTAGAATCTACCTAACTAAAACAATCATCCACCAGACAATTGCTTGGATTACAAGTACTCCTAAACAGACTTTACAAGTGAAGACTAGCCTTCTTCACTTGCAAATATGTCTACCTCAATGTATCAAACGATACAAAGGGTAACTTATACACAAGGGACTCTAAACCCTAGACCTCTATTTTACACTCTGATTTTTCTTGATGTGAGTGCTTGCTTTTCTTCTGCTTCTGCTCCTCCTTTTATAGTCGTGCAGACTGGGCTTGGGCTGTGCAGAAGTAACAAATATTAGTTTTAATATCTCAAAACTAATTTCCACAATTCAAGGTGCTGTCCAATTAGGTCATGGCATGGTCAATATTGCCTTGAATCTCTCCTGATATAACTCAGGGGTCATAACAAGTCTTCCTGAAATCTAGCCTGAGATAACAGAAAAACCAACATGCCTGCACGACTAATGTCATACGATCAACGTCATGACATTCAGTATGACATCCACTCTTCTGCAGATTTTTCTTTACACCAGACCTGGCTTCACCCAATCTTCTACAGAATAATATTAGAAACAATTATATTCAAGTTTCCTAAAAGGCCTCCAAGATACCAATCTGTTCTTTTTCCTAATCCATCTCCTTGACATATTTACTGATGAGGTATTTTCAACATGGTCTCATCAATCCAAACCAATTATGTCAAGAGATATACACTAGCATCTCCTTATGTTGTCATGCAGCTATGTCTTGCTTAAAACACATGACAACACACCTCACTCACCATAACTCACATTGTTGTGGCTGCACACCTCACACTGCCTGTGAGAAACTTCATCACATCTCAACATGTGAGGAACTAGGCTACTGCTGACCCATAGCAGTGCCTGTTGTGCCAGACAGCTATGTCATTACTTGGTAATGACATCCATCACAATAGTCCTTTCTTCAGCCTCTGCTAGCTCCTACTTGCTCTTGCTGCACTCGACCTTGATGTTAGCCTCTGCTAGCTCCTGCTTGCTCTTGCTGCACTCGAACTTGATGTCAACCTCTGCTAGCTTTTGTTTGCTCTTGCTGCACCAGATGTAGTGACATGACAGCAGTTCTGTCATCAGTAGCTCCTGCTGTTTCTCACACATGACAGTAGTTCTGTCATGACAGTGGATAAATGTCTTGATGGATGCCATGATATTCAGCATGACATTCACATTAAACCACTCCACAACAGTTCTTTCACCAGCACTTGCTTGCTTCTTTAGCGATGTCATAACTATGGTAATGACATCCTGCTTAACATTAGTGCATAATCTTGTTTTACCAATATTTAACCAATCATAGAACCATGGACAATTCTATATCATAGATCCATGGAACTAATAGTGGCGCAATTAATAATGCGCTTAGAAATCTCTGGAGTTCTAAAAAATCAAGGGGATTGATGTTTCTTTAAAAGGAAAAAATGATGTTAATAAAATTGTTGGACCTCGTCAACTTGATGCACTTTCCAAGAAATGACAATCTGTTAAGAGTTGACCCACCAAACGCTCGCCAGCTAGCACGTAGTGGGGACACACGCGGCAAGGCTAAGTTTTCCATTTTGGAACCACGTCTTGTTCTTAGTGAGCCTTTGCACTAAATTGGGCCAACTTTTAATTTCATGCCCATCACAAAAGGGTGTGCCTAATACTGCCAAATACACCTTTATGGTTCCCATAGTAAATTTGAGTTTGAAGACCATCACATGATACAATGTTATGCATTTTAAATCGACATCAAGTCAGGCAGATGGAAACAACCAATGCGTTATGGATGGGGGTGATACTCAAGAAAAGAAATTTGTTCGCAAAACGCCCTTTGAATGGAGCCAACTACATAAGTTGTCTCTTGTTCGGGACTTGATTTGTCACCTCCATCAACATGACTAATTATGTTAGATTTCAAAGAAGTTGTCGTGCTCTCCTAGAATATCCGAGGAGCCTCTAATGATAAGGCTAAAAGACACATGATGGAGTTAATTAGAAAACATTATCCAATGTTTCTAATCGTCATGGAAACACACATTCATTTTCATAAGACCGAACCTTTCTGGGATAGAGTTAGATATGTGAATGTTCACTAAATGGATTCACATGGTCAATCTGAGGGAATTTAGGTGTTAAAGTCTAATGGTAGTAATATTGTAGTTGTTGTGCACAATGTCTTTATGGATATAATTAATATCAAGTTATCATTGGAAACTTCCTCTTTGTATGTAATAGGAAGTTATACTAGTCCCATGTACACTTCTCGTTTTGATATATGGCTCCATCTCATTGAATAAACGAACACTATTGTTGGTCCTTAGATGCTGATTGGAGACTTTAATAACATCATTCATCTGAGTGAATAAAAAGGAGATAGTTTTAATCAATCTAAAGTAGTTGCTTTGTCGAATGTCATTGATAAATGTAATTTATCTTAAGTAGATATGATTTATGCAAAATTCACTTGGAGTAGGCAGTGTATTGATAATTAAATGTTTAATCGCAAGCTGGATATATCCTTGGTTGATGTTGCTTGGCACACGACTTTCTCTGATGCATATGTTGAGGTGTTGTGTAAATTTCATTCTGATCACAACCTCATTCTCCTTAGGTGTGGCTTTTCCCTCAAAGACTACAGGTTGTATCCCTTTAGGTTTAAGGCAGCTTGGATCAGTCATTTGGAATACTGTAATATAGTTTAGACTACTTGGGGGAAATGCCTAGATGGTATTGTAACTTGTCTCAAAAATGTGAAGCACGATTCTATCATTTTTAGTAAGGAAAATTTTGGCAATATTAGCAAATGAAAGAACAACATTGAGAAGAGACTCAAGGGTATACAGTGCTCTTTGGAGGGAAGAGATTCAGCAAGACTAGTTTACCTCTAACAGGAACTTCAACGAGAGTATGATGAGATCCCGATGCAATAAGAGATTCATTTGTATCAAAAGGCTATAAATGATTGGATTAAATTGGGAGATAGTAACACCAAATTTGTTCATACTAAAACGGTAATAAGGCGGAAGAGAAAAATAATTCACGGCCTTCATCTTCCCAATGGTGTTTGGTGCAATGATGATACTATTCTCAAGGGAAAACCACTGACTATTTTTAAAGGTATTTTCAACCCAACATCTCCTACACTGCCTGCTAGTATGGGTGACTAAACTATGGCTCTGATCCTTAATGAAGAAGTCCAACACTTTTTGACTCAATAGGAGACAAGGGAAGAAGTTACTTATGTGTTAAATCAAATGCACCCTTTCAAGGAGCTTGGCCTTGATGGACTCCAAGGTATTTTCATTAAATTATTTTGGCATATAGTTGAAGATGATGTTGTCCAACTTATATCATATGCTTTTGTGATAGGTAGATTTTACTCCTCTCTTTCTGAGACTTTTACAAAATTAATTCCTAAGAAGGAATGCCCCAAAATTTTAAAGAATTCTGGCCCATTAGCTTTTGAACCACTACTTACAAGCGTATTACGAAGATTATGGTTAACAAATTGTGTCCTTATATAAATCAGATAGTTGGACCTTTCCACTGACTATTTTTCCTAGTTTTTTTTGGCTAATTGATAAGTGATTTTTGCATCATATTTTTAGCTTATTTTATTTCCATTTTCTTATGTGTTTTCATTATTTTAGTTCGGTTTTATGTGCTTTTGTCTTCTTTTGATGTTTTCAAATGATAAGGAAGTGTCGGGCAAGATTGAATCGAAAAAGGCAAACAATCACACATTTGTAAGCCATCCCAGCATAAAAGACCCGAGGCTAACGTGGCCCAACCGTTTCAGATGACACGGGCCATATTGACCCTTGAAGGTGCTTCCATATTAAAATTTTGTGGATAAAACAACCTGTCTGTGTTTCTTGACACAGCGTGTTACTTGACACTGCTCCCTAGTGTCAGATGACACTGCCCATGTTAGGCCTATTTTCTACTACAAATGTTGGCATTCTGTAATATTTAATTGACTTCTACACTTCTGACACTGCTTTTTCTCATCCACAAGTAACCATTTATGATATTTCATAAAACTATGAGTGATTAAGAGTTTTTGGAACATTTTCTTGACTTTTGGACATCCATAACCTCCCAAGACATGATTTTAGTGGGTGCTAATGATTTAACATGAATTTAAGGTGATTTTTGGGACCTAGGGAATCTCAAAACCAACTCAGTTCAATACTTAGTGGTCCATTATTATATTAACACGAATTTGAGGTGATTAAATGGAAATTCTTGTATAAATAACAGTCATTTGTTGAGATTTAGGGGGGAGGCCTAAGGGTGACACTTAGGGAGTTATATCACTTGTTACTTGCTTCTACTTTGTAATTTCTAGATTTTCTATCTTGCTCTCATTTGTATTATTGTGCACATTGTTGTAATTCTATTGTTTTCTTTTACATAATCATGTTTTCTTCAATTCAGGTTATTTACATTGCTTTATTTTAGTTACTTGCATGCCATGTCTCTCAATTACTTAGTTGTTGATTACCTCACCATGAGTGAGTAGTCTTATAAAAACAAGGGATCGTGAGAGTCTATCTCATGAAAATCCCCAATTGATTCATCCGAATATGAATTACGAGAATCACATGCAATCTTATTTTCGAATCCGAGTCCTAAAAAATGTTTATGTCGATTACAAAAGCAAAGGTAATCTAGATACAATCATGTACCAAAATGTAGTGAATCGATATTGGACCACGAATTGCTAGACAATATAGTAGTGTGGTGCTTGCCCTGACAAGGTGACTTGCTCTTTATTGAGAAAGCCGCTTATCCGTTCCGAAAAACACGTCTAGATGCACACCCCATGAAAGTGGATGTGGCACATGTGTATCTACTTTTCTATAAATTGCTTAGAATTTCTCGTATTTAAACTGGTATAATTGATATGGTAAGTCTTGATACTGTTAGAACAAGATTTGTTCTTGACATTTTCTCTTTTAGTTTTTATTATAACATAAGTATTAAAAGAATAATGGTTTATTTGATGTGTGTTTTATTTAGGCAGGTTCTTGTATATAAATAATCAGAATTTGTTTTACTTAGACACATTTTAGTTGCTTCATTGCTATCTTATGGTGGCAGAGTCTGAAGAACAATTGCTAGTATGGTTTAACGTAGACTTTGAACTGAAGGCCTCAACATTTAAATGAGTTTCTACACTTGGTAATTGTATATCAACATCTGGTACCATTCAAAGTTGGTGATAAAGGTGTGGATTATCCGTATTACTGAAAGCAATTTTTATCCTCTAATCAGTCTGTCAGCTCGAGTCTACAAGATTGCAAGGCTCAAGAAAAAATAGTACGTTCTATGGATGACTGCTCCCAATAGCTCTATCACTACAAAACCTCTTGAAGACTTAAAGGTGTTGTACCCCAAAATTTGACCAACCATTTCTTGTGCTTGGCTTATGTTTCTTTTCATTTTTAGCATTTGCATTTGCATAGAATTGTTCTTAAGAAGGGATCAACAGTTGTATAGTGCCATTCAAGAGGGAAGTCTCTTTGATTTCAAACTCAAGCAAAAGGCATTTGTGCAAGTTATCAAGTGTTCATCATCACCATAAAGTTGTTAGGGCTCCTTGAGAGGAGAGATTGGTGTGTGGATGTTATGTTCTATCTTGGGGATTATCAGGGATTCATGAGGTCTTTATCTTGGAAAATACATGGTTTACAAGATCGTTGATTACCCTAGGGGTTATTTTGGAGTTTGTTTGGTCATTCAATTCATCTGTACAAAGGGCTCAGTCAGAGGACATGGAACTAGGGTTTCATCTGGCCAACTCAAGGTCAACTGTGGACTTGAGAAGGTTCAAGACTTGAATCTAATTCATTGAGGCCATGGGAAGTTATCTTAGAACATTTGGGATGTCATTTTAATATCAAATCAAGAGGAATCAAGGGTTCAAGAAGTTATTAAATTAGGGTTTTAGAGGTTTTCAATGTAAAATCCCCTTCTTTGGTGCCTAACTTCAAGGACACTTTACCCTATGATGAAAGGTCAATCCCTTTTTCATGAAAACATGAGACTTGTAGGACATGCTCTTAGCTTTATTTTGAGTACTAGAACTCATCCATTGAGTTTGTACATCTCAAGTTATGATACCAACAAGTTAAGATCCTCAGATGAAGATATTTTTGGTCAACTTAAAGTCAACTTACTTCCAAGGAATTTTTGACCTAGAATCAAGTTTTTCCTCAATTTCAAGTGAAGATGAAATTTGTTCCTCATGGTCTTAGCTTTCCAAAAAGTCCTAGAAGTCCTCATTCGCATGTGTGGAGCTCAAGTTATGGTCTTAACAAGTCAAGGGTATTTTTGGAAAGTTCATTATAGGTCATTTGTTTCAATGGTCATTTTCATGAACTTTGAGGCCTCAAATCCAATTTTGTCCAACATGAAGATTGTGTTAAATGGCCTTGACTTTACAATGAACTCAAAATCCATGATTTTTGATGGATTGTGTGATCCTTTAAGCCATTTTTGAAGTGGAAAATTGATTTTTGGACATGGTAAGTGTTTCTTCCATTACAAGTCATATCTTGCTTCATATTTGAACTTTTGTACACCAATACATGATCATGATGCTAATTACCTCATTTTTACAAACAAGAATCACATTACATGCCACTTTTCCCCATTTTTATACCTTAAAAAGTCATGCACCAAACTCGACACACATCCATTCTCAATGACTCAAACTCCTCCATTTCATTTTGGCACACCCCAAATACCCTATTTGTGCTGAACAAGGGAATGTACCATACCCCATAACCCGTGTGTGCTTCAAATTGCATATTTGGCTAAAACTTGAAATCAACCAATATAGCCAACATGGGCCTGCATGGTTGCTGAAAACCCACCATATAAAAGCTAAACATTTTCCCTAAACCATCAGAATTGGCTGGCTGTGTGAAAAAGAGAGAGAGTCACCTCAAATTTCTCAAATTTTTTCCTTCTTCGAATCTGGTTCATCTTGGTATTTTCATTCAATTTTTGGTGCCTATTATCTTCACCAGAGTTCAAGGAAGAGATTGGAAGTGTCAAATAGAAGCTTGCATTCATTTTCAATAGCCAACGGAGCAGCTCCGTTTGGTAAGTTTTCTTCACTTAAATCTCTCATGTTAGGCATCTAATAGGTTGCATTCTGGGTGCATCTAAAGTCCTATGCAATATAGGCAATGTTTGTGTAGCTTTCATGGATGTTTGTTGAGGTTTCAGAATGTGTAGTTTGAAAATCATGGTCTGTTATCTCTCTATTTAAGAACCTTTTTAAGAAATGGTGGTTGGATTCATACTCCTTGTAGTCTCAGCTTTCGAACCATACCAGAATTCACCATTTTTATAGAGGTTTTTCCTCTAAGCTCCGGCGAGCTCGCCGAAGAAGACGACCAGAGCCCTAGCTCCAACGTCTGGTTGTGTTTTTGATCAGAGCTGAGGTGGAATGCATGGACCCTTTGACTTGCATGCTTGTCCATTACTCATTGGCTTGAGTTTGATGGCGTGGAGATTTGACCATGACGTGTTTTAATGAAACGTTCTGTTTCATTAAAACATTGAGTCTGGATCAGTTGGGCCTCAGTTGCTATTTACACCCTCCTCCTTTTGAGCCCAATTGCGCTTTACACGTGAATCCAATTGATTTTGAGATTTACTTTCACACCCCACCTTGGCTTTTCTTTATTTTATTTCATTTTTGATTTCTAATTTCATTTTAATATTTTAATAATGGTTCCCATTACATAAAAATTTCACAAAAATATTTTTCTAGCATTTCAAAATGTTATTTAATTTTCCATAATTTTTATTTTCATTTTCCATTTATTTTGTTATTTTATTTGGAATTAATGATTTGAGGTATATTTTGATGTGTACCCTAAGTTGATCATGACCATTGACTTTCATTCCAATACTCCCAATGATCAAACTCTTTATCTCACTTAGGTGATGGATTGAAGAAGTTTTGAGGGCTGGTTTGAGACATCTGTGATCATTTTTCATTTGGTTTTGAATTACTTTTGTTGCCCCTCGACATATGCTCGATAAAGTGGAGCACCATTCATTCTTGAATTATTTGGTGATGCCTTGAGTTGATTTTGTCCATGAGATTTTGCTTGTTGGTTTATGATTGATCAAGTTTTATTGAGAATTTTATTTGAGATTTATTGAACAATCTTCCTATTTTTGATGAAGCTTGCAAATCAAGTCATCTTAGAGGATGTTCATACAAACTAGTTTGACCTAGTTCCTTTGGGAAATGACTTCTATGGATCCCATATGCATCCTATGAGTTTTGATGTTTGTTTATGACATTACTAGGGTGCTGGTTCTTGATTTTTAGGTCATACACTTGTGTAACTGGTTTCACAAGTCACTTAGAAGTTAGGCATTTCCACTTGGTCTTAAGTGTTGAACATGTGATAGAACTTTGGTTCTTCCATTTGACTTGAATTGGTTGATGCTTGTATCTTGTTTCCAAATTTGATTTGAGCTTTCCTCTCTTGTATTAACTTCTGTTCCATGTGCTTTGTTCATCATTCAAGGTGATTTGGTATTCATGTTTATGCTTTGAGTTTTCCTTGAATGATGCATCTCTTTTAGCATTTGTTTGCTCTTTTCTTTTGCATGATCAATTTGAAGTGTTTGGTTGAGATATTTTACATGTGCTTGCCGCCCAAGCTCTTTTCTCCCATCTTCTATTTGATCATGGCCTTTTGGTTTTGTTTTATGCTTAGTCTTTGTGTAAGTGATGGATGTTTGAATGGTTGTAGGAGTTGTTACTTCTCCCATTTCATATCACTCTTTTTGACTTGTTTAAGTCAATTTGTTTTGATCATTTACGTTTGTTGCATCATTTGATTCTCACTTCTCATCTTTGCATCTTTGCATATCATGTTTGCATTGCTTTTGACTTGTTTAAGTCAACTCCTTCTTATTCTTCATTTCATCTGTGATTGAATTATCTGTTGTTTACTTGTTTTTTTGCCATGATCCCTTAGGATTCCTAGTCCCTCTATTTAAGATGGGAGTAGCAGAGACATTAGGTGTTCAATCCTTTGCATGATAACGTTAGGATAGATCCTTCCCCTTTCAATCCCAACTTTAGGAGCATTATGCATGACAACATTAGGGATGATTAGTTTCCTCTTAGAGTTTGAGTCTTCTCTTTTCATCTCTTAAACACCTTAAGACACTTAATAAAGGATAATAAATGTTGTACACTACGAGCCTTATGTACTTGAGGAATGATAGTTGGGGGGCCTCCTCTCAATCTATCTAGATTGTTTAGCGTATGCTCTTTGGGCAATATGCGACACATTCACTCTCAAGTCATAGTCTTTAGTGCAACATGAGTTACAGACTTAACTCAATTCACTTCTTCATAAAAACACAAAATAAAACATCAAACCTTTTTATCCTTCAGGATTGTTTGAAAATCATTTTCAGAAAGAGTGTGTTAAGTCTTGGTTCTACTGCAAACAGGTAACGCCTAAGTCTCCAATGGTCGAGCAATAATACACCTAACTGCTAGAACGAAGGTTTAACCTTACTCAGTTAAAACACTTGAACCAATATGTGGTCGTGTCAGCCCGAACTACGTTTGCTCTGACTTCTCATACCAGATGAGGATACGTAGGCACAAGATGACGATGTCTTGGCGAGCAACCTTCCCCTCTTTCACCTGTAGTTTTCCGAACTACGTTGACTCTGACTTTCCCATTGCACGAGAGAATACGTAGGCATATAGCGGCGATGCTCTATCGAGTCTCTTTTCTTTTTCTTTTGTCCTTGTGAGCCAGCCTTTTGATAGATTAACACCCTTTTAGATAGACAACAAGCATGGATCCCGTTGAGTACAACGGACGTGAGGGATGCTCATACCTTTCCCTTGCGTAACCGACTCCCGAACCCAAGATTTGGTTGCGATGACCTGTCTTTTCCCTTTTTCGTAGGTTTTCTCTGATCGTTTCCTTTCCCTCTCTTTGGGATAAATAACGAACGATGGTGACTCTTCTGTCTTTGCCGACCCCCTTTTCGCAGCGATGCGACAAAAGGTTAAACATGTTACACACTGGATTCAAAATCTGTTGTGGATCCATCTTCAATGTCTCTTGTACTATGGAGTAAAGGCAAAGACACTTGTTCAAGACACTTTTTCAATGGCTAGTTTTTGCAAAGGCTAGTTTCTGCAAAGGTTATATATATGGCTGAAGATTCAAGTTTGAGTTTTAACAAGGATTCTTCTGTTGAAGGAGTGGCAAGATCAAACAATTATGAACTCTATTGTAATATACAAATTTTAGGTTTTAGGCTGTAATTATAAAAGGCTTAAGATTTATTATTATTAAATATTTGAGAAATCTTAAGTGCTTTGGGTATTTGTTATGGTGATTTGCCGTTCCTCTGATGCTTGCATCATGTACACCTTGTTCTCTATTCTGCTGAGCCTTCAGTAGTTTAGATTAAGTTTCTTGCTATGTGCTTGAGCAAAAAGTCTGACCTCATTGGGATTCAAGCAACAAGTCTTTAGCTAATATGCTTATGCCACATAAGTATCGTTATTTAAGTGCTTGAGCTGTGAAAGTCTTATTCATCTAGTCTAATTGAGCAACTGAGGAAGTCTCAGTCTGGATGGCCAGAAGAAAAGGTGGCTCGACTATAGAATGTGAGCAAAGGAAAGTCTTATACATGTGCTCTAAAAAAGGGGAAAGTCTCAACCATATGATAGAAGAGCAGGTGGCTCAGTCAGATGGTGTGAGCAAAGGTTAAGTCTTAGACATGTGCTTTAAGCAAGGGAAGTCTCAGACAGTTGGTCTGAGCAGTTGTAAAAGTCTTATACAGAAGCATAAGTGATTGTAATCATGAGGTGGTTATAATGAAAATCTTTTTTGAGGCAAGGGGACTAGACTACTCTCAGTTAGGAGAGGAACCAATATAAATCTTTTGTGTCTTATGCTATTGTTTTATTTACTTTTGTTATATCTGCTACCAAACGAATTAACGTAGAATCTGAAACTAATTCTGATTTTGAAACTCTGATCAGAAGCTAAATTAAAAGAGAACGTGAAACATAATTCAACCCCCCTTCTTATGTACTTTTCACACATTCAATTGGTATCAGAGCATGGTCTGTTCTTAACAAACAGTGGCACAAATAATGATCCAATAAGAAAAGTATATTTTTCTTCAAGAACAAATCAAGTACCACATGAAAAATATCATATGACTTTTCCTAACATATTCAAATGGGTGACTCCACTGCATTTAAATGATGGAAAAGATAAACATATTTTTAACTTATTGGACTTAATAAACGGTTGCTGAAGGTCTATAGAATATCCTTGAAAAAGGTAATACTATATAAGTTGATGGTGTTAAAGATGATCATCTCGAAAATCTATTTCACCAACTCAGAAGATGCATATTGAATATCTTCAAAGGTAGTTGCATTCTGGTAGATGCACTATCTCACTTTTGAGTATATCAACATCATTAATATGTATGATGCTTGGACTATCTTTGAAATCTTATGCTTGGGTTTGTGGGGATCAAAATCTTGAAGTAGTTATACTTCATCTAATCTTTTCAAGAAAATTTTGAGAAGATTGTTCCTTGACTTAAATCTAACGTCACAGTTTTTTTTTTTATGTTTACATCTTGAATCTACTGTGTTCTGAAGGTTTGTCTTGCAGTCTTCAAAGGAAAGAAATGAAGTTAGACGATGAAAAGATATTCAACATATCACCTTCTCTTTTTAGCTTAAGTTCTTTGGAATAACTAATGATAAGAAACTTGGGTTTCTTGTTAGAAGGACTTCTATACTGGATGAATGGATTGTGATATCTGTTAATAGAATAGTAACTTCAAAAGCTTAATAAATATTTGTATTTCAACATATTTCCCAAATCTGAAAGTAAGAAGAAACACTATCAAAACCTAATATCAGATGCTCTTCAATGTTTAATCTTTTGAAGCTGATATTAGTGCAGGATGCAGATGAAAAGCATCATCTATGTTCTGAAATAAAAATCAAGTATTAAAAAGCAAGAGATGTTGTTAAAGCTATATTGTTTCAAAATATTTGATTATATGGAGTTTGTTCTTTAAGATGATATATTAAGAAACTCCATTGCTTCTTCTTTGAGGACCATCATGGAAGTTGTTTTAAAAATACATTTCTATGAGAAATCTTCAACTTCTCTTTGAGTTCTATCAGCCGTACTAAGACAGTACTCTTATATGCTTTATGTCAATTTCTAATAGCTAACACTGTCTGGTTCTGAGCTTATCAATGATTTCAAAGTCAAAAGATTTAATCCTAGATAATGGGATTATTAACATTGCTTAGAACAAGATTATGTTCCTATCATATCTCATTCTAGACTCATACTTTAGAGTGACTTATGGTCTGTTATTAGATTGAGATGTAAGGCAAAGAAGAGTTTGTTTATACTTACATGTATGATCTTATAGAAATATGAGTATCATAATGTATTTGCTAAAGACATCAAGGAAAGAAGCAAATGCATCTTTTATAAGGTTGTTTACAACATTTATTGGAAGAAGAGCCAACAAACCAGATTCAAGTACTGGTGGTACCGAGTTTGGTGAGAGTAGCAAAATTAATGGTTAGACAACCATTGAATCAGAATCCACTCAATGCTATGTTCAAACTCTATTGGTCAAGTATGAATACTGAATCGTGTCTGGGCAAAAAAAAAGTGGTATGCTTGTTCTTTTATGGTTTATCTTTTGATTAAATGAAACATTTATATAGACATAAATACAAAGTTTCTATTAGGATTCTAGAGAGGTTCTTTTGTAAAGAAGAACTTCAGAAATATTTAAGAGGAAACTCTATTGTGTTTGTCTATAATGAATGTCTTATTAAGCCAAATGATGATCACATTTATGAAAATAGTTTTCTCACTTTTGTCTAAAGAAGACAATTCAATATTCGTTTATCACTCATGACTCTTCTTTCAATATAAAGTGATAGTTTTAAATAGAACCTTAAAGACTTAAGACTGACTGATGATATCTCTGTCTAAGACTAGACTTACTAGACTCAGATGGATGATAGCTTTTGAAAGTTGTCTATTTCTGAGATTCAGATGAAGATTATTTTTGAATGCCATAGCAGTTTAAGTAAAAAGTTTTCCAAAAGCTTTTATAATATTTAACTTTTCATAAAGGTGAAACTCATGTAGTGGCATTGAGATATCTGTTGGATAAAGAACCTTTTGGTAATGATGTTTTCTCTTTTAGTACTTTCTATTACTATTCCCTGTCCTGTGAAACATCATTGTGTCCTTTTCATGGAAAGATTCTTATTCTTGTAAGATTCTTGTTTATTCCTTCTTCTTCTTCTTCTTCTTCTTCTTCTTCTTCTTCTTCTTCTTCTTCTTCTTCTTCTTCTTTTTATTATTCTCTTTTTCTTGGTTGTGTGCTGATCAAACCAAACCTGAGATGAGTTCTTCAGTTTATTCTGTTTTGAATAAGCTAGTTGTCATGAATTAAAATTTTATGGATTTTGACGAGTTACTTAAGATTGATTTTAACTTCTGGAAGACTGTGTCTAAACAAAGGTGGAATGGCTACTTTGAGATGCTCTATGGTTTCACTTATCCATGTCTTATCAAAGAGTTTTAGATTAATGCCTCCATTGTTGAGCTGAATTCTGAGTATGCTATTCTGTCTAGAGTAACTGTTATTTCTATTACAGTAACCTCTAAAGCGATTGCAAATGTGATCAATTTTTAGAAGATTGGGGAAATCCCAGGAACTCTTATTTGTGAACACTATCTTCCTACCTAGCGTATCTTTATAGATCCATCTAATACATTAGTGGTTTCAAATCTTCTTCTTGATGGTGCTGTTTGGAGACAGATTCTGCATACAAACTTACTGCCTAAGGATAAAGATTTAGACTAAGTGGACCCTATTGAAAAGGATCTGCTTCTACTTCTTAATTCAGATTTGAAGATTGATCTTGCTCAAGTTATGTTTGAACATCTGAAAAGGTCTTTTTCTTCTTTTCAAAAGGGAAATATCTTCTTCATTCCTTATGGACAAGTTATTTCAGAAATACTTGTTCACGGTGGCGACTCTTCTGTTTAGCCGGCGCCGATTTTCGCAGTAGCGACAATAAGTTTAAAGCTATCTATGAAAGATTCTGATGTTATATTTCTGCATAGTTATGCTTTGTATTGTTGTTGAAATATTTGGTATTAAGCATCTTATTAATGAGTTCAGAGTTTGTTCATGCTTGTGTTCAATTTTAACTGATTAATATTTATTTTTGTTGTTCACTGAGAATCTGAAATAGATAAAAGAACTCAAATGTTTGCAACTTACTTTATTAATAAAAAGGGAGCTATTACAAGACAATTAGATTTTTCTAGTCTAATAGATGTGTCATAAGAAACTCCTTAGGATCATCTGACATGTCTAGATTGTCTAAAAAATCTTGTCATTCTTCCTTAGCAAACTTCAAAGCCTCCTTTCTCAGTTCTTTATGCGTCTGGATATAGAAGATCTTCTTCTGTGTGTCTTCACAAAGGATACTGAAGATGAGAGCACGTTTGAAGTTGTTTGCTTGGTTGCAGGTTCTTCAGCTTCTACCTTACTTTGATTTGCTCTAGTTGTTGCATTCAATAGTGCTGCCTTCCTGAAATAAATCTTTGGAACCCACATTTTCTTTTGCTTATACATCTTGGTGTTTTAGGGATTAAGTGATGATGGGAGAAAGCTTACTAGAGTCCTTTTATAGACGTGTTTCATTCATTGTCTTGAGTTTAATATTATTTAAGTAATGATTAAATTTTATCATTATTTTAGTAATGACTCTTGGAAATGTGATATAGCAGTCTAACCTATTAAGAATCTCTGAATAACTATGAGTTTATGTTTGATATGTTGTAACTGTCATTTTTGTGTCATTTTCACTTTGATAGTGTACCTGCAGAAAAAAATCTAAAGAAATTACTAGAATGTAAATGCATGCTAAAGTAGTATTGGTCAGAAAAACTTTTTCATTAATTAAATTGGTGGATTACATTTGAAAAAAAAACTAGAACAAGATGTTTCTAGAATTGATCTCTAACTATTGAATCTCATGACCTACGACATCCACTGTTGTCATAATCCACCTCCTCGTCTTCTGAATCAATCAAGTCTTCCTATTCTATGTCTGGAAGAGAGCGGTAAAACTTCTTGTTGACCCTCTTTTTCTTCTTCCTTGACCTCTTCATGTTTTTTCTCCGAGGCTTCAAAGCAACTACTGTTGAACCTTCTTATGAAGGTCATTTCAAGTACTGCCGAAGTTACCTCTTCTGTTGAAAGTATTGTTGAGGATAGCGCATAGTTATAGAGGACTCAGAAATAACTTGCCTATAAGGGGATTTGATTTCCAAGCTTGTAGAGCTCTCAGTTGCATCTGTTACGACAGATGCATTATGATTCCTAGTTGCTGATTCCATATCCTTAGGTTGGTAATTGATGAAAATGACTTAGGAGTTTGATATTTTTATAACAACTTTTGTGGATACCAAGAGTCTAAAATTAATCATTGTTCAATTCTTGGAATAGTAACGACCACTAAGACTTCAAAGCATGCACTTTATAAACCTTAATGACTCTTATTACTTGATTATTCTTCCTCTTTGGAAATTGATTTTGTAATGATGATCTGAGTTACATTTATTAGTGATATTTTTTTCTCTTTCCTTCTTTTCCTTTTATTCTTTTTGATGTGACAAAAGGGAAAAAATAATAGTAAGTGTTTAAGTGGAAATTGAAAGCATTGAATACCTGTCATGTACATATTGGTCATTTATTTTTTGTTTTTATGGTTACCTTGCTCAGGGCGCATTTTTAACTTTCTTGTACATAGGTCTAAGGAAAAGCTTACAAACCTCAGACGTAGCCTATCAGACCCAGAAGGAGCTTACAAACCTCATATTCTAGTGTTGCCAAAGAAAGTTAAAAATGGTAACATATTTTAATTCTCTTGTACATAGTGTTAAGTAAGAGCTTACAAACCTCTGACTTGGCCTATGGGACTCAAAAGGAGTTTACAAACCTCGTATTCTGATGTTGCCAAAGGAAGTTAAAATATTTTTATTTTGGCTTTCTTAAATATGGAACTAAGGGGGAGCTTACAAACCTCAACCATGGAACTATTTGACTCAGGGGGAGCTTGCAATCCTCAGACCCTAATGTTAAAAAGCAGACTAATTTATTTTTTCTTGAAAAGTAGTTCTTGGTGTTAGAGTCAATAGAACTCAGTTGTGGATTATCAGACTCAGGGTGAGCTTTTAAACCTCATACCCTGTTGTTGTAGAGAAAATTAAATGCCTAACATTGTCCTTTAAATACTTGTGTTTTTCATCATAAAAAAGGTGGAGATTGTTAGAACAAGATTTGTTCTTAACATTTTCTCTTTTAGTTTTGATGATAACAAAAGTATTAAAAGAACAAAGGTTTATTTGATGTGTGTTTTATTTATGCAAGTTCTTATTCTTGTACATAAATAATTAGAATATGTTTTACTTAGACACACTGGAGTTGCTTCAATGTTAGCTTTTGGTGGCAGAGTCTGAAGAATAATTGCTAGTGTGGTTTGATGTAGACTCTGAACTGAAGACCTCGATATTCAGACGAGTTTCTACACTTAGTAACTATATATCAGTATCTAGTACCATTTAGAGATGGTGATAAAGTTGTAGATTATTTGTACAACTGAAAGCAAACTGTATTGTCTTATCTGCCTGTCAGCTCGAGTCTACAAGATTGCAAGGCTCAAGAAAAGCTAGTATGTTCTATGGATGGCTGCTCCCAACAGTTCTATCGGTACAAAACCTCTTGAAGACTTAAAGGTAAAACGTGTTACACACTAGATTCAAAATCTGCTATACACCTATCTTCAACGTCTCTTATACTATAGAGTAATGGCAAAGACACTTGTTTAAGATACTTTCTCAATGACTAGTTTCTACAAAGGCTATATATATGGCTGAAAATTCAAGTTTGAATTTTAACAAGGATTATTTTGTTGAAGGAGTGACAAAATCAAGCAATTATCAACTCTAATGTAATATACAAATTTTCTGTTTTAGGTTATAATTGTAAAAGCCTTAAGATTTCTTATCATTGAATATTTGAGAAATCTTAAGTGCTTTAGGTCTTTGTTATGATGATTTCTCGTACCTATGATGCTTGTATCATGTACACCTTGTTCGCTATTCTGCTGAGTCTTCAGTAGTTTAGATTAAGTATCCTACTATATGCTTGAGCAAAAAGTCTTGCCTCATTGGGATTCAAGTAACAAGTCTTGAGCCAAGATGCTTAAGCCACATAAGTCTCATTGCTTAAGTACTTGAGCTGTGAAATTCTTATTCAGCTAGTCTAATTGAGCAAGTAGAAAAGTCTTAGTATGGATGTCTATGAGAGAAGTTGGCTCGGCCAAAGGATGTGAGCAAAGGGAAGTCTTAGACATGGGCTCTAAGAAAAGGGAAAGTCTTTAGTAACTGTGAAAAACAACCGGCAGAAAAATAGAGTCACCATCGAAAGTTATTTATCTCGACGGAGAAAAGGAAACGATCGAAGAAACCTTAAAAAGGGAAATAAACATGGTCTCGTAACCAAATCCTGGGTTCGGGAGTCGATTGCGTGAGAGGAAGGTATTAGCACCCCCTCACGTTCGTTGTACTCAACAGGATCCACTCTTGTTGTTCTAATCAAATGGTGTGTTTATCTAAAGCCTATTTTCTAACGGAAACAAAAAGGGAAAAAACAAAAGGAGACTCGATAGGACTTCTCCGTCATATGCCTACGTATTCCCTCGTGCAATGGGAAATTCAGAGTCAACGTAGTTTAGAGGACTACGGGTAAAAAGGAAGATTGCTCACCAAGACTTCAGCGTCTTGTGCCTATGTATCCTCATTTGGACGAGAATGAAGAAATCAGAGCGTTTATAGTTCGCCTGCCTTAGGCGGTTAAGTGTCTTTTATGAGCAATGCTAAGTTCACGTTCCAGCAGTTAGGTGTATTGCTGGTCATTGTCTGGAGCCTTACGCGTTACCTGTTTGCGGTAGAACAGAAGTAGCATACCTTTCTGATAAGGTTTGAGAGAAAATCCCGAAGGACAAAATAATTTGAATTGGTTCAAGGATTTTAAAGAAGTGGATTGACTTTGTTTGAGATGTGCGTTGCACTAAATTCTATGACATAGGATCAAATACTTTACGCTAATGATCCAAACGTCTCACGTGTAAAGTACCTTATGATGAGGTTAGAAATGCATTCACTCATCTTTTCCCCTGTGTTTAAGACTCGTGACGCACTATGCACATCGTATTTATTAAATATTTTGATTTGGTTTAAGAGAGAAAGAAGAGAGAGATGCATGGAAGGTCTAAGGGGATACTCGGTCCTACAAGTTATCATGTAAAATGGTCCTAAGGTTGGGATGCAAATGGAATCTCTATCCTAATATTAGCATGCAAGGGTGGACCTAAGGTTGAGGTTAGAGAAATTACCCTAATGTTATCATGCATGGATTAACACCTAATGTCTATCCTACTCCAAGCTTAATCAAAAATTAAGTTGGACTAGGAGGCCTTAAGGGAATATGCAAAAACAAACTAAAACAAAGAAAATAAACCAAAAACAACATCAACAACAACATTTCAGCTAAGCATAACAGTAATTTTTAGCAAACAAGCAAGACAACATTTAACAACATACATTTTCCAGAACAGAACAAGTGTATATACAGCAGGTCAGGCAAGGTAGCATTTAACAACATGTATATAAGATAGCAGCAATGTATACCTCAACATCATGACACATATTCAAAGATATCAAGAAAAGATGTGCATGAAAATGCATCACAAAACACTAGTCAAGCATCAAGATTACAAGCCATTAAGATTAAGCAACAATTAACATGTAATTAAAGCATTCAAGAATACACATGACTATGCATCCACATTTAAACAAATGCACGCGGCTTCGCAAGGATCAAGCATGAATATGTACTAAATAAGATCAATTGAAGTCCATGATCATATATAAAGAATCAAATATAAAAAGCAATTATGGAATGCACATATCAAGAACAACATGAATGTTCATCAGCCGTTAATCATCTCAAATGAACACGCATTTGCGGAATCGAAAGCAAACATGAACATGAATCATGCATCAAGCAAAAGTGAACATCCAAGACAAACAAGTATGAACATACAAGTGAACAAGCAACATGATGAATGCATCAAGAATACAAAACAATTAGTCAAGAAAATGCATCATGAAAATCAATGCGATGCGTGTCGAAGAATCACATTCGTACTGAAAAGTGAAGTGAAATAGCTCAAGAGATATCCATAAATATGTATCATACCAATCAATGAAGTTTAATCATGGAAAGGAATCAAAACAAGCTTGAAAAAGCACAAAAAACAACTTCAACAACAACGTTAATCGATTAACCACTTTTGCCTTTAAGTTGGTTAATCGATTAACACCTTTAAAACAACAAAAGTACACATAAAATAGCAGTGTTAATCGATTAACCAATTTTCCCTATAAACAGGTTAATCGATTAACATTGTACCAGAAGTAGAAAATCAGCATTTCAAAAACTTTTTCAGCAGCAAATCACTTCTCCAATCATCCACATGTTAGAGCATGCAATTGTACATGAAAATTACATTAACTAGAAATAACTAAACACCAATTAAATCCATCAAACATCAAGATCAACAATTAAATCAATAAATGGATCAATTCACATCAAAAGCCAATGGATCTACATTATGAAAGTTGTAGAATAAGCTAGGATGAATTTGGATATAAGAATCACCAACCTACAAAGCCGAGATTTGCTTTGGTAAGTGTTGCAAACAAAATTTGAAAGATTAAGCAAAGAAAATCCAAGTTTATCCTTCCTAGCTATGCTGGACTTGATGATAGCATCCAGGTACTTGCAGGTCTCCTTCAGCTGTGCAATGGTATCTTTCTTTGAATTTGTAGGAGCAGATGTTGATGCAGATGTCGAAACAAGATCAGGGACATGATTCCAAGCAAACAACTTATAGTGTAATGTCAAGGGAGATTCCCTTTTTATTGCATGATCTACAAGTACTAGAATACCAAGATACTTATATAGAACTATACCACAAATGAGTGAAGGAAAATATACAGGTAATTTAAGAGCAGTTGATGAAGCTTGCTTCAGAACTTGGCCAAAGATATAAGTCCCAAAATCGAACTTACTCACTTTACCAACAATGTATATGAATTTTCATAGTCCAACATATATGGTTGAAGTATGGTTGGTAGGCACCCAGTTGACAGTACCAATTCTATGCAGAATTGTATACTTCACGCTGAGCTTCTTAGCTGACAGCTTCCCTTTGCTTAGCCAATGCTTCACAATATTACATCTGATCTCCTGACACACCTGATCATCAATGTCTTCACACTCAGGTTGAGGTTCTACTGATCTTCCCATAAACATGTTGATCACAGTGGAGGGAAATATCATAACATTTCCTCTAACATATACTTTCCTGTAGTCTTCGCTGGTAGCATCATCACAGCCTTCAGGAATGTTCACCACAAATTCCTTGACCATATTCTCATAGTAAGACCCAAGTTTAGTGATTGTCTTCATCAAATCGACAACTTTAATCAGTTTCAACACCTCTTTGAATTCTAGGGCATTCTTCCTTAGTTCCCTTTCCAAAGCAACTCTTCTTTGGTACACATAAGGCCACCTCCCCATGTTTTCAGGAGCATGGAAGGAGACTTTGTCCAAGGGAGATTTAGGAAGGGCAATAACCTTCTTCTTAGAAGCTGGTTTCTTTGCATGCATGATGTTCTGTACATTATGTTCAACATCATTGTCTGATTCAGTATCAAACTCAGCCTTTTTCTTCCTTGATACAATAACAACCTTGCTCCAATGTTTATGTGGTCCAACCATAGTTCTTAGGTATCTTGGTTGGAGTGTGCTCAGCAGCCACACCCTTACCTTTTCTGCACTTCAGTCTCTTGGCCACACAATGATGGAGACTCTTGCAATAATCTCATCATCAGAGGGCAGGTCATCAAAATTGATAGCATGACCAACAACCTTTCCAACAGTACTCTCAGATGTTTGACCCTTTGACTGAGATTCTTCTTCAGAGGAAGATGTTCCATCATTTGCTTTGACATTTCTTACCATAGAATCATCAAGGGTTTGAAGATTTCCTTCTGATTTTTTTTATCCTCCTCTTCAACTCTATTCTCAACAACATTCTTCTCAGTCACTACCTCTAGTTCAGCAACCGAAGCATAGGTAGTGGAAAAAATATGAGCTAGAGGTCTAGTAATCCCAACAATTTTTAGATGACTCCCTAAATTTAAGGTTCTAGCAACCATTTGACTGATTCTCTTATCAGTATCAAATCTTTCTTTTTCAGTCCTAGGGTTAGGAAAAACATCATAAGTTTTAGAAGTATTACCTGTAGGAAGGTCCTTAGATCTATTCACAAGTAGTTTTTTAGGCTCGCATGACACCATAGCCTGTGGAGCAACATCAACCGCATCTGCAATAGACAATTTCCCAGACTTAGCCCTAGCTGTTGAAGATGGAACATTCTCCTTCTTGGTTACCCCCTTAGAAGATTGTTATTGAGACATCTTGGCACACTGGAAAGTTGGAGAAGAATAAACTGGATTAGGGTTTTCTCCAAGAACAAAGGTGAAATAGTTTTTAAAGAAAGGCACAATATGCAAGAGACGTGCGAGAGAGCGGTTTAAGTCACTTTGAAATGATTGATTTTGAAATCCTCTCTTTATTTGTTAGAACCATACGTACACTTGAGTAGTATTCCCACAAATTAATTTCTCTAAACTCTCAATCATGCAAAACCCTAATTTTCCCCTTAACTTTTCAATCTGATTTTTGGAACCATCAGTGAGACTCAAGTTGCCACAATATGATGTCACAATATCTTGTGTGACATTATGCTCAGTCAGAATCTGTCTCTTCCCTATGAGTTGAGAGAAACTCCCCTTTCAGCTTCTGTGGTTAAAACAGCAACATAAGCACACTTATTTTCTCAGAGATCATCAATCAATAAGTCCATATGAAGAAGTTCCTGAATCCTTGAGGTAGTCAGATGTCGCAACTCCCTATGTGACATCTTGGTAAGCTTTCCACAGATTCTTCCATCATCAATATTCAGATTTGAAGTATTTTTTCCTACTAATTTTGACAAACTTTTCTTCATCTTCTGAATATGACCAAGCTTTTGATGTTTCACTTCATCTTTATTTGACATGGATGAACACTCTGTCTCTGGAGAAGTCCACACATAACAGTTATTCTTGGATCTGCCTCCCTTCATGACAACTTCATCCTTGTCATTCATTACCAGACACTCATATTTGGTAAAGTTAACCTTGAGACCTTGGTTACAAAGTTGGCTGATACTTATCAAATTTGTAGTTAGACCTTTAACAAGCATCACATTATCAAGTCTAGTCTACCCATCATAGTCCAACTTCCCAACACCTTTAATTTTCCCTTTGGATCCATCTCCAAAGGTGACATAGCCAGTGGCATGTGATTCAATGTTCACTAAGAAATCCTTGACACCAGTGTGTCTAGAACAACCACTTTCAAAATACCATCTTTCTCCATCAGAGGCTCTTAGATAGGAATGAGCTATGAGGGCCATTGAGTCATTCTTAGAAATCCACTTCTTCCCTGCTTTACCAGCCTTCCTCTTTCTAAGTTGAGAACTAGACTTGGGATAGCCATGTAACTTGTAGCAGTAAGGTTTAATGTGACCATACTTACAATAATAATGACATTTCCAGTCCTGCTTCTTTTTGCCTGAAGAATGTTTCTGATGTCTGTGTTGGTGTTGAGACATCCTTTTTAAAATCTTCTGATTCTATTTTCTTTTAGGCTGAGCAGAACACAATGCTGGCTCTTTTCTCTTGTTCATCGTACCAGAATGCAGAGCAGGATGCCTGCTCTAATACCAATTGAAATTCTGGTAGCAGACCTTAGATACCATGAGAGATGTTGAGACACTTGATCTCTTCTTTAAACACAATGACAATAAGGAACAAAATACAAATTGCAGAAAGAAAACAAACACATAATTTTAACCTAGTTCGGTGAACAATAACACCTATATTTGGGGGATTCCATGCCATGAATGTAATCACTTAGATAATATTAATTCTAATATAAACAACCTCTGGTTTACAACTTATCACTTAATCACTACCCGTGCTTAATTTCTACTTAAGACTCTTCCTAAGTATGATACCCTTCTTAATTCCCTTTTAATCACAGTAGTGACTGAAATTACAACTTAATGTAAAGTGTCTAGCTCTAGTATCAACACAATACAAGAGAGGCTCGCAAAGTACAAACCGTAGTACACACTAAGCAATAGTGTAAATTCCACACCTTTCTTAGGTTAAATCCATCCTATTTATAACCATAAAGTAGACAAGATTTGGGCTTCAAAAATGCAGCAATTATGTTCCACAGAATTTGCAACTAATTTTCTTCTAGAATAGTTTCTACAATCCTAAGTTTACTAAAGTGTCTCCACACTTAGAAACAACATCTTCAAATTATAATCAGAATCTCTGATTCCTCAATCTTGGACGCCACCTAGGAAAAACAGATAATCCTAGAATAATCTGACAACTGGAATTAAAATAGCAGAATTAAAAACTGAAAAATAACAGACAAAGATGTGGAATCATCATGATAGGACATCTTATTCAACATCTTGATCTTCAGTTAGTTATTCATCATATTAGGACATCTTGTCCAACATCTTGTTGACAAGTTAGTTTTACCAAAATTAATGCCAATCACAAAGGCTTGGACTTATCATTTACAAACCTCAGACTTAGCCTATAAGACCCAGAAGAAGCTTACAAAACTCATATTCTGGTGTTACCAAATAAAGGATTGGCTATAAACACCATTGTAAGACCAGATCTTCTTGTTACAATATTGTTCAATGTCTGAATCACAAGCCCTGCAGTTTTTTTCACAACATCCAACAAGAAGTCCAACTCTAACTATTTCTCCCACACTGAATTTTGTGACATTTGAACCCACCTCTAGTACCTCATCAACCACCTCATGCCCGGGAACCATGGGATAATTGGACATGCCAAGATCATCTTTGATTTGGTGAAGATTAGAATGGTAAACTCCACAGTGATAAATTTTGATGTAAACATCATATGGTCCTGTGTTTCTAAGAGTGTAAGTATAGGGAGTTAGAATTCTGGAAGGGTCAGTTGCAACCAATCCAACTGTTGTTCTTTCAGCAACTCCAAGGCTACCCATTTTTGAGAAGAAAAAGATGAAAAAGTGAGAAAGAGAGAGGAAATAGTACAAAGTGTAATGTGGATTTGATGGATGATGCCTTGTTCCATTGCAAATACTTATGTGTATTGTTATATTAATTTGATCACAACAATTTGATATGCTTTGAATTTTATGGTATTTATCCCATTACGCATCTTGCAAATTATGACTTTATAATTATCCATGTACATTTAGTCTTTTTTATATCCTTAATAACAGAACATGGATGGAACCAAAACGGTGGACTAGGAAACCGAATGCCCACTTGTTGAATCCCTTCAAATTGTAAAAACTGACAATAGTACTTAACAATTAGCCATGAAAATTGGTGTAAAGGAGTACTAGAACGATCCTTATTCAGCCATAAGTAATTGGCAAAAGATCTGAGATAATGCCAAGTTGTAAACCGCGGGGTCCTAAAGCAGAAAAGCTGGAAAAGGCGTCCTCAATATAAACTCTTCAATATCTTAATCACTAATAGCAAGCAAATACTCCTTTTGTATGATGAAATTCTTGACGTGAACCCATCTTACTCATAATAAAACGAACTCTTTGTAAATGAAACTCGTGAAGTCATGGCAACTTAGGCGAATTTCCAAAATAGCCGGAAGCTTGAGCACTTAGATTTTGTGAAAATCAAGATTCATGAATTCCTTAAAAGTGTTCCTTGCCAAGACATCAGTTCAAGATCTCAATCTTAACATCTCAAAACAAATTGACCATAAACCACCATTAAGAATGTCCCCATTTTCTCTTCAAGAAATTAGATGATGTTTTAACCTCATGAATAAGAAAAAGATTCAGATAACGACCAAACTTGGTGCGTAAACCAATGCTCTGAGAGAGAACCTTTTAAAATAATGACACAACATGCGATGTAGCCACCCATGAGAGTCATAATAGGCCTCAAATGCTTGCGCCTTGAAGTACTGGGCTGTTTAAGTCGTGATGCACCAACTAGTTAATTATAATAAACACACACAAAAGCATAAAGATAAAACGCATGAAAAATGCACAAGAAGGTGGAATTTTAAAGTCAAAAATTAGGGTGTGACAGATGCCCCTATTTAAGTTTCTTCTATCCGGAGATATGGAGATTGAAATATTCACCTCGATGTGATACGGGGGACTTAAATACTAACATTGCACAAAGTTTTGGCCCTAAGAAGCCACCGAATGCGTATGATATGCAATGATATGAAATGCGAGACCCAGGTCCTGTGAGGAAAAGATGTCACAGGGGAAAAACTGGACGCGACACACGAGATACAAAGGTCAACAAAGAAATAGGCCCAACAAAGTGAGACTCCACGGGGAAAGTGACCACAAACATCAACGGTGAATCTCAAAAAGACATGTAGTGCATATTACCAAGAATATGGTAGCCTGGACAGCGGGCAAGAAACCTGAAATTGAAGGATAACCTACTACCAATGCGTGGTAGCCTAAGAAAAGATATCTGGTTGAGACAAAGAAACGCATGTTAACTACTATCAATCACATGATAGTCTAAGCAAAGCCAACATGAAGAGGAAAGATGACCTACTACCCATGTTGGTAGCCTAAGAAAAGGTATATGACCAAAAGAGATAGACATACTACCTACTATCAAACATATGATAGCCTAAGAAAAGGTAGTAGACTTGAAAGGAGAGATCACCTACTACCAAACGTGATAGCCTAAAAAAAGGTGTCTGACCAAAATAAAGGCGCGTTATGTAACAGCCCACTTTCCCATATTAAATAAAATATAAATATTATAATAATAATCAGAGTTTTCACCAAAAAGTGGGATATCACATCTCCAAATTTTATAAAAATACTTTATTCATTCTTTTCAAAATAATACAGCGGAATTTGTTTAATAAAATAAAATACATCAAATTCATGATATGTCACAGGATTACATTAAGTTTGACATGAAACAGTTAAAACACCCATATCCCGTGTTACGTATCAGAGCATCCTACGACTCGACTGTCACACCACTATCCAAGTTAGCTAAGCACCTGGATTATCTGTACTTTCGAAGAAGCACAGACCACAACAACAACAAAGGGGTGAGAAATAATGATCAGAATATAATGGTAATGTAATACATGTAAACAAGGTAGTACAACACACCAACACACCAAGATTCACCCCTAACAACACCATATGACGAACCTATTGTTCAAATTACAATATAACATATTATAATGCAAATATGCAACTCAACTCCATGCATGCGGTACCGACTCATTGGTTCATTCAATCGAACCTGGATAGATCACTTACGCTCCTCCTAAGACATGATCTATCCCCCACCATTCTCCACAAAGGAGTACGGATGAATCACTTACGCTCCTCCTGAGACATGATTCATCCCACCAAAACACCATGATATGCACACACCAATGCATACTATCATAATTAGGCACTCAAGGTGCACACGATCCTCCTGATCATATCATCATACATCAACGCATATATGTATAGATATATTACACCAACACCATATAAATCAACCAGATAGTACACGAATTCATACCACAACACCAGACATAAACACATCCCACCACTCGGGGATACACGATCCTACTGATCACTGCACCATAATCATATACATGATACACCCATCATTCATTTTAATTAAATTAGATATTAAACGAGTTCACACTCTAACACCATATATAATCACATCCCAACACTCGGGGAATACACGATCCTACTGATCACTACACACATATACATCAACTAATTGCCCACCAGTCGTTATTACGGGAAAATGTACTATCACCAAGTACACAAGTTAGTTCCCACACTCATCATTCTTACAGTGCATCAAGGCCAAACTGTACCTATCATCTCAACTCGGATCCTCAGTCTATTCTAGTACCAATCTTGCACATTACCGTAACCAATAGGTTTCTAATTCCTATTCCCAAAATCATCACCTACACACTTTACCGATACCTCAAAAGCCATACGGAATTTTCCCTAAAAACTGTAAAACACCCTATATGCCCTATTTGCCAAATCATCCCAAAACACAAATTCATTAACATTGACTTATACTCCATCACTATCAATTACTAGTTATCATCAAACACAAACACACCAATAAACATTATACTTACCAATTATCCTATACTTCCTACTCTAGAACCAACATTACGGTACATTACCGACACTTCAGAGTCACTCTGAATCTCACCAAGGTCCTAATCATAGTCATTAACGACACTATAGGGAAACAACACATAATTTTCCCCAAAGCTATAATCATGGTCATTACCCACACCACAGTAACAACACAGAATCTCACCAAAACTCTATTTATATTTACTATCAACACTGCAGTAACAACATATAATTTTCCCCAAAGCTATAATCATGGTCATTACCCACACTACAGTAACAACACAGAATCTCACCAAAACTCTATTTATAGTTACTATCAACACTGCAGTAACAACATATAATTTCACTAACATCACCATAATATATATACACCAAATTCACCGATACCAATCAACAATTCATCAATGTCAAGCATCAATTTATTATCAGCAACAATAATAACAAGCATGCCAATATAAAACTTCATAGATCGGAATTTTCCTACGGGGTTAAGGAATCCCCTCTACCATATACATGTATATACCATCCCAAATCAAGTTTCTCCCCCCTTACCTTGTTAATCGGTTGATCGATGAAAGAATCCTCCAAGGTTTGACCAATTCTGATTTTCCCCCGTTCCTTCGTTCTTCGCTCCTTTTTCTGTTCCCTTTCCCGTTCTTCTCATTCTCTCCTTTCTATCGTTCTTTTCCCACTTTCTCTAATTTCTCACAATGTATCGTAAAACTCTAATCCCTCACATTCTCTATTTTAATTCTCTAGTCCCAATAATAATAATAACTTAATAATAATAATATAATAATATTACTAATATTAATAATACTAATCATAATAATACTATTAATAATAATAACAATAATAATAATAATGTTATTATCTCACCAAAATAATAATAATAATAATAATAATAATAAATGTAATAAATATAATAATAATAATAATACCCCCACCAATATTACTATTAGTTATTATATTATTATATCTACACCAATTCACCACCAATAATAATATTCATACCGATGATAATAATAATAATAATAATGACAATAATAATAATAATAATAATAATAATAATAATAATAATAATAATAATAATAATAATAATAATAATAATAATACCACCAATATTACTATTAACTATTATACTATTATCTCCACACCACCAATGATCCTTATATATCAAGGATACTCACCAATCACATACCAATACACCCCACCTAAGGGCACACCAATATAAAATAATTAAATTAACACCAAAATGACTAAATAAATAAAATGGGTGTTACAACTCTCCCCCACTTTAAGTATTTTCGTCCTCGAAAATTACCTGATGGAACACTTCCGGATACGCTGCCCGCATCCTTCATTCCAACTGACAGGTCACACTGCCTTCTGCAGCACCTCCCCAAGTTACTTTCACCAAAGATATCTCCTCCCTTCGGAGTTGTTTCTCGCTCGTCCAAACGAAATAGCAATGCCTCAACAATAAAATTATTTTCACTTGTACATCATCCACCTGGTTCAATGTACTTTCTCAACTACGACACATGAAATATATCATGCCAATTCATAACGACAGCGGGAAAAACGGTCTAACACGTTACTCCTCCCATACCTCTGCTGCACCACTCTGATACAAACCACAGAACACGGTGCGAACTTCTGAGACTTCGAAGCTCGACCAACATCAGTCACCGGCGTGACTCTCCAAACACATCTTTCCTTGGATCCTCTTGATCTTTTCAGCCCTCTCAACATAATTTTCAGGTCTGAGCACAACACTCTCACTCGACCCATTCCAACACAGTAGAGTCCTACACTCCCTATTTCACCAAGCCACATATAGTGCCATTCCGACACTAGGATGGTAACCGTTATTATAGGTAACTCAACCAACGGTAATTAATCATCCCACAATCCACCTCGATCCAACACCCAAGCTCTCACTAATTCTCTACAGACTCAATAGTCCTCTCTGACTGACCATCGGTTTGCGGATGGTAAGTCGAACTCAACTTCAACTTAGTACCCGATGCTTCCTGTAAGCCCCTCCAAAATCTCAATATAAACCTCAAATTCCCATCTGACACAATATTCGTCAGTATCTCCTCTAACTTCGCCACTTACCCAATATGCATCTCATATATCCACAACGTAGAATAGTTAATCCACTAACAATAATCCAAATTAAAATTATATCTTCCCAATTCTTTGGAAATCTCAACACCAACTCCACGAAAATACTACCCGATTCCCACTCTGGAATATTCACGGCTGCATCAGACTCAACAGTTTCTGATGTTCACTCTTCGAATTTCGGCGATTCTAACCAGCATATTCAACCTCAACCACTTCTCTCCTTATCTATGGTCACCAAAACAATCTACTCAAATTCGGTTACTTCTTCATAGCACTGGGGTGGATATTCCATCTACCCCAATGTATTTCTCCACGAGTACTTCTACTCCCCTCAACAACATCTGGTACACATACTCTATCATAACACCTCGTGGTATTATTTCCACAAACCCGACAATCCACTCTTCGACTCTAATTTATCAATCTCAACTAATTCACTACTCAACCCAGATTTCTGACTTTCTCGATTCTTCTCAAGGATATCACTAGTCAGATCTTAATAATAAAAGCTTAACTCCATAAGAAGTATCCTTACTCACAAAGCGCATATTATGAAATTTCTCAATCAGTTCTACCTCTTTCCACCATCATCTTCGGTATGCACAAACATTTCCAACTCACCGCATCATCTACCACATCCACTTTACCCAAAGGGTAATTACACTCAAAGTCGTAATCCTTCAGAAATCCTAATTATTTCCTCTGCCTCATTTTCAACTTTTTCAAATCAAACAAACACCTTAAACTCTTAAGATCACCAAACATCTCCGATCTCAGTCTGAACTTTCGAAGCCTCCGACTCCGGTACAACCACAATAGCAACCAACTCTAAATCACTGGTCGGATGGTTTCTCTTACACACTTCAAGTTGCCTTTTGCATAACTGAACTCGCTGAAGTTGTCTTTAGCAAATCCCCTAATTATATCAACAAGCATCACAAACACCACAGTTAGTTCTATCGGATTCGGCAGAACTTTCCTTACGGAAGTATATCACCGCTCTTTTTTTAACACTGATAACTCCAGTTCCTTATGCTCAACATAATCCTCTATACTCTTCGAATGCCTTAAAATATCATTTATTAACACAACCATTGCCTTATATAAATAATTAAAGAAGATCCCATGCCAAATGGACAAACAAGTTGTGAGTTATGGCGGGAACACGTACCGTACTGCCAGCCCTTACTGCAACATTCAAACACACTTAATCATTAAATAGCTTAATTCCATGTCAATACTTCACCATCTCATAGATAATTTCAATAGCTTTCCAACGCTTCGAACCGGGCGTCATTCCGAGTTACGGTTCTCCCGTTACGACAAAAATACCACAACAACATTTTCTGCTCAGGGCACTTCGCCAGGCGAATCTCGGCGAACATGACAGTCCCAAAATTCTATTTTCGACCGTTACCTGACTTCCGAGTGTCCGATTTCGATTCCGTAAAAAGCTGCGATCTCGGAATTCAACGTATAACCACAATTTCATACTTAGGAGGCCGTCCAACACACTTTCAATCTTTAAATATTTTAAAACCCGATTACTTCCAATCTCAACAGCAGATCGTGGAGCCTCCTATTACGATACCACTTCGACCTTCGACACCACAACACAATAATTCTACTCGCGATCTCACGAACACGGAAACTCACGTTCTTCAATCAATTGATTCATCAAATCATTAACTCTTGGAAGCGAACACTTATCCTTGACAGTCACCTTGTTCACTTATCTATAGTTCACCCAAAGCTTCACAAAACCTTCTGTCTGTCTAACCAACAAAAATTGGTGCACCTTACGGTAACACACTCAAACAAAAGAACCTCTCCCCCAGCGGGTCTTCAAGTTGACTCTTCAACTTCTCCAATCCCAACGTAAACATACAATATGGAGTCATCAATATCAGACTCGTCCCAAAAACAAAATAAACGTGTAAGCTTTACTTCACACTCCGATAGTAAATCGCTTACTTCCTCAGGGAACCCCTGGCAATTTCAACTAATTGACAAATCCCAATTTTCTCACTTTCCTTCTCATTCAAAGTTTCCGTCAAAATAAACGTCTCAACACCGTATTACGCCAACTCCTCAAAATAATCCCTTAAGCACTTAGCTTAACTCAGGACAATTCGTTGCTCACGCCACACAAGCTTGCAAGACACGTCTATCCCATCCAACACAATCCTGTCTACTATTAACAAGAGATTAAGGGTGATCAGTTCCTCAATTTATTAATAGACAGCCGAAATCATGATGGGGTACAAACCATCTTTACCAAACTATGATAGCATTCCTCAACACACTAAGCCACCACACCGTAGCATTCCGGAGAATTACAAACTTCTCCCCCCACTAGAATCATTCCTGCTTCTGCAGACAAGGTTAGGAAATAAACACGTACCGACAGTGTTTTCACACACATGCCGTATACTAGGGATTTAAACCACAACACCAAGTTAAACAACACACAGTCTCCATCCCAAAGAACAGACTCAACTCAACTCAACTCAACAACACTGGCCGGACGGACCGACCAGCTCTGATACCAATTGTAACAACCCACTTTCCCGTATTAAATAAAATATAAATATTATAATAATAATCAGATTTTTCACCAAAAAGTGGGATATCACATCTCCAAATTTTATAAAAATACTTTATTCATTCTTTTCAAAATAATACAGCGGAATTTGTTTAATAAAATAAAATACATCAAATTCATGATACGTCACAGGATTACATTAAGTTTGACATGAAACAGTTAAAACACCCATATCCCGTGTTATGTATCAGAGCATCCTACGACTCGACTGTCACACCACTATCCAAGTTAGCTAAGCACCTGGATTATCTGTACTTCCGAAGAAGCACAGACCACAACAACAACAAAGGGGTGAGAAATAATGATCAGAATATAATGGTAATGTAATACATGTAAACAAGGTAGTACAACACACCAACACACCAAGATTCACCCCTAACAACACCATATGACGAACCTACTGTTCAAATTACAATATAACATATTATAATGCAAATATGCAACTCAACTCCATGCATGCGGTACCGACTCATTGGTTCATTCAATCGAACCTGGATAGATCACTTACGCTCCTCCTAAGACATGATCTATCCCCCACCATTCTCCACAAAGGAGTACGGATGAATCACTTACGCTCCTCCTGAGACATGATTCATCCCACCAAAACACCATGATATGCACACACCAATGCATACTATCATAATTAGGCACTCAAGGTGCACACGATCCTCCTGATCATATCATCATACATCAACGCATATATGTATAGATATATTACACCAACACCATATAAATCAACCAGATAGTACACGAATTCATACCACAACACCAGACATAAACACATCCCACCACTCGGGGATACACGATCCTACTGATCACTGCACCATAATCATATACATGATACACCCATCATTCATTTTAATTAAATTAGATATTAAATGAGTTCACACTCTAACACCATATATAATCACATCCCAACACTCGGGGAATACATGATCCTATTGATCACTACACACATATACATCAACTAATTGCCCACCAGTCGTTATTACGGGAAACATGTACTATCACCAAGTACACAAGTTAGTTCCCACACTCATAATTCTTACAGTGCATCAAGGCCAAACTGTACCTATCATCTCAACTCGGATCCTCAGTTTATTCTAGTACCAATCTTGCACATTACCGTAACCAATAGGTTTCTAATTCCTATTCCCAAAATCATCACCTACACACTTTACCGATACCTCAAAAGCCATACGGAATTTTCCCTAAAAACTGTAAAACACCCTATATGCCCTATATGCCAAATCATCCCAAAACACCAATTCATTAACATTGACTTATACTCCATCACTATCAATTACTAGTTATCATCAAACACAAACACACCAATAAACATTATACTTACCAATTATCCTATACTTCCTACTCTAGAACCAACATTACGGTACATTACCGACACTTCAGAGTCACTCTGAATCTCACCAAGGTCCTAACCATAGTCATTAACGACACAATAGGGAAACAACACATAATTTTCCCTAAAGCTATAATCATGGTCATTACCCACACCACAGTAACAACACAGAATCTCACCAAAACTCTATTTATATTTACTATCAACACTGCAGTAACAACATATAATTTTCCCCAAAGCTATAATCATGGTCATTACCCACACTACAGTAACAACACAGAATCTCACCAAAACTCTATTTATAGTTACTATCAACACTGCAGTAACAACATATAATTTCACTAACATCACCATAATATATATACACCAAATTCACCGATACCAATCAACAATTCATCAATGTCAAGCATCAATTTATCATCAGCAACAATAATAACAAGCATGCCAATATAAAACTTCATAGATCGGAATTTTCCTACGGGGTTAAGGAATCCCCTCTACCCTATACATGTATATACCATCCCAAATCAAGTTTCTCCCCCCTTACCTTGTTAATCGGTTGATCGATGAAAGAATCCTCCAAGGTTTGACCAATTCTGATTTTCCCCCGTTCCTTCGTTCTTCGCTCCCTTTTCCGTTCCCTTTCCCGTTCTTCTCATTCTCTCCTTTCTATCGTTCTTTTCCCACTTTCTCTAACTTCTCACAATGTATCGTAAAACTCTAATCCCTCACATTCTCTATTTTAATTCTCTAGTCCCAATAATAATAATAACTTAATAATAATAATATAATAATATTACTAATATTAATAATACTAATCATAATAATACTATTAATAATAATAACAATAATAATAATAATGTTATTATCTCACCAAAATAATAATAATAATAATAATAATAATAATAAATGTAATAAATATAATAATAATAATAATACCCCCACCAATATTACTATTAGTTATTATATTATTATATCTACACCAATTCACCACCAATAATAATATTCATACCGATGATAATAATAATAATAATAATAATGACAATAATAATAATAATAATAATAATAATAATAATAATAATAATAATAATAATAATAATAATAATAATAATAATAATAATAATAATAATAATAATAATAATAATACCACCAATATTACTATTAACTATTATATTATTATCTCCACACCACCAATGATCCTTATATATCAAGGATACTCACCAATCACATACCAACACACCCCACCTAAGGGCACACCAACATAAAATAATTAAATTAACACCAAAATGACTAAATAAATAAAATGGGTGTTACACGTTACCTACTATCAAACATATGATAACCTAAGAAAAGGTAAACACAAAAGGAAAGATGACCTACTACCAAACATGGTAGCCTAAGCAAAGGTATCTGACCACAATAATAGACATACTACCTACTATCAAACATATGATAGCCTAAGAAAAGGTAGTAGACTTGAAAGGAGAGATCACCTACTACCAAACACGGTAGCCTAAGAAAAGGCGTCTGACCAAAATAAAGGCGCGTTACCTACTATCAAACATATGATAGCCTAAGAAGAGGTAAACACAAAAGGAAAGATGACCTACTACCAAACATGGTAGCCTAAGCAAAGGTAATCTGACCAAAATAAGCTTCCATGATCAAAATGATTCATTTAGAAAGAGTAAATAAACCTCCCCAACGCTTCAAGGTTTGTGTGCCATGAACGGGTCTCAGTTTCTTGAAATAAACCTCCCCAAAACTTCATGGTTTGTGTGCCATGAATGGGTCTCAGTTTCTTGAAATAAACCTCCCCAACGCTTCATGGTTTGTGTGCCACGAACGGGTCTCAGTTTCTTCCTGGAATGATGAATACTCAAGAGCATCTTCACAGGGAATTGGAATATCACTGGAGATTAAGGACTTCAACGGTGATCCATAATATACTGGAGATTGTAAAACTTCGCCGGGGATCTTCAGAAGAGATGTAGATCGGTTGATTTGCAAATGTGTCTTCTCAAATAAAGAGATATCAATGTAATAATCTTCACCAAACTTCTCGGGAGAGATGCCATTTGATGGAAATGAACTTCTGTAATGAACTCACTGGGGAATACATTCCTGAGGAGTATCTTTGTTGTAGCTATAAAATGTATGGAACTCTTAAAATGGAAATTCTCAAATGAAGAGAAATATTTGTAAAGTCTTTGACAAACTTCTCTGAAGGAATCCCGAAGAGATTCCATTTGACGAGTTGATAATCTTGATAAACCCACTAGGGATGAACAAATTGTCTTGAGGAGACTGCCATTTGTCATCTTTGATAGGAAACCTGATCAAAATGAGTTTCTCAAATAAAGAGGTCGCTTGTAGTCTAGGTGTAAATTGCTAAGAAGATCTTGTAACAATGTTGGAGAAGCATCTCGTCTTCAATGATGATCTTCATAAAGATTCTCTTGAGGAGCAAAGTGCAAATTAAATGCACGTTTAATCAAAATCTTGGAGATACCCAAAGTGTGATTGTCAGGGACCGAAGTTCAATCCGGGGAATAACTGAAGGGAAAATGTTAAGCAAGACTCGACCATCGAGGTATGAACTCAAATTGGATTTAGCTAAAACAATGGTATTCCACGAGGATCGATCTCCATGGGGTAATTGAAATATTGTGCTCTTTCTTCCTAGGGCTGACAACTCTACTTAGAAGGAGAAGACACACCCGGTCACTTGGGGATAAAAATGACCAAAGCGACAGAACAAACAAACACAAAGATGTAAAAATGCACATGCCATGCTATCTATCTATATGTTATGCATATGCTTATGCTGAAAAAACAAACAAACAGAGGTAAACGGAGATGAAATAAACATCTCGAAGTAAAACATCCGACCAATCTTCAAAGTTAGAAGCAACACTGAGGATGGATGGAGAACCAAATACGGGATTACAATCCTGCTTCAGGACTTCAAAATTCCTCTGAGGGATAAAAAACATTCCACTTGGGGGTGTAACATCCTGTTTTTATTGACGGATTCGTTGAGATGGATCACCTTTTAGAGGAAACTTCATAGATAAGATAAATATCCTGCTTCACTGGAGGGATTCCTGCTGGAGTTGTAGATAGAGATACCTGAATTGACGTCTCACAAAGGGATAATGGGGACATCTGGGTTAACATAGTTGTTGAATATGTCAGAGTTAAAACTTCATGGGGATGAGATAAACATTCGTTTCGTTGGGGAAGTAAAGTTAAGCCAACCATTGGGAATTCTTGCATCGAATACCTTCATCAAAGAATGACCACCTGAAGTAAAATTCACCAGGGACATGAAGAATGTTATGGAAACAAAGCAGTTTTAGTCTTGATGAACTTCATAATAATCACCATTTTGAATAATTTCTCAAATGCCCCAGAGTACATGTTTTATGAGAAAAACCGTTCCAAGAGGATTTTACAGAGAACATGGAGTTCAATTGCCTCACTATTTTCAAACTCTTGGAGAGATTCGTCGAATCTCGATGTACTGGCCGTGATTGATGGTATTATGACTAAGTCTTCGAGACTAGCTCTTGAAAAAATCAGATTTGCATCAGTAAGCAACTTGGAAACCACTTGCCCCTGTTCAGCAGAAACTTCAAGTTTCGTCGTCGATGTTTATATGTAAACTTTCTAAGATATCAGGCAAAATCAACACGCATGAAATGCCAATCCTGAAACTGTTAATGCAACATATATGTTTGTCTTGAACTTTTCTTCTTTTTTGTTTTGTTTTGAAAAAGACATTACAATGGATTGTGACCGAATCACTAGTTAGGATATGAATTTTATTTATAAAGCCAACATCAAATTGAGAATAGCCCATAGGAGTCAAGAAACGTTATCTCATCGAGTATGCTTTCAAAATAAACCCTACTTCAATTAGGTCTTTTAAAGGTTGTATCGTGGTTTGGTTCACAGTTTAAGAAACAAAGGATAAAGGCTCAAAGTTTATTTGTACCCACCCATTCTTCGTGATGTTCTTCAATCCTACATTCAGTTAACTTGATACGAGCACTCATCTCTCAAGAGGATTTTAATATGGTCGAGAATTCATCGAGGCTTTTGTCATGGCAGTCACTCACCTATTTTCTTTTGGTGTTTGATCACACGACTTTAATCTTTACTGAGGATATTTCTTTGCAATCCTTTGTTTTTTATTTTCGCATTTTTCATTCCCTAACTTTTGCCTGGATGGAGTCTTTTGAATTTGACTTTGAAGTCCAGCGGGATGTCTCAATTTTGCCTAAGTCTCCTTCATAGGTTTTGGCTTGGCGAAATTTTCTTTTTTATTCATTTTTTTGAACAAGTCATGTGACTCTAAGTTATTTTGACCTTTTTGGAAGGATTTTGACTGCCTCACTCTTTAGATAGTTGAGGGATAATCATTGGGTTTTTTTCCAGACTCCTAATATGTGAGGAATAGATACAGTGAATTCTCGAAAGTTCACTTCTCCTTTTTAGAGTCTGGACGCTCGATCAGTTTAACTGAAAACTACCCTGCCCCAGGTTAAAATCAAGGATTTTTTTGGACAAGAAAACTCCTACTTCAAGGCTCAAAGGGGTTAACGATGGATTATCTTCCTTATATCTCTAGTGTTTATGATTTGAAACAATGCCTTACATCATCAGTCGGGTTTTACTCAAAAGCATACGGTAAGAGATCTTGCGTTTTTGATTCGTCATCCTCCTCCCAATTCTCTATCAAAGCAAGAGATTGGGTACGGTTGGCATTATAAATTATGAAAAAATAATTTTATGAGTGAATACGAATGGATTTCTTCAAGAAAAACATGTTTAATGCATTATCGTTCAAGAAAAAACAAGTTCCTACATGCCAATTATGCTTTTATAATCAAAGAAATAAAATACATATAAGCAAACAACATGAATAGCGAAACAAGCCCTTCTGAAGGATTTTATTAAGTCTTTGTATTCATCAATACAACGGTGTTCCATTTAAGACCAGGCTTTCTCCTTTGAAGGTCAACAATTTGTCGTCCATCATCTCTTGAACTTTTTCTTGGAATACCTTGCACTCTTCAATCGAATGCCCCATTACTCTGTCATGAAATTCACAGCTGGTGTTTGAGTCGATCATCTCGGTATGAACATTCTTAGGATTTGGTGTACATCGTGGGAACTAGGATCTCTTTCATCGACTTGATCAACCAGGTCATCTTGCATAGGTCGAGATTGTATAGGATCATCCACTTGTTGAACAATGTCATCAGAGGGAAGATCAAACATAGGATTAGTTCTCACTCTGAAACCAGTCATGGGATCCATATCTTTCGTTCTCTTTAATATCCTTCAGTGATTGCTTCGAGCTTGGTCAGATGGTCAAGATGTCAACTGACAGACAAAGACAGAAAGCCGGATAAGACACAACAGAGATACATGCATATGAAAATGCTAAATGAGGGATGCAAAATGCAAAATGCAGGATGCAGATGAAAGGTTTCATGGAACTCAAGCATTTACAAACATCACAGGGTACCAAAGAAAATTCATTTATTATTTTTGATATTGGATTACAGATAATATTCTTAAAAGAGCCCTGACATAGTAGCTAAATAAAAGCTAATAAAGTCCTAAGGAAGTCTTGTATTGCTTCTTGATCTGCTCCTTCAGCTGGACTAAGTTTGTCTGCGATCAATTTCCGAGGAATAGTTTGATAGAGGAAAATAAATCCTCCATCTCTTTCTTTTCTTGCTGGAAAGTAAGGAAGGAATACCTTGTCCGTCTGGATCTTTAAGAATAAAATTTTCTTGTATTTGTCTTTGAGTTTCTCTTGATCTTCAAACAGAGCTTCTGACTTCCTTAGGACATCTAAATTAGGACTCTTAAAAGAATATTTCAAAGTGTTTTTCTTTTGTAATCCATATTGGTCTCTGTAATGTTTATAAATAAAGTCGAATTCCATGAAACCTATGCAATATGATGCTCTATGGATGCAAAGATGCACAAACACAGGCAAGCACACAGATGCACAAAGATGAACAAACAGGAAACTTAGGTTTGCAATGAGCATGGAGCAAAGGGTATACCCATTCCCAAAGGGTGTGGACTAAAAGTCGATTGTACTTGTAGAATACGGTTATAAGAGGGTGCCCAAAATTATTAGTCCATCTTTCGGATATTATAAATTTCCCGACTAACTCGGTGGTTAATAATATTCTCAAGAGAACCTCTTTTGAGTGTAGCATCGCGTATCAACTATTTCGGGACTACTCCCTCATAGTCATCGCACTATGTCCTAATAAAGGCCAGAGTGGGGTTAAAGGTAACTATGGTCCTCAGTATCACAGACTCCAATCGAAAATAGTGAATGTTTTCATGAATACTCGTTCAACAGTACTGTTTTCAAGAGGGCCTCAACTGAGCGGTGATTCTCAAGTCAGCTTGGTCGGGAATCACTCCCTATAAGCCTCGTCGAATACATCATCTTCCTATAATAATTGCACTCAAGTTCGGGTGTAGGACTTATCTCACAACAATGATACCCCAAGCAAGGTACAACAAATATATACAAGCGGATAATATAGCAAACTGCAAGCATAAAAACAAGATAGGGGTAACCCTAAAAAAGATTTTCAAATCCCTAGTGAAGTCGCCATTTTTGTCGCGGTGAGAATCAGATGTCAAATTATTAATTAATTTGAATCTTAATTCATATGTTCACCACCGATCTTTTATTTGTCCAAAGGAAGGGAAAAAGATTGAATTACCCATAATGCAATGCAAATGCAAAAGCTAGAGAGTTTAGGTTCGGGGGTTGGTTAAACTTAGGGAAGGTGCTAGCATCCTAAGTTTCTGTAGTACTCTATAGGAACCTCTTGTTTTAATGTGTTTATTTCTAAGGGTTATTTGCTTAAGGGAAAAGACCTAGTGGTTTAATTCTAAGTATACTCGCCAAGACGTTGCATCTTGTGCCTACATATCCTGACGGGAATGAAATCAGAGTATTTTTAGTTCCCCTAAAGGAAAGGGTTTGAGGAATTCTTTGACTGTTGGTCAAAGTTCCAAAGGGAAAGGGTTTGTTGATTTTTTTTAGGAGAAAATTTTGATTGTTCATCTAAGTTGTAAAATATAAAAGACAAAGGTCCTCCTTATGGGGTAGGATCTAACCTTAGGCTGATCAACTTGAAAAGGATCAAGGATCAAGCGGGGAAAATGATGCAAGATGAGATGCAATACGCACAAGTGTTAAGTTATGCGTAGGTTCTTCCTTTGGACGTCATGCAATGCGATGAAAATAAATAAAGAGCAAAAGATAATTAGATCCATACAAACGGATAAAAGCGCTAAAATCAGACAAGCAGATGGAGCGGTTAGCGAATGTTAAAAATAGAAATCGGTGTTTAGGTGGATGAAAACGTGCACGTACTGATTAATTTTAGGCGAATTGATTTTAATGAGAATTTATATTAGTTGAATTAGCCTTTTTTAGTAAAATTAAATTAGATTATAAATGAATTGGTTTTTTTTGAAAGAAACAATAATTTTAAAATAATGATTATTAAACAAATGTTGGTTATTACTTATTGAAAAAAAGTTTTTTTTATTATTTGTTTTAATAAATAAAAGTGATAGAAAAAAGGATAAGTAAAAAAAGGTTTAATTTGAATAAAAAAGTTTTTAGTAAAATTAAATTAGATTATAAATGAATTGGTTTTTTGAAAGAAACAATAATTTTAAAATAATGATTATTAAACAAATGTTGGTTATTACTTATTGATTTTTTTTTTATTATTTGTTTTATTAAATAAAAGTGATAGAAAAACAGATAAGTAAAAAAATGTTTAATTTGAATAAAAAAGTTTTTAGTTGATTTAATAAAAAAAGTTGATTAAAATATAATTAAAACTATCAGGCTAATTAATGATTAATGTTAATGATTAAGTGGGTTAATGGGTTAGTTAAATGTTGATTAATGGATAATAAAGATATTAGTGGGGGCACATGGTTGTGTGTAGTGCAGGTGCGTGGGTGCACCATGGAGTCTAGGTTGTGGACCGTGTGATTAATCTGATGAAAGGTGAATGGTTGTGAACACAAGGATGCATGGGAGTGTGTGTGGGTTGTGTGTACACATGATTACAACGATACAAAAACAAGAATCAGAAACCCTAGAATCCCCAATTATTGCCCCCCTTGTCCGCTGTTCTTCTCTTGTCTCTCTCCCTCTCCAATTTCTTCCCCATTTTTCTCTTTCTTCTTCCAATCTCCACTATATTCTTTCTTCTTCCCTTCTTGCGACTTGCCTCTTCTTCTTCAACTTGGCTATTCTTCTTCGACTTCTCCGTCCGTTTCTCTTCTCTATCCTCGCGATCCATTCTTCTTTCTTTTCAATTCCTTCAACAAAAAAAAACAAAAACAAGTTAGGGAAATATAATGTTAGTAAAACGAACTTATGGTTACATGGTTTTGTAGGTCCTGATGGAGGATTGGGATGGAGGTCGAGGGTTTTGATGGCGATGACGGTGGTGAATGGTGTCTGTGAAAATGGCGAGGGGGTTTGAAAGATTCGATGGTCAAGAGAAATGGTGGTTCGTGGTGGAGGATGTGGAAGAGATTCCGACGATGGAGAATTTTGAAGGTGTGGATGCGAATGGGTTTTTCGGCGATGAAACTCCAAAAAAAAAGAAGATAAGTTTCTTGTTTTTACAATTTTTAGGTTTTATGATTTGAGATTTTTTCTGTGGTTTTTCTTTTATGAACTCCCCCTTCTCTGTCTCACTTTGAAACCCTTTTATAGCCTCTTGGAATTTAAGAAAATTTGATTTCGAAATTAATGCGGTGATTTCTATCGAAAACGGTATTAGAAATAACAAGATATGATGGATTTACTGCTGATATCTCCAATTCTGTGTGAGCATATCTCAATATGTCTTTGCTTTTTTTCCTTTTTGATTTAACTCAATATGGTAGATAATATCGGGGGATTTAAACCTGCCGTAATTGTGTCGACTTGCTGTTTTGTGACTTAGAAATATCTTGAATGTTTTTTTTTGAAATTACACGGTATGCTCACATCTCTTTGATTTACATTGCAGCTTGTGCTTCAAACCAAATTGGAAAGGAAGGATTGGCTATAAACACCATTGTAAGACCATATCTTCTTGTTACAATATTGTTCAATGTATGAATCACAAGCCCTGCATTTTTTTCGCGACAACCAACAAGAAGTCCAACTCTAACTATTTCTCCCACACTGAATTTGGTGACATTTGAACCCACCTCTAGTACCTCATCAACCACCTCATGCCCTGGAACCATGGGATAATTGGACATGCCAAGATCATCTTTGATTTGGTGAAGATTAGAATGGCAAACTCCACAATGATAAATTTGAATGTAAACATCATCTGGTCCTGTGTTTCTAAGAGTGTAAGTATAGGGAGTTAGAATTCCGGAAGGATAAGTTGCAACCAATCCAACTGATGTTATTTTAGCAACTCCAAGGCTACCCATTTTTGAGAAGAAAAATATGAAAAAGTGAGAAAGAGAGAGGAAATAGTACAAAGTGTATGTAATGTGGATTTGATGGATGATGCCTTGTACCATTGCAAATACTTATGTGTATTGTTGTATTAATTTGATCACAACAATTTGATATGCTTTGAATTTTATGGTATTTCTCCTATTAAGCATCTTACAAATTATGACTTTATAATTATCCATGTACATTTAGTCTTTTTTATATCCCTACTAACAGAACATGGATGGAACCAAAACGGTGGACTAGGAAACAGAATGCCCACTTGTTGAATCTCTTCAAATTGTAAAAACTGACAATAGTACTTAACAATTAGCCATGAAAATTGGTGTAAAGGAGTACTAGAACGATCCTTATGCAACCATAAGTAATTGGCAAAAGATCTGAGATAATGCCAAGTTGTAAACCGCGGGGTCCTAAAGCAGAAAAGCTGGAAAAGGTGTCCTCAATATAAACTCTTCAATATCTTAATCACTAATAGCAAGAAAATACTCATTTTGTATGATGAAATTCTTGACGTGAACCCATCTTACTCATAATAAAATGAACTCTTTGTAAATGAAACTCGTGAAGTCATGGCAACTTAGGCGAATTTCCAACATAGCCGGAAGCTCGAGCACTTAGATTTTATGAAGATCAAGATTCATGAATTCCTTAAAAGTGTTCCTTGCCAAGACATCAGTTCAAGATCTCAATCTTAACATCTCAAAACAAATTGGCCATAAACCACCATTAAGAATGTCCCCATTTTCTCTTCAAGAAATTAGATGATGTTTTAGCCTCATGAATAAGAAAAAGATTCAGATAACGACCAAACTTGGTGCGCGAACCAATGCTCTGAGAGAGAACCTTTGAAAATAATGACACAACCTGCGATATAGCCACCCATGAGAGTCATAATAGGCCTCAAATGCTTGCGCCTTGAAGTACTGGGCTATAAAAGGTCCACACTTGTTCACTACCGCACCTGCACCAACTGGTTAACTATAATAAACACACACAAAAGCATAAAGATAAAATGCAAGAAAAATGCACAAGAAGGTGGAATTTTAAGGTCAAAAATTAGGGTGTGATAGTTACCACTGAGCAGAAACCAGAAAATCAGTTTTTAAAATCAGTTTTCAGCATCAAACAACTTATCCAATCATCCATATGAATATGATATCAATAAAGCACGAAATTATCATCAAGAAATAATGATCAAGCATCATGTAAACACAATGATGCATTAAAATCACAAATCACCAAAATCAAAATCAACAAAATGGATCAAAAAGCATCGAAAGTCATAGATCTACATTGTGATTATTCAAATAAGCTCAAAATTGAAATAGATCTAGAATTACCAACCTTCAAGGCTGAGATTGGCCTTGGTAATTGTTGATTCACTTGAAACTAACAGATCCAAGCTAGAAACCCAGAGATTCTTCAAGATCCAAGAGTTTCCTTGTGGTAGAAATGAAGAACAAGCAAGATCAAGCAAAATAATCCAGAAAAATCACTTCCAATCTAGCTTCCAAATTCAGATCCAAAACCAAACGAAAATTAAATGGTGAATGGAAGATAATGGAGATGACTGATGGAGGTTTAGCTCTAGAATTCTATGATTCTAATGAAGAATCAAAGAACTTAAGTGAAAGAGCTTTAATGGAGGTTTTGGGAGTGAAAAGTGGAGAGAAAATTGAGAACAAATTCTCAAGAGTGAGAGTGAAATCTGAAAAATGAAGGTTCATTGTGTGAGGTTTGGAGTGTGGATTAGCATTTGGAATGGGAATTAGGATTGGAATTAGGAATGAAGTGTTTGAAATTTGGAGGGAAATGGTGAAAATTGAAACAATTCTAGATCCTTCCAATGATGATCAAGTGAAATCAATGGTTGAGAATGATTGGAAATTACACATGCTGAAAATTCAAATTCTTTGGCCAATTTCGTTTGAAGTAACTGGTTACCCTATATGCAGTAATCGGTTACCACATCCAAAAAATGCCAACTTTGGCGCCAAATGGAGGGAAACTTGAGTAATCATTTGTTGCCACCTGTTTTAAGCTCTGTTAAGCCTCTGAAAACTTGCCCTTGGATATTATGACTGTGAGAATGCCTGAGATAGCCTGTACACCATTTCCTGAGCTGAAAATAACCTGCTAAATAAAATAAAATCGGTCGCTCGATCGTTGGGCAAAATAAATGTCGGAGCCTTTGATGCTCGCTGTTTAAACCCTTGCAACGAAAATGAACTCTGAGCTACAGAAATACCTTGATCCTATGTCTCGAGAACCAATGTTATGATGTGCAGAAATGCAAAATGCAGAGAATCAAAAGCCAGTTACGGTTAAAACGGAAGGGCAAATTTTGGGGTGCTACAGTTGCCCCTATTCAAACGACTTGGACCTGAAGGGATGAAAAGCATCAACTTTTGAACAGTCAAGGTAAAAGGTTATTGAATACCAAAAGAACCCGAAAATTTTCAACCTGCAGGGGAAGAAGAAAAGGCCAATTAGACATCATTCTAGAAATAGACTTTATAACGATAAGTCAGGCGAGGACTGACTATTAGTCGAGAACTGATTTTGATGAAAAGGCTTGCCAGACGAGAACTGGACTTTGCAAAGATGAGCCAAACGAGGCCTGGATTTGAATTAGACAGGTTAGACGGAAACTGACAACCAGACGAGAATTGGGTTCCAAAAAAGAGTCTTCCAGATGAGAACTGAATTTGAATTAGACAGGTCAGACGGGAACTGACAACCAGACGAGAATTGGGTTCTGAAAACAAGTCAGACGGGAACTGACTACCAAACGAGAACTAGTTTCTACAAAGATGGGTTAGACGAGAACTAACTATCAAACGAGAACTAGGTTCTGAAAAAACGGGTCAGACGAGAACTGACTACCAGACGAGAACTGGGTTCTAAAAAACAGGTCAGACGAAAACTGACTACCAGATGAGAACTGGGTCTACCAAATGGTTGGTCAAGGACCAAAAAGTGGTTGGTCAGGAACCAGATGTTGTAAAGAGTTCATTTTAAAGGCGGGCATACAACAAAAAGACGATCGCGATCCAGGAAGTGACTTGTACAAAAATGAACACACCAAAAATCCTAAATTAAACCACTATTTATAGCCAGTCGACATAACTTCTCTTAATGACTCAATGAACTAGATCAAACCAAATGTCATTATGCATGCTTTAATTACTTGAAACCATGCCATGCGCCTCCTTCTATTGGGTGGAAAATAATTATATTCCCCCTCCAGGATTCGAATTCAAACTTCAAAAGGTTCTTTCCTGACGAATTGCCCATCTTCTGGTTGAAATTTCCGCAGTAACCCTATAATCGAAAATACTGTCGTTAACTTAACAACCTGACGTTTCCACCCGGGCTTCGAAATTCAAGGCTAACAAATTACCCCCCAAAAAATGTCACTTTCGACCTCTAGAGAAAATGGCATTTTTGATACTCCGCTCCGACGCCTCTCATGACTTTTGCATGTCTTTTGAAGTTACATCCTTATTGTTCCCAATACTTAATGACATCATTAACATTTATCACAACAACTTCAGCATGTCTCCTTCACGCATTCCACTAGTCGTGATCATGCTCCTAGGTTTTAGGAAATCATGGCCTAAGAAAAGGTGAGCTTTAGACTCAACTGTTCATATTTCCTCAATTCCTTTCTCTGTACAACACATGTCCCACTACAGCCATGTTAAATGCCCACTAGTCTTTTCCCATTTCCACATTTTTACTTTCTCCTATAAGTGGCATCATCTACCCATAATCATTTTTACGCTTTCCAATCTTTTCCTTTGTTATTCTCTTGCAAAAGAAAATCCAGACTTTCCTTTCCTTCCTACAACCTTGAACTTGACAATGTCTTCTTCCACCATGACCAAGGATCACAAAAAAACTTAGAAGAAGGACTTGAAGAAAACTTCTCAGCTTCCCTCTTTCGAAGTGCTGGCTCGGCAAAAGATGATGGGAAGCCAACAGTTTTCACCTAAGCCATTGAAGGAGGAAAAACACAGGATCTATTCTTCTCAGGTATTGATTCCTTTCACCATTGCTGGAAAAAGGCATGCCCTCTGTGGGCCTTTGCCTTCTGTAGATTCTGAAACCATTATAGATTTCTTTCCGTCTTACCGTAGGTCAAAACCCATAGGCCAAGCTAACAAACAACAAGTAGAAAACATCACTAGGGACGTTGTAGCCCTTAGTGGGATATATTTAAGGTATATGGGTACCAACTTTGTTTTCCGCGCTACACCGTCTTTCAAGGAGTCCAATGAATACATGAACTGGCTGAGCAAGGTGGAAAAGGTTAAGTCCCACCTTTGGAAACAAATGGGGATCTATGACCTTATCATGTTGTCGGAAACTGGTCTGAACTACTGTTCAACCATGTTAGTGTCCTTCCTTTATTTTTGGGATAACACCCGTAACACTTTCCATCTCCCTTATGGGATGATGAGTCCAACATTGTTCGATATAGCCGCTATCACAGGGCTAAAACCAACCGGCACCACATACGACCCTGACCTTGAGTCAGATGAATCAGTAGGATTTTCATTAGTTAAACCCACATACTCCAAATTCATTTCCCATTTCTTCTACAAATCTACCAATGAAGTTTCTGATGTTGAACACATAGCTTTCCTTACAGTTTGACTGTCTCACTGTATTTTCTGTTCCAAATCCCTTCAAGTAGCTAGGAAATGTCTGACCCTAGCCACTCAACTTCATCGAGGGCATGATATTTGCTTAAGTGAAATGATATTAGGAAACCTATACGAGTTCTTGAGTGAAGGGGTGATCCAGGTGAAAGATCTAGGTGCGAAAGGTAACTTGCTGCTGTCAGACCCTTTTTAGTTACTTCAACTATGGATGAATGCTTCCTTTGAAGCTAGTCTTCCCAACAAGGGCACTGTGGATGATGAAGAAGAAGAATTCAAGAACCCTATAGTCGAAAGAACTCGCTTAGTGAGGCTCACTCCCAGCGAAGAAGGACCGTCGCTGAGGCCTACTTTCCTTAGCTATGTCATGATGTAGGCGAAGCGTCATAATTTCACGTCGAATATGGCTCCCTTTGCAGCAAGGAAGTACGAGCCAGAGTGGTTTACAAGGCCTTTTCCTGCACCAACAAAGGCCCAAGAAGCAGAGTCGAGACACCTGTGGGAGGCCTTTTTAACCCCAAGGTTAATATCTCTTCGACTGAACATGTCAAAGTCTCAGGTCGCATTGGTATCTTACCAACCAAACCTTGTAGCTCGACAGTTTAGATTGACGCAAGCATTTCCCAAATGTCTTTTTAAGAAGAAAGGTACTCTCTTGCTCCCTGCTACCAAATTTAGTGAAGACGATTGCTCGAAGCAGCTAGCACACTACGAGGGCAAGACTCAGCTGACTCCTGTCTCCTTTGAACCTTGTTACTTCTGTACACCAGAGTTTCATACTTGGTGGTCGAAGTATTATGTCGAAGAGTTTCTTGATGCTCCTTCATTCAACAAAATAATTAACCAAGCTTTCCTCTCTGTGCAGGACAAAGCGTAAAAAGGTACTTCAACTCATATCAAAGAAATCAAAGCCTTCCAAAGGTTCTTTGAAACTGTTTACCGACCAAGTGAACTTAGTCGGACTGTCCGCGATGCTGTTGTGACTTTGAAGGAAAAATTTATAAATTAAATGGAGAGTCTTCGACTCCCTTAACACATTCCCCCTAAGAAACTTATGAATTAGCCTTCAATTTGTATCCTCCCAAATTTCCTCGATTGCCATCTGCTGACTTTAGAGTGGCTCTTTCCCCTCCACTTCCAGATTAGTTCATATGTCGGGATTCAATTAAATTCCTTCGAGAATAATCCAAACCCAAGGAACAATGGGTAGTTCTGACTAAGCACACGCTATACAGTTTCAAAGGCCATCTTCATATCGGTATCGAAGATGTTCGCATCGAATCCAAAATACATGAAAGTGTGGAATGGAAGGTTTTTCGAATCTTTTCTTTTCCTGACATATATATATATATATATATATATATATATATATATATATATATATTATATATATATATATATATATATATATATATATATATATATATATATATATATATATATATATATATATATATATATGATTATGATTGCTTTGCTTTTGTTTCAGCTGTTAAAGTTTAGGCGAAAAGGAAAGAGAGTGTCGAAGAGAGGATTGAGGAAAATACCCGATTGCCCAAGGTAATGTTCTTATGTTTGCTTGTTTATTTTTTGTTCCTCTTGTATAGTTCTCTGACATCTTGGTTCTCTCTTCTCTCTTTTTTAGAGTTCCAAGAAACCCCTAACTACTCCCAAAAAACCAAAGGCTAAGAGAGCCTTTAGTCAGGTGATTATCGACTCTGACGAGGACAATGACTCCCCTTCTGATGGTCAAACTGTAAAAAGGAGAAGGAAGCAGGCAAAGATTACCGAATCATTCGCACAAAAAAAACTTCAACCGCTCCTGGTTCGACTCAGGTAACCCATGTCGAATCAATTTCTGAACAGGTGATCCCAGAGGTGGTACCTTCGCTAGAGGATGGCACCTCTAGCCCTGATAGTGAAGGCCCTAAGGTAATCATCTTACCCTATTTATTTTGCTATTATTTCTTCTCCATATGTTCTCCTTCTAAACTCCTTTCGTTTCAGGCTGCTGTCGCTGCTCAAGCAGGCCCCACGATCCAACCCAACTCTAGTTCCAGAAAAGATCTCAGCTATCATCCTGGTGCGGCATCTGGAATGTCTGCTAAAGGTTCGAATGAGGTGAACCAACCTTAGAAACCCCCCAAAAAGGTAGGCTTTGGGTCAAAACTTGTGGTAATTCCTCCTCAGGCAGGGGCTGCTAAACAACTAATTATTATCCTATCAGAGGACACCATTGCTCCAGATGTGGACCTAGAAGAGGGTAGTGAAGAGATGTCTCCTCGTTATTCACTTGGTGAGGTAAACGACTCTGATGAACAAACTAGTGATAAAGAGGGAACCGGTGACGAAGCTGTTGATGGTGGCGACAAAGAAACAACAAGGAAGGAAGAAAAGGAGGAGGAAAAGAAAAGGGAGGAAATAGATGCAAAGAAGGAGAAAGAAGTCAAAAGAAAAAGAGAGGAATATCAACTTACTAAAAAGGCAGTTTAAGATCCCGTTAACCAAACAACTTCGTCCCAGGCTGCCATGACGACTTCGACAAGTTCAGCTTCAAACTGCCTTTCTCACGAAGAACTCCAGTCAATGAAGATGTCCAACCCTCCCGAGTACCTCAAAACCATGCTGAGTGCCAAATATAATTTTTATGATTCTAGTATGAGCGGTTCAACAGCCTCAGGAGACACTCCTGCCGTCAATGATGTACTTCACGAGATCATATCCAGGATATTTATCGTTGATCTGTTCAAGCTCTTGGAAAAGGATACTTTAGTGACCTTTGGTTTGAAGAAGCTCTTAAAGTGTGTCAATCTTGTGACCGCTTCACCAGAGACCTCTGATATTATTTTGGAGTTGCTGACAATGATTAACGTAGTGGCTACTGATCTGAATCGACTCAGAGAACATTTTGTAAAATTTGCTAAGGCAACCTCTGATCAAAAGGCTGTCTAGAACGCTGTCTCTGCTTCATCCAACCAAGTTTCCCAACTTGAGCAACAAAAGGAACAAACCCAAAAGGCGCTGGAGAAACATGATCAGAATATTGTTGAATGGGAAAGACAAATCCTTATCCTTCAAGGAGAAATTGCTGAAGCTAAGAAGAGTAAGGCACAAATCCAAGGTGGCGTCGATGACAAGATTGATCGAGAAGTAAAGGCGGGAATCGAACATCTTGAAAAAGCTCAGAAGCTTGACAAGGAGATTGAAACCATTGTCTACAACAAAAGCTTGTGTGAGCATCAATTGGCCCATCAGAAGAAGAAGTATGGGAAATTAAAAGCTTCGCTTCCTTTCTGAAAATTTTATCATGTAATTTTTTAGTTTGCATCCTCTTTATTTGACAACCTGGTCCCTTCATGGCATTTTGTATTGAGCACAACCATCTTGCCCTTATTAACCATTTTATCTTTTCTTATATTTCTTTTTATATTTATTTCATAAATTTTATCTCTTGAAGCATAGGTTTGTATTTTTTCAAATACTTTCCATTAACTTTCAAGACTCTCCTATTTCCAACTACTTCTTCAATCTCATATGCTCCATTGGAAAAGACCTATATAATTTGAAACGGACCTTCCCACTTAGGGGATGATTTGCCTAAAGCTCTATCTTTTTGATCGATAGGCAAAATGACTTTCCAAACCAAATCTTCCAATGAAAAGACTTTGGCTTTAACTCTTTTGTTATAATACTTTTCCACTTTCTTCTTTTGTCTTTTTAACAATTCTAAAGCCCTAAGCCTTACTTCATCTAAATCAACTAACTCATCCAACATCATGTTCCAATAAGAATCTGATGGAATCTCATGATGTCTTTGGATTCTTTTCGACTGCAAATAGATTTCTACTGGTATAACTGCATCATGGCCGAAGGTTAGTTGAAATGGCGTTGTATTAGTTGCTTCTTGGGGGCACGTTCGACATGCTCAAAGCACTTCGTCTAATTTCTTGTGCCAGTTTCTAGGCTTCTTCCCCACATGCTTCTTGATTAGACTAATCACCACTTTATTTGTCGTTTCGACTTGACCATTAGCCTGAGCGTAATAAGGTGTTGAGGTTAATAACTTGAGACCCATTTCTTTGGCAAACTCCTACATTTTCTGATCAGTGAACACTGACCCTTGATCGGTGGTCATAGTATGTGGAATTCCAAATATATAAATGATGTGCTTTTTAATAAACTCTATCAGGTCTTCTTGGTCTACATTTGGTAAAGGTATAGCTTCGATCCACTTAGTGAAATAGTCTATGCCCACCAAAATATACCTCTGACTCTTCGATGATGCTGGTCGAATTTCGCCAATTAAATCCAAAGCCCAAACTCTAAAAGGCCAAGGTTTAACAATCAAATGCAACTCGCTCGCAGGGACATGTTGTATGCCTGCGTGCATTTGACATTCCTGGCAACCCTTAGCAAACTCAATACAATCCTTGAGCATAGTGGGCCAGTACATACCTTTTTGAAACAAAAGCCACTTCATTTTCTGGCCCACTTGATGTGCTTCACATGTCCCACTATGGACTGCTGAAAGGGCTAAGTATGCCTCTGACTCACTAAGGTATTTTAACAAAACTCCCTTTGGAGTCTTTTTAAATAATTCATTTGCTAAAAGAACATAACTCAGAGCACGATACCTGATCTTTCGTTCTGTCAAAGATGTTGGATTTCGTAAGTACTCTACTATTGGTTTCCTCCAATCTCCATTCATCAATGCATCGATAGCAAAAATATCGAAGCTTTCTCTATTAGCGTATCCTAGCTTTGTTGTTTCTAAATCTAAAGGAGCTAACTTTGTTGACACCACTCTTCCTCTGACTATGATTGCATCTTCAATTTTTTCTTTCGAAATTTTATACCCTGACGCAACCTGGGCCAAGTCATTGGCCACCTGATTTTCCAGACGAGGAATATGTCAAATACTCACCATATCAAACCTTTTTAACATTCGATTGACTATTATGAAATAAGTGATAAGATTCTCCTTTACACACGTGTACTCCCTTTGTTAACTGCTTCACTACTAATTCTGAGTCTCCCATTATTTCGACTCGAGTTGCCCCTAATTCCAACAAAACCTCCAATCCGGCTATCAAGGCCTCGTATTTAGCCTCATTGTTGGAACAAATGCCTTTGACCTTATACTTGAACTTTGTTGGAATTTTGTTAGGAGAAATAATCAGAACTCCTACACCAGTTCCTTCTCTATGACTAGAACCGTCAAAATAAAGTTTCCAAGGCTCCAGTTCGAGATAATTCAAAGCATTCTCATTTATTGAGTGATCGACTATAAAGTCTGCTACCACTTGTCCTTTAACTTCCTTTAGAGGCATATAAGTCAAAGAATATTCAGTTAATACTAATGCCCATATTCCAATTCGACTATGTAATATTAGTTTAGATAGCATGTGTTCTATAACATCGTAATATGATGAAACAAAAACATCAACTGGATTTATATAATGCTTCAGTTTTGTACAAGAGTAGTATAGACATAGACATAATTTCTCAATCATGCTATATCTAGTTTCTGCATTGTTTAAAACCCTACTAAGGTAATAAGTGGCCCTTTCGACGCCATTATAATCCTCTTGAGCTAGCATGCTCCCTAAGGTTTTATTTGACGCTGCTATGTACAATCTTATACTCCTACTTCTACAAGGCGGCGACAAAATCGGAGGATGACTTAAGTAGCCTTTGATTTTATCGAAAGCATCTTGTTGAGGTTGCCCCCAAATGAATCCCTCCTTGTTGAGTTGGAGCAATGGTGAGAAGGCTTGCGTTTTTCCGCTGAGGTTCGATATGAATCTTCTTAGGAAGTTTATCTTGCCCAACAGTAACTGCAATTCCTTCTTTTTTGATAGCGCTTTCGCTTTTATTATGGCCTTGGTCTTGTTGAGGTTTATTTTGATTCCCTTCTTGTGGACCACAAAGCCTAGAAAATCTCCTGCATGTACACAAAATGCACATTTGAGGGGATTCATTTTTAGGCCATGCTTCCTCATTCTCTCAAATGAGTGTCGAAGATGGTCTAAATGATTTCTTCCTGAAACTTGTTGGACGAATGAACTTATAACGAAGAAGTTGTTCGACCTATTCGTTGATCTTCGACAAAATTTCTGGTGCAAACCTTCTTGGATTCTGCTTTACAAGCTTCTTCCCAGACTTTATTGGTAACTTTAATTCGACTAGCTCCCTGTTCAAACCAGGCATTTCATCATAGTCCCACGTAAAGCAGTCTCGAAACTCTCTTAGAAGTTGGACCATTTCGACCTTGAGTTCTGGGCTGATATTGGCACTTATATAGGTTGGCCTTCTCGTGCCCCCTTCTCCCAAGTCGATTTCTTCGAGCGGGTCTTGAGCTAGCATCTTCACATTTTCTGCTAACGGGTCTTTCTCGAATCCCAAAGGCTCATCATCATAGATGGCGTCGAGCCTCTGGTCTTGCAATTCTTTCTAAACCTTATCAAGAGGTTCTGGGTCAAAATCCTTTCCAGGATTTTCTTTGTAAGAATTTTTGTTGGCCTCGAAGGCCATTCCCTTATTACCTCTGGATTCAAAAGCCAAATTTTTAATCTCAGCCTGCAAGGCTGCTTATTGTTTCTTTTCAGTTATATAAGCCAAAATCTTTTGTAACACTTTGAATTCAGTCATTATCACTAAATTCGCTTCCCTGGCCAGTGGGTTTGATTCCCGAGGCACCAAAGTAGGGCAAGTTTCCTGCCCCTACAGTCTCCCTATCCCATCTGAAACCATGGACATGATGTAAATATAACGAGCAATAAGCGTCACCGTTCTGGGGGAAATCGAAACCCGCCGGCGTGCATGGCGCTATACTCGCTAAGTGTTTGTTGAAGCTCCTTCCAAGGAGATTAATAGGTGCTTTAAAGTACCCATGATCAACTTCAATATTCTCTACTATGCCATCAGGACGCCAAATAATTATCCTTTGATGCATCGAAGATGGGACAACTTCCACACCGTGGATCCATTCTCTTCCCAACAACAAATTATAATTTGCCTTGGTCTCGACAACCATGAAGACAGTTGGCCTTGTCACAATTCCCACAGTAAGGTCAACTTGGATTACCCCCATGGTAGTCCCCACTTTACCTTTGTAGTTTGACAAGACCATGTTGTGAGGCTTGGTATCGACATCTGACTTCCCAATCCTTTGTAACATATAGTGTGGCATCAAATTCACAGTAGCTCCACAATCCACTAAAACCTTATTCATTGTTACATTCTCGACTTTTACTGTGATAAACAAAGGCTTTAAATGACTTTGCATTGCCTCATCGAGCCTTTCGAAGAAAGCATTTTGCTCCTTGACACAGCCATTATTCATGATGTAGTAACAAACTGGCTTGTAGGTAGCCATTTCCATTTCGATATATGCGTCCAAGTGTTCGACTTCCGTAATCCTGTTGAATTCGTGGGGAAAAACTGAGACGATGTTCACCAAGATGTTGAGTGATGCCTCTGAATCTGAGTCAAAATTATCAGTAAGCTTATCATCTTCCTCAACTTCTCTGTCGGGCTTCTGTTCTTTACCTTCATTTTTAGGGATGAACATTCTAGCAACCGCCAGCACCTTTTCAGCAGCCTTCAAATTATTCTTTCTTTCTTTTTCGAGGATAAATTTGTGCTAGAATCCCCCTTGTTCGTAGCCTCTCTGGGCCTTTCGCCTTCTTTGCTCTCTCCTCCACTAGGAGCGAGTCATATGGTTCTTTCCTTTGTAGTTCTCAAACATATAGGCCATTTTGTTGGCCTGTGGGAATTATTTTCGTTAGGCTACAAAGGAGCCTTTTTCGACATCAAAGTGTTGCCACCTTTGTTGTCCTTGTTGTTTAGCCTTGACGGGCCTAGTCCGGGCCCCTTTCACAACTTCAACTGTAGGTTTAAAGGTAGAAGCCTTTACCCCAAGGCCTCTTGATTTGTTGCCTTCGACACAGGAGAATCCTTTCCTGGTGCCATTTTCCCTTCTTGAGTCGAACCTTCTCTCCCCTTGGGGAGCCTTGTTCTTATGGTTGCACTTAGCCCTTTCAATACTTTGTGCAGCTTTCTTGTTGAATACTACACTACAACTAAGGCACAACATAACTTCTGAACTTTTCCTCTGACACCTATGAATAAAATCTAGAAGGTTTTCATCCCCTTTCGGGAAAGCCAACTTGTGGTGTTCCTCATCAACATCCATTGGAGATTCCTGAGAGATTTCTACCACATTCACCCCTATATCAACATCCTCAGTGATGTCTAAATTCTAGAATGATAATTGGAGACCCTCCGCAACCTTATCCATTCTTATGAAACCCTTAGCGGTTTCTTCTATTACCAGCATCGATCTGGAGTCTCCCATAACTCCCATGTCGAGATCCTCAATGATCTTCATGTCGAGGCTCTCAGTAACCTTGCTTGCCAAGTTTTCCACCAATTCCTGGTTCAAGTTATTAGTAATGCGGACCATTACATCACCATTGACGAAGTCGTCAGTGACTTCAACCATGTGAACTTCTTTTGGCTTTGTATAGTGAGCATCGACCGCTTTCACCGTCTCGACTTCTAGGTTCATCTGACCCTTTACCCTCTCACCAAACTTCAGTCTTCCCTTCTGAATTGCATTCTGTACCAGATCCCTGAAAAGAAAACATTGTGAGGTTTTATTACCCAAAAAATTATGGTACTTACAAAAGCCTCTTTTCTTTCTTTGTTCTAGAGGAGGAATCTTAGCACCAGCGGGTACAATCATTTTCCCATCCTTAACTAACAAATCAAAGATTTCGTCACATTTTGTGACGTCAAAAGTGTATGTTTCCTTAGGAAACTTATCGTTAGTTTCGACAGGGTTTTTCTCATTTGAAGGCATTAGCATCCTACAAGAGTAAGGAGAGCCCTTTTTTAGTTCAGCGAGATCAATTTCATTCTCACCGAAACCTAGGTAATCACTATATGGTCTTTCATCTTCTTCGTTAAAATCGACAAAGGCTACCCTTTTGTTTTTATTAGTGTCATACCCCAAATTTGTCCTACTTATTACCTTCATTTGTACATCTATCCACTAACCATTATTCAAAAATCCAAAAAAATATATTATTTTCCTGTCGCCTAAAGTCTGTGCTTCGTTTGAAAATGTCAGGTCAGGTGCGTGCAGGCAATATTGGTTGAAGTTCAACAGTTGTGACCTAATTTTGATAAGGTAGGAGTTGGTTTCACGATCAAGGCAAAGGTCCTCCAAAAGTCAAGGGATTTAGTCAAGATTTCAATTTATTTTCCAGTCTTGGTTATGTGGTTCTTATGCTTGCCAATAATCCAGAGATAAGTCAAGTTCGATCATCAATTCAAGGTTCAAATTAGATGTCAAGTTTTCATTTTCAAATTTCAAGTTTATTCAAGATTCAAGTTACTATTTCTTTTCAAATTCCATTTCAATTTATAATCCTTTTCCAAAATTTCATTCAAGTCCATGAAATGTACCAAAGCCCATTTATAACATTGCAAGTCATGAGCCCATTTATTGCAACAACAAACAAAAATCAAAATAAAAAAATAATAGAACAAGACTCCAAAATCCAACTGGTACAATAGTCCTTCAATATATGTTCTGAAATATTCCACATAATGCCAAAAAATATCTGTCACCATGCCAAGACAAACCCTGCGTACTGCAACGCAACAGAAGCAACAAAACTCCTGCAAAACCTAAAAAATGGTGCCAACAAAACTCTTGCATAAAAACAGACGTACGACCTGCAGCAAAAGAATACACACTAAGGAAAAAAAACATAATAAAAACAATAGCAAACCATTCACAGAGGGGACAGAAGGAAAATAAATGACCTACATAACAACAGGGGGAGGGTTTTTCTAAGGAGAACGGACACCAACCTTCTTTTTGGGAGGGTACCTCTTTTTCATTTCATCAACAAAAAACGCAACACCAAAAGTTCAGACCTTAAGCAAAAGTAAACATCAAAACCCTTAAGCCAAATAAACTCTGCTGAAGTTTTCCCCGATTGAAATCTTCAACTACCCTCATACATAAACCTTCCTCCTCTATAACGACAACTCAATCTTCAACAATAAACACCCTTTACCAACTGTCAAAACCAAAAAGCAAAAAAATCAGAAGGGGGATGAAGTGGAGGTAGGATTTGAAATAGAGATTGAAAGAGAGATGAACGAACCTTTGCGAAACTTGAAGCCAAAATCAAATCGAAGCCAAAACAGTTGAGATCGATGATGACGAAGGTTGGATGCCATTCTCGAGTTTCATTTTTTTCTTTCTTTTTGCGCGACGATGATGTTGATTCTGAGTGCGTAACCTAGTGTTTGTAAATGATGGAAAGTGATTCTTAAGTTGATTTGTTTCTGGGTTTTACTTCGTCTTTGTGGGTGACATTTTAAGATGGAGCATGGCCAGGTTTTGGATAAAACGGATGGTTTTTGATCCAAGCCCTTTTATTTTGTTGCTGGACCTTATAAGTAATTTCAAACAACACACCCCATTACTTCCATTCAAAGCCCCTTGCTTCATTCTTGTTGATGGGCTTCTAGGCCCATGGTGATTTTGTTCTTTCTTTTACACCATTTTTCATGTGCTACCTCCCCCATTCTCTTAAATTATTCTTTGTTAGATTTTTTTAGGGTTTTAGTGTAAAGTTTATTTATTTATTTTTGTTAGTGATTTTGATTAGCACTTTTACTAAACAAATTGCTCCTTGTTATTATTTTTATTATTAAGTGACTCTCGATTTTATTTGATTTTTCTCTTCATTTTTACTTTAATTTTGTTTTAGTTTTACTCAACATTTTTGGTCGATGAAGATACCTCCATAAGTTGTTATCGCTCAAATTATTGATAGATGACAATTTATCCAAGACCATCTTCTTTTTCACTTTTCACTTTCTTTCTCATTCTCGACTTTATTACATTTTTCGAATCGATGAAGTTATTGATTCACAAACATTAGTTTTCGAGGGTGTTAAACCTTCATTATTTCAAATTTGTAGAAAATGATCATTTGGATCATTTTTTCTATACTTTGGGATCGTGAGAGGTTCCCTTAGATTAATTAACATAAAGTTTGTGATTAAGACGAGATTTAACCTTATTTTCAAATTTTATCTTGATTTTATTTTATTTTTAGCAGTCAATGAAGTCTTTACATTCGTAAACGTCGACTTATCAAAGTCGCTAATCTTCAATATTTCAAATTTGTAGAAAATGATCATTTGGATCATTTTCTATAATTTGGGATCATGAGAGATTACCTTCGATTAATCGACACGAGTTTACGATTAAGACGAGATCCCACTCCTTTTGACCCATTTCATTCAATTGATCTTTAAGCTCTAACTTTAATTTTTGTTCAATATCATTGCTTTACATTTCTATTAATATCTCATTGTTTATATATTCTTGCACATATTTTTCCGTTTATCTTATCATTAACATTATCTTTCTTATTATCTTTCTCATTATATCATCATTGTTCATATTTCATCCTGCCATATTCCATATACTGTCATATAAACCTTTCCTTGTTTATTTCATCCAAACTACTAAAAATACTATAAAATTATCAAAACCCTAAAAACCCTAAATTGGAGGACTGTTGATCATTATTTTGGGTATTGAAGTTTAAACCCTGTATATAAACCCTAGTCTTCTTACTTTGTCTGACTTCTTGTTCCTTGTTTAGTTTAGGACACATTGCACACACACGGCTTTCTCTTGAGCTACCTGACAATGAGACCATTTATTTCTCGCAATACCCTGTATTTTATATGTATCCCTTTCCTGTTACAGTGTAATAGTTTAGTTCTTTTCTTGCTTGCTTGCTATTTTTTAAGAAAGATAAAAATGAATTAGGCTAGAACACATTTTCAAAACAAAGAACAAATGAGGCTTGATCCAACGTCAAGTCATTTTCAAAACTATTTCAAATTGGATCGCCTTAGGGTTTCTCTGTCTCATTCCACCCCTCTTCCATCAAATCACACCAACCTTGTATATATTCAACCCTTGCAAGCCGATTGCTTCGTGCATCGCCATTAACCTACCATGCTCTATTCACCACCTTATCTTTCCAAAAGGTTTCTCTGTGAGTCTAAAAACCTTGGTCTCGTACCTAGTGGATTTTTAAAACTCTTTTCCCAATAAAACTTGGATGGTTGTGGAGTGGTTAGGCGCAGACCTTCTCCTATCCCGAGTGCTTGACATTGCCTTTAGGGTTTACTGTCGTAAAGCACTTATTATTCAAGATCAAAACATCTCTAACAAAAGAATAAAGTTCTCTTTGTATTGAACTAAAGAGAGAGGATTGAGTGCAAACTTCTTCCTCTCCGATTATTTGGATACTCACTGTAGAGTGTGTGGTCTCGATGCTCGTCTTTCAATATGGAGACGTGACTATGTTCGCCACACCATTTTCACAATAAATATTTGAGATAAAGAATTGGGTACTACCCGCAAGGGGTTACTATCCGAGGACGTATTTTGTAGAAGCAAGCTTTAAGGACATTAAAGTTTTGATGAAGACAACAAGAACAAGCTTTCTACGCAACATATACATACGCAAAAAGCAAGAGATTCAAGTAAACATCAAGGATCAAGATAGTGCTCTAGCATGTGACGATTGGACCTAAACTTCTCATACAAGCTTCAAGTGTTGAAGATAGAGTTTTGAACATCAACTCAAAGGTATAACAAATATTACTTTAAATACCTATACAAGTGTTCAAAAATTGATATCTCACTACACATATGTCACAAATACTTTTAAAACTTTTTTTAGTTGATCTCTCATTTTAAAATTAATTATGTTTTGGAAATCCTTCAGTGTTAACCGATTAACCCTTTTGGTTAATCAGTTAATGGATCTCAAAGTTAAGTTTCTAGTGAAATTTTTACAGTGTTAACCGATTAACATGTGTTAATTTTGAATATTTTTAAACGTTGAAGGGTGTTAACCGATTAACCTATATGGTTAACCGATTAACACATAAACAATAAGCAAAAATGATAACTTTTCATGAAAATATGCATTGCTTTCTATTTGATTTCTGACTGTTTTTGCTGCATAAAATCACACCTTTTTTAAAGGTTTCTTGTCAGTATAAATTGGTATTAAATTTCAAATTCCAAATAACCTCCAAGAAACTCAATCATAAAAATTACTCATTCTCTTCATCTCTCAAATTTCCATAAAGTGTTCGTAAACTGTTTTTGAAAAGAAGCTTTTTGAATAAATTTTCACATTATCACAGCTTCATTTCATTTCTTTTTAAAAGAACACTTGTATATTTCTTTGAGTAATATTTGTTTCAAGGAGAAAACCGATAGTGAAGATTGATAGCATCATACTCTCAAAGATATCAAACTTATTTCAAGATTATATTTTGTATTACCTTGTTATCCAGGATTGTTGGAAACAAGTGAAGTGTTTGAAGAGGATTGTTCTTCCTACACTTGGATTACCTATAGATTAGATAGTAGGTTTCACCATTGGTGTGATTAGGCTGTGCAATCATTCTAAACTATAGTGAAATATCTTTCGAGTCGAAAGGGGAGTGGAGTACTCTCGGAGTGTGAGGGGAACCACTATAAATTTCTTGTGTCTCTTTTTCTTTTCTGCACTTTATTTTCAAGTCCTAACATCATAATCGAAAGAGAACCAAGAACCACAAAAGATTGAAATTTTTTTTTGAGAACCTAATTCACTCCCCTCTTAGGCGCATTTACAAGTTACAATTGACATTAGAGCAGGTGATAGGTAACTTGTTCCTATTCGATCCAGATGGCTTCCGCAAATAACAATCTTGTATTCAAAGACGGTGGCAGTAGCAACAAGCCTCCTTTGTTTTGTGGCGAAAATTTCGACTTCTAGAAGATCCGCATGAAGACACATCTAGAAGCACAAGGAAGTGAAATATGGGAGGCTGTTCAAAATGGTCCTTTTATTCCTACAACGGTTGTCAACGGAGTTGGTTCAACAAAACCGCAAGGGTCATGGGATGATGATGATAAGAAGAAGGTCCTCTATGACAAAAAGGCAATAAATATCTTACAAAGCGCACTTGGAATGGATGAATTCTTCCGTGTCTCAACATGTTCAACGACCAAGCAAATTTGGGACACTCTTGTTGAAAATCATGAAGGAACCGCCGAAGTCAAACGATCCAGATTAAATACATTAAGTCAAGAGTACGAACTAGTCAAAATGCAACCAAGAGAATCTATCCTAGACTTGCAGAAAAGATTCGTGCATTTGACAAATCAATTGAATGCACTTGGTAAGACACTAACAAATGATGAACTTAATCTTAAAGTGCTTAGGTCTTTATCAAGAGAATGGCAACCTAAAGTGACAACAATTTCCGAAAAGAAAAGTCTATCAACAATGACATCCGCTACGTTATTCGGAAAACTCCAAGAATATGAAACGAAACTTGGATAGTTGGAGAAACATGAAATTCAAGAGAAGAAATCCAAGAGCATTGCCTTAAAAGTTGAATCCAAAGAAGTGGAGAAAGAAGATAATCCCGAAGAGGACGAAAAATTTACGCTTCTTGTAAAAAGACTAGGAAAATATTTTGGTGCAAAAAATAATATTAGAAACTTTAGTTATACAAGAAGAAAGAAGTTCTCAAAGAATAAAGAAAAAGAAACATCAACATCCAATGGAGACATTACATGCTATGAATGTGGAAAACAAGATCACATCAAACCGGAATGTCCTAAACTCACAAAGAATCGTGACTACAAAGGAAAGAAGGATTTAGAAAAGAAGGCTTACATTGCTTGGGATGACAACGAAATAAGTTCTTCATCAGACTCCGATAGTGATCAAAGCGCAAATCTAGCATTGATGGCATCACACCATTCCGACGATGAAGACAATAAGGTTAGTAGTGATTTCTCTATTTTTGATAATGATGCTCAAGGAGTAATTGATGAACTTTTAAGTGAGTGCAAAATTCTATATAAAAATATTTCATCTCAAAAGAAACAAATATCAACTTTAGAAGAAAATATTGAGAAAATGGAAAATAATTTTAAAGATGAAAAAGAAAAATTAATTAAGAATTTTGCATGCACTAAATATGAGTCACTCTCTTTTCAAATAGTCCAATTAAAAAGGGTCCTAGAAAGATATGAAAAAGGACAAATTAGATTGAAATGTGTTCTTAGTAATCAAAGATACTCAAATGATGAAAGTGGTCTTGGTTACTCAAAATTTTCTAAACAAACTTCTAATAAGACCATCTTTATCAAAGCTAAAGAACAAACTCCTATGGAAAAAGGTGACAATCATAAAATGGTTCGTCAATGTAACACGGTGGGAGAACTGACTTTAAACAATGTTGCGGATAGCAAGAGTCGCCACCGACTTTTATTTTATCCATAAGGAAAGGTTATAAAAGAACAGGAAAGACCTTAGAGAATATTTTGGGTCCGGGGGGTAGGTTATGAAAAGGGAAGGTGTTAGCACCCTTTTCATCCATGGTTATCCATGGGCTCTTAGGTACTTAAGCTCACTTTTGAATTGTTTTGAAAGTGTAGTGTGTGAATAGAAAATTTTCAGAATAGTTAATAAATAATCCATGTAAGGATGTGTTAAGAACTTGTTTGAAAACTTGTTGAAAATTTGTTTAAGTGTGAAAAAGTTTTGAAGTGAGCAAGTACCTAGGAGTAACCTACCCTAATGTTTAAAGGTCTTTCTTATTCTTTATTCTTTCCTTTAGTAAGACTATCCCTACTATAATGGAGTAGGTAGTCCTTACTTTGGATGTTAAGGGACATGTGAGGGACAATTGGATTTTTGAAGGCCATTGTGGGGTGTAACAAGCAAACTGGAGGGACTATCATCATTTTTCGAAAGGGACTCGATTCGTAAAGGCAACCATAAGGGACTTTGATGATTTTCTTTTTGAGGGACTTGCTTTATACACCCCACTTAACCAATATTCATAGGCAACTTGAGGGATATCCTTAAGAAGTGAGACGGCGATTAAAATCGACTTACGTGTGTGAAATGTTTAATTTAATTATCTTATATTAAAATGATCTAATTTATTTTTTTAAATATCATACATATTGGCACTCCCTAATTACTAACCATAATGATAATAATAATTAAATGATTACAATTTACATCTAAGAGGCAATTACAAAATTATAATAAATAAAATAAATAGTAAAATATGATCAAAATAAATATAATAAAAAAAATAACAAATAAGTAAATAAAATATTGGGGTTAGTAAATAATAAGAAAAATTAAATAAGGTTAGTATAAATATAAAGTTAGTGAAAATAATTAGTTGAAACAATAATAATGAGAAAGATAGACAAAGTTAGAAAAAATAATAAGATAGAAATTTCAAAATAATAATAAGCAACAAAATATGATTAGCAATAATAATTAATTAATAATGTGATTAAACATAAGATTTGATTTTTATTTAGAAACATAAATGATTAAATAATTACTATAATATAAAGTTCTAAATATCATAAGATTTGATTTTTATTTAGAAACATAAATGATTAAATAATTACTATAATATAAAGTTCTAAATATCATAAGATTTGATTTTTATTTAGAAACATAAATGATTAAATAATTACTATAATATAAAGTTCTAAATATAACATAATTATAAATTTCTTAATCATTTACAAAAATTTAATTATCTCTAATTATATATTAACAATTATTAAGAAAAATATTTACACATTATGATGAAAACAAATTTTAACTAATCAATAATCACATTCACCAAAATTTTACATTAAGTATTTATAAGGTTTAATTTTATTTACAAAAATTTACAAGAATTATAATAAATATATACATAGAATCATATAGAAAATTAAAATTAGGTTTTCATATTAATTTGGAAAAAAGATGTTAATGTCATTTATTTTAAAAAAACAGATTTTTATATTACAACAAATTTTAATAAATTAATGATAACAATAATAATAATAATGATAATAATGATAATAATAATAAATAATGATAATAATAATAATAATAATAATAATAATAATAATAATAATAATAATAATAATAATAATAATAATAATAATAATAATAAAGCAATAATGAATTTTAAATGTGCCAAATAACCCAACAATGTTGCTAACGCAGAAATGCGCTCATCGCAACCAGATCTAAATCGGACGAAACAAAATTTATCGCAAAGAAAAAGAAATTAAGCAAAAAATAGTATTATTGCTCACACAAAAATGCGATCATCGCAACCAGATCGAACTAACACAAATGTCACGCGTCATGCACACAAATGTGCAAACATCGTATCGACATAATTCGATCAAAAATCTTATATATATAAACTCTAACAATTTAAAAATTATATATATATATAAACGCAACAGTAATAGATAAAGAAAAAGAAATAACGGTAATAGATGAAGAAAAAGAAATAACGGTAAAAGATGAAGAAAAAGAAACAACAGTAATAGATGAAGGAAAAGAAATAACGGTAAACGATGAAGAAAAAGAAACAATAGTAATGGATGAAGAAGAAAACTAAATAACGGCCAACGACACTCACTCCTCTTAGGTTTTTTTTCATTCTCTCCTCTTTTCCAACAAGGCAACACATGTATATATAGGGAACAAATTAGGGTTAACACCAAATTGTCAGTCCCTAAAGCCCATTTTAAAGCCCAAACTAAATAATTAGTTAAGAAAAAATAAAATTTAAATAATTTAAAATAATTAAAATAAACTTAAAATAAAAACTAATAATCCTATTGATTCCTAAAATAAAAAATATTATAAAAAGAACAAAATTTTTTTCAATATTTTTTTATTTTATGATTTTTTGGATATTTTTATGAATAATTTAGAAAAAAGTGAAAAAAAATAATATTTTAAAAAATGATTTAATTAAAATACGAAAATAATAATTAAATAATAATAAAAAACTATTTTTTTTTTTTTAATGAAAGATAGAAAAATTTAGAGTAAAAATAATAAAAAACAAAAAAAATGACAAAGGTGAGATTCGAACTCTCAACCTCTCACACTCATAACTCCTTACACATGTCCTCCTGCCAATTGTGCCATTTTTACTTTTTAGAAAAAAAGTGCATGCCATATGATATTTACCTGCAAAAAGTCAAACGACTACACAAATTTGTTAGTAATTGATTAAATGCAATGAAATGCGACGACAAATCTTAGGGCAAAATTTGGGGTATTACAGTTATTATGATAATATTTCTCACCCAACCTCTCTTTGATGTTGGCAAAAAAAATCATGAAGTTTGACTTTGGTTTGACTACAGTTGACCTCAGTTTGACCTTTTAACTACATTGACTGCTTTTGACTTATCTGATCATCTGACTGAGCAAACTTTTGAGAAAAGTCTTGAAACTTGACATGGGGGTTCTTATACACATATAAGATGTTATGAAGCTCACTTGAAGTCTTGGAAGTCCATTTAGCCTGATTAAAGTCAAAACCCTAGTTTTGGATGCACTGCTTAGGAGGTGCATTGTCTGAGGGAATTGTCAACTCTTCTGACCAATTATGAATTTTGTGAACCTTGTGAACCTTCTTGGAACACAAAGTCTTGTATTGTGAGGGCAAATTTTGGGGTGCAACAGCTGCCCCTGTTCAATTTTCTGAAACCTGAGGGGTTAGATTGGTATATTTGCCAGTCGTAACCTGGAAGGTTGAAGGGGATTGAACACAAAAGCCCAAAAATTTGCACTCACCAGTGCATGGAGTGATATTGATGGTTGGTTGAACATGATTGAGTGGGCTTAAAGATGCCACTAGGGGAAAGTTCTTCAGTAGTATAATGAGAGCTGTCAGGAGTCTGGAGTAATACTGATGTAACAGCATGTCTTCATGAGGATAGAGCGATCAATAATGATAACCCTAAAGCAGTCTTGAAGTGATAAATCGGACCTCAGGAGGATAGAGCAATCAATAGCTCTAAAGCAGTCTTGAAGTAATAATGGCTTCAGGAGGATAGAGCAATCAATAGCTCTAAAGCAGTCTTGAAGTAATAGAATGGCTTCAGGAGGATAGAGCAATCAACAGCTCTAAAGTAGTCTTGAAGTAATGATTTCAGGAGGATAGAGCAATGAATAGCTCTAAAGCAGTCTTGAAATAATAACGTGATATGTCTTCAGGAGGATAGAGCAATCAATAGCTCTAAAGCAGTCTTGAAGTAATGATTTCAGGAGGATAGAGCAATGAATAGCTCTAAAGCAGTCTTGAAATAATAATGTAATTTCAGGAGGATAGAGCAATGAATACTCTAAAGTAGTCTTGAAATAATAATGTAATTTCAGGAGGATAGAGCAATGGATAACTCTAAAGCAGTCTTGAAATAATTAGATGGCTTCAGGAGGATAGAGCAATGAATAACTCTAAAGCAGTCTTGAAATAATAATGTGATATGTCTTCAGGAGGATAGAGCAATCAATAGCTCTAAAGCAGTCTTGAAGTAATGATTTCAGGAGGATAGAGCAATGGATAACTCTAAAGCAGTCTTGAAGTAATGATTTCAGGAGGATAGAGCAATGAATAGCTCTAAAGCAGTCTTGAAATAATAATGTGATATGTCTTCAGGAGGATAGAGCAATCAATAGCTCTAAAGCAGTCTTGAAGTAATGATTTCAGGAGGATAGAGCAATGAATAGCTCTAAAGCAGTCTTGAAATAATAATGTAATTTCAGGAGGATAGAGCAATGAATACTCTAAAGCAGTCTTGAAATAATAATGTAATTTCAGGAGGATAGAGCAATGGATAACTCTAAAGCAGTCTTGAAATAATTAGATGGCTTCAGGAGGATAGAGCAATGAATAGCTCTAAAGCAGTCTTGAAATAATAATGTGATATGTCTTCAGGAGGATAGAGCAATCAATAGCTCTAAAGCAGTCTTGAAGTAATGATTTCAGGAGGATAGAGCAATGGATAACTCTAAAGCAGTCTTGAAATAATAATGTAATTTCAGGAGGATAGAGCAATGGATAACTCTAAAGCAGTCTTGAAATAATTAGATGGATTCAGGAGGATAGAGCAATGAATAGCTCTAAAGCAGTCTTGAAATAATTAGATGGCTTCAGGAGGATAGAGCAATCAATAGCTCTAAAGCAGTCTTGAAGTAGTAATATGACCTCATGAGGATAGAGCAATGAATATCTCTAAAGCAGTCTTGAAGTAATAGGATGATTTCAGGAGGATAGAGCAATCAGTAGCTCTAAAGCAGTCTTGAAATAATAATGTGATATGTCTTCAGGAGGATAGAGCAATCAATAGCTCTAAAGCAGTCTTGAAGTAATTCTTGAAATAATAATGTAATTTCAGGAGGATAGAGCAATGGATAACTCTAAAGCAGTCTTGAAATAATTAGATGGCTTCAGGAGGATAGAGCAATCAATAGCTCTAAAGCAGTCTTGAAGTAGTAATATGACCTCATGAGGATAGAGCAATGAATAGCTCTAAAGCAGTCTTGAAGTAATAGGATGATTTCAGGAGGATAGAGCAATCAGTAGCTCTAAAGCAGTCTTGAAGTCATGAGAGGCTATCAGGAGGATAAAATAACCCTGAGGTTACAATAAAGCAGTCCCAAAGTAATAAGAAGCTCATCAGGAGGATAAAGTAACCCTGAGGTTACAATAAAGCAGTCCCAAAGATCATAAGCTTGTTTGTTGGATAATTAACCTGAAAACAAGGTAGCATTCTGTATAACAACATTAGTTTATGCTTTATGTATGCATGTATGACATGATGCACTTAGGTAATGTACTATAGACATATATGTTATGGTATGATGTAAATGATGCATGTATGATATGACACTGCTGGAAGTGTCTGGATATCCTTGTATAACAACTGCTGGCCAAGGAAAATAAATCCCGATTCGTTGTTGAAGAATACATAACCCTCCGTCTGCTGGGGATAACAAGGTATAGATAACCTCCCATTGTTGGGGATAACAAGGTATAGATAACCTCCCGTTGTTGGGGACAGTAGGGTATAGATAACCTTCGTTTTCGTTTGATAGTAGGATAAGTATAACATCCCGTCTTCGTTCATCGTGCCCTTATTGGAAAGTAGTTTCCCGTATATCCGTATGAGGATAAAAGAGATGGATATAAATTCCAGGGGAGATTAGACTTTGTGAAAATGGATTAGTCCTACTGATGGTTTGTAACTGCCTTGTAAAGATGAACCGGCGAAGCTTCGTTGAAATCCTTCCCTCGTTCGTCCTTAGTAAATACTATTACTGCATTTTCATGCATTTCTGGTAAACATCAATCATATTAAAAGCATACATGCATTTCTGGTAAACATCAATCATATTCAAAGGCATACATACATTCAAACACAACCAATGGACGTTTCGCTTATGTAAATAGGGTAAAAGTAAATCTGGATTCAAAAGATGGAATTTATTTATATCAAAAGTGACCCATACACGGGTAAGTTTGTACAAGGAGACATAAACCCTAGTAAGAGAATTTTGTCATGAAGTTTTACAAAAAGAATCAGCTATGTGGGAAATAATCCTATTGAGTTTCAATTCTACTATTGCCCCTCAAGTATCTCATCTTCTTGCTGTTGAGACGGAAACGATTGGATTGAGCTTTATCTGTTTGAGCTTGAGTAAGTAGTACAACTGGTTGCAGTTTCATGAGTGATCCAAACGAGACATAGTCATACGCTTTAATCCCTAACTTTTGCCTGGATTGCCCTTTCAGGTTTTCAATCCACCGGGATACCCTTTTTTGCCCAAGCCGCCTTTTCAGGTTTTCGACTTGCCGGGTGTACATCTTTTTATATATATATCCCTAATTTTTGCCCAAACCCTTTTGGTTTGCCGGGATGCCCTTATTTTTGCCTAGGCCTGTCAACCTAGCGGGTCTCTTTTTATGCGTAGTATTTTTTAACTATGTCTGCGTTTACAGGTTGTGGGAAGTCTTCACCATCCATTGTAGTCAATATCATGGCACCTCCTGAGAACACTGTCTTGACTACAAATGGTCCCTCATATGTTGGAGTCCACTTGCCCCTAGGATCACCCTGTGGTAATATGATACGCTTGATTACCAAGTCACCAGCCTGATATACCTTTGGCTTAACCTTCTTGTTAAAAGCTTTGATCATCCGTTTCTGGTACATCTGGCCATGACAAACTGCTGCTAACCTTTTCTCATCAATCAAATTTATCTGGTCAAGTCGAGTCTGAATCCACTCATCTTCATCCAAGCCTGCATCCTTCATAATTCTCAAGGAGGGGATCTGAACTTCAATAGGCAGAACTGCTTCCATACCATAGACCAAGGAGAATGGGGTTGCCCCGGTTGAAGTACGTATTGTAGTACGATAACCATGCAGAGCAAATGGTAACATCTCGTGCCAATCCTTGTAAGTAACAGTTATCTTCTGTACAATCTTCTTAATGTTCTTATTAGCAGCTTCAACTGCCCCATTCATCTTTGAAATCAACAAGGTAGTATGGGTCAACATATACTGTCTTAGTCGGCGAGCAGCCCGTGCCAAAGCGCAGCAAGTTTTCTCGAGCAGTGAGTATTTTGTTTCACAGTCGGTAAACTTTTTGCTAAGGTAGTATATTGCCTGCTCTTTTCGACCAGACTCGTCATGTTGCCCCAATACACACCCCATTGAGTTGTCTAATACTGTTAAATACATAATCAAGGGTCTTCCATCAACTGGTGGCATTAAAATTGGAGGTTCTAGCAAATATCTCTTGATTTCATCAATGGCAGTCTGGCACTCATCATTCCATTCCATCACCTGATCTTTCTTCAACAACTTGAAGATTGGCTCACAGATGGTAGTTAATTGGGAAATAAATCTTGCAATGTAGTCCCAAGAAACCTCTAACCTCCTTCTCAGTACGGGGAGCTGGCATCTCTCGTATAGCTTTCACTTTTGCAGGATCCACTTCAATACCTTTTCCACTGACAATGAAACCCAGGAGCTTTCCAGATCTAACTCCAAAAGTACACTTGTTTGGATTTAATCTCAACCTGTATTTCTTCAACCTCTCAAACAACTTGTGCAGATGATCAAGATGTTGTTCTTCATTCTGAGACCTGGCTATCATATCATCCACATATACCTCTATCTCATGATGAATCATATCATGAAACAAAGCCACCATAGCACGCTGATATGTTGCCCCTGCATTCTTATGCTGAGCAGTGTTGTCTAAATCAGCCCCTATCTGGACCTCTTTTCTGTTTTCTTCAGTTCCCAGATTCACAACTTCGACTGGCTCTTCATGTGGCTGTATAGCTTTCTCTTCTTGTTGTAACAACCCAGCAAGCCCTACAGATATTTCACAATCGTCCTCGTTTCCGTCTTCAGTTTGATAGATCGGATTCTCGAAATTGTAATTGGCAATAGTAGAACTGTTATCAATTGGATCCAGAGTGGATGAGGATCGGCATTTTAGTGACGTGGGTGTGTGTAAGAACACATAGCTGATAAAGCAAAAATAAAAGAAAAAGAAAGACAAGGAACACAATATTTACGAAAACGAAACGTCCACTGATTTTATCGAATGAAGTATGCAAATGAGATGACAACCCGTAACAAGCACACCATTGTGCCCCGGGTAAGGCACATGGCTTGAAAGTTTTAATTGTTCCAGAAATTATAAATTTAAAAACATAACACAGTAATAGTATTTACTCCTGATAGGGATAACATCTTCAGCTGTCCAATTATTGAGTCCAGCACCCACAGTAGGAAGAATCCATGCCTCCAAGTTGTAGTCTTCATCTTGATCTCCCACGGCATTGATAACCCCTTGATTGGTGATACGAACAGCACGGGCACGACGGACAGCCTTCTGGGACTCTTCTTCCACCATAGCTTTTGCATCATTGAGGGAGGCCATTGCCATTGTTGGAGGGTTTCTGATGACCACAGGAACCTTCTTCACAGCAGGAGGAGTCACACAATCCTTAACAGCCCAGGGAACCACTTCAAATGACTGACATGGAGTTTCAATGTATTCACCTTCTACTTCCAGATACTTGAAAGTGTTTACATGGCTGACAAAGTATTCTTCCTCTCCAAAGACAGTAACAACTTTTCCATTCACCGGATATCTCAACTTTTGATGTAATGTGGAGGTCACAGCACCTGCCTCATGGATCCAGGGACGACCAAGCAGACATGAGTACGAAGGACGAATATCCATCACATAGAATGTAGCAGTAAACACCTGAGAGCCAACCTTGATTGGAAGATCAATTTCCCCATGCACTACTCTTCTAGAACCATCAAAAGCCTTTACCACAATATTACTGGGCTTCAATACCGTATCTTCAGGACTCAGCTTGTTCAGGACTTCCTTAGGCAACACATTCAGAGAGGAACCATTGTCTATCAGCACATGAGACAGGGTAGTGCCCCTGCATTCAATTGAAATATGCAAGGCCCTGTTATGATCCCTCTTGGCAGGGGTCAAGTCAGCATCAGAAAATCCTAACCCGTTGTCATAGGTCAGGTGAGCAACACAATTCTCAAACTGGTCCACAGAAATTGCACTGGGTACATGAGCCATCTTTAGAAACTTGATCAATGACTTGGCATGAGCCTCAGAACATAATAACAGGGAGAGCATAGAAATCTTTGAGGGAGTATGCCCCAGCTGATCAACAATATCATAATCACTCTTGCGAATGATTTTCAATACTTCTTCCATCTTCTTAGAGAGGTCATCAGCAGCTGGCACATCAGTAGATACAGGCTCAATAACAGGACCCTTGCCCCGAGCATCAGTGGTGGAAGTAACAGCAGGAGTAACTGCACTCTTAGAAGCAACTGGAGGAGAGAAGACTCTTCCACTACGAGTGATCTTGCTAGATCCAGCAATATTATCAATGTCAACAGGCATATCAGGTAAAGGCTCCTGCTTGACACCATGGATGTAAACATCAGACCCATAGTGCCAAGGCACAGCTTTGTCAGATTGAACACAAAAGCCCAAAAATTCTACTGACCAAATGCCAAGATCTTGATATGATTGTTCAAGAGCCATTGCTGAAATAAACAGCGAGAATATGAGAAACCTGTGCACAATTATAAACCTGTGATGCAATGATATGGGAATGCATATGCAATGTTTTCAAGGACCGCAGGATTTAAATTTGCTTAAACAATCAAGAAAGTAACTTTTTATTAGTAATAACTTGTTTTGCCTTTTAGGCTTACAAAAAATGAAAACGAAATAAGTACAAAAGATGGGGTTTTAAGTCTCCCATGGACGTTTCCTCTTGGTGTTGAGGTATGAGTTGAGGTTTCGTTCCTCATGAAGTAGCTTTGTTAGCTCTAGGATCCTTGCTTGGCTTGCTTTGTAATGAGCCTCGAAAGTATCCCTTTGCTCTTTCAGTTGGATCCATGATCTCTGCAAGTCTTCCATATCAGTAGGCATGTCTGGGTGAAGGATGGTATAAGCTGTGTCTCCTTCAGCAACAGGTTCCATGGTAACTGGTAGGATGGCAGGATATGGCATCATGAGTGTCTGAGCACGAAATCGTACCCATCTGAGATAAGCCTCCATAGGAATGGTGTACTTAGGCTCCAGTGTCTTGCTGTCAATCCTGTTTACCTTTCCCCAAGCTCGTATGAATCTCTGACGGTAACCCTGAAGATCATTGTCGTAGTCAAACACAATGCCCTGAATCAACATGTCATGTGGACCATCGCTCCGGGCGTAACCAAACTGTCGGAAAGCTAGAGATGGGTTGTAGGTGATGCCTCCTCTTATGCCTAGAAGTGGTACATTAGGAAACTCCCCACAACGGTCAATGATGGTGACCTTCTCCATAGATCTGGAGCACCAATGGATGTCTGAGTGAGAAAGTGACATGATCCTCTTGGACCATCTGAACCCTTGCTCATTCTTCATTACTGAGCGAGGAAGGTGAGAAATAAACCACCTAGAAAGTAAAGGTATGCAGCACATCAAAGTTCCTCTTGCCCTTGTAGTACGGGTGTGAAGAGAATGTAGGATGTCTCCAAGTAAGGTAGGCACTGGATTGTGACTCAGGAATATGTTGATGGCATGAACGTCTATGAACTGATCAGGATTGGGGAACAACACTAAGCCATAAATCAATAAGGCTAAGATCTCCTCAAAAGCATCGTAGCTCATAGCCTTCAAGAACATTTGAGCTTTATCCACTAATACCTTGGCAAGAATACCTTTAACTCCACTTCTCGTCTCTAGAACAATGTCAGACTTCTTCAGATGTAGAGCTGCAGCAATAACTTCTGGTTTAAGCTCCTTCTCTAAGCCTGTGAATGACTTCTGATCAAGAACAGGTATACCCAGAAGTTTAGAGAACTCCTCCATGGTTGGAACCAGCTGATAATCAGGAAATGTAAAGCAATGGTGCTTAGGGTCAAAGAACTGAAACAGCACACTCATCATGTCTTCACTGAACCCTGAAGTAACTAGATCCAATAAGTGACCATGTCTCTTGTTGAACTGGGAATGATCAGGCACTAGGGAAACCAACTCCTTGAGCTTAGCAGGTATCCCTACAAAGTTGATCCTGATGGTGTTTCTACGAGCAGAAGCCATGACCTGCAACAAAGAACAAAGATAAATCCTTTGGTCCTTGAAATGGTTAGGGAAAATGATATGCTTATGATGCATGATGATGTCATGATGTCATGCTCAATCACAAACATGTGGCACACACAAACAAGTCACACCATAGCCCTAGGTTTAAAGGCTTGCATGAGGTTCAAAGGCAAGTACCCTCCCCTGAAGTTAGATGGTTCATCCTGTCCTACAAAAGTAACCAGGTTCTAAGGGATCTCAATATCATTGATCCTTCACAAGGGTGGTTGTTCAGAAGGCAACTTACTTGCCAACCAAAACCCTCCAAGTTTAAGATCTCAATGAGCGTAGTATCGAGTGTCAACCAACTTCAGTCTGCACCAAAGCCGGTTACCTCACTACTTTCTAAAGGCCAGGATGAGTTAACTAGGGTTCTAAAAGTCAATTAGTGCATTGACAACATATGGCAGCCTCGATTATCCTCAACTTGACTTAAGGAATATAAGCACCAACCAAGAAGCCGCACTAACTATGGCCACCAGATCAACCGTATCGATATACGTCGTACAGTTTCCTTGGTCTATTGCCATTTACCTAAGGTACACTAGATCCGGGTTAGGACCTTTCACACATAAGAGCACCCCAACAATATAATAATAAAGCAAACAAGGCAAACAATTTAAAGTGATCTTAATTCCTAAGGGTACCCCTCTTAAATAAATCCCCAGCAGAGTCGCCAGTTCTGTAACACGGTGGGAGAACTGACTTTAAACAATGTTGCGGATAGCAAGAGTCGCCACCGACTTTTATTTTATCCATAAGGAAAGGTTATAAAAGAACAGGAAAGACCTTAGAGAATATTTTGGGTCCGGGGGGTAGGTTATGAAAAGGGAAGGTGTTAGCACCCTTTTCATCCATGGTTATCCATGGGCTCTTAGGTACTTAAGCTCACTTTTGAATTGTTTTGAAAGTGTAGTGTGTGAATAGAAAATTTTCAGAATAGTTAATAAATAATCCATGTAAGGATGTGTTAAGAACTTGTTTGAAAACTTGTTGAAAATTTGTTTAAGTGTGAAAAAGTTTTGAAGTGAGCAAGTACCTAGGAGTAACCTACCCTAATGTTTAAAGGTCTTTCTTATTCTTTATTCTTTCCTTTAGTAAGACTATCCCTACTATAATGGAGTAGGTAGTCCTTACTTTGGATGTTAAGGGACATGTGAGGGACAATTGGATTTTTGAAGGCCATTGTGGGGTGTAACAAGCAAACTGGAGGGACTATCATCATTTTTCGAAAGGGACTCGATTCGTAAAGGCAACCATAAGGGACTTTGATGATTTTCTTTTTGAGGGACTTGCTTTATACACCCCACTTAACCAATATTCATAGGCAACTTGAGGGATATCCTTAAGAAGTGAGACGGCGATTAAAATCGACTTACGTGTGTGAAATGTTTAATTTAATTATCTTATATTAAAATGATCTAATTTATTTTTTTAAATATCATACATATTGGCACTCCCTAATTACTAACCATAATGATAATAATAATTAAATGATTACAATTTACATCTAAGAGGCAATTACAAAATTATAATAAATAAAATAAATAGTAAAATATGATCAAAATAAATATAATAAAAAAAATAACAAATAAGTAAATAAAATATTGGGGTTAGTAAATAATAAGAAAAATTAAATAAGGTTAGTATAAATATAAAGTTAGTGAAAATAATTAGTTGAAACAATAATAATGAGAAAGATAGACAAAGTTAGAAAAAATAATAAGATAGAAATTTCAAAATAATAATAAGCAACAAAATATGATTAGCAATAATAATTAATTAATAATGTGATTAAACATAAGATTTGATTTTTATTTAGAAACATAAATGATTAAATAATTACTATAATATAAAGTTCTAAATATCATAAGATTTGATTTTTATTTAGAAACATAAATGATTAAATAATTACTATAATATAAAGTTCTAAATATCATAAGATTTGATTTTTATTTAGAAACATAAATGATTAAATAATTACTATAATATAAAGTTCTAAATATAACATAATTATAAATTTCTTAATCATTTACAAAAATTTAATTATCTCTAATTATATATTAACAATTATTAAGAAAAATATTTACACATTATGATGAAAACAAATTTTAACTAATCAATAATCACATTCACCAAAATTTTACATTAAGTATTTATAAGGTTTAATTTTATTTACAAAAATTTACAAGAATTATAATAAATATATACATAGAATCATATAGAAAATTAAAATTAGGTTTTCATATTAATTTGGAAAAAAGATGTTAATGTCATTTATTTTAAAAAAACAGATTTTTATATTACAACAAATTTTAATAAATTAATGATAACAATAATAATAATAATGATAATAATGATAATAATAATAAATAATAATAATAATAATAATAATAATAATAATAATAATAATAATAATAATAATAATAATAATAATAATAATAATAATAATAATAATAAAGCAATAATGAATTTTAAATGTGCCAAATAACCCAACAATGTTGCTAACGCAGAAATGCGCTCATCGCAACCAGATCTAAATCGGACGAAACAAAATTTATCGCAAAGAAAAAGAAATTAAGCAAAAAATAGTATTATTGCTCACACAAAAATGCGATCATCGCAACCAGATCGAACTAACACAAATGTCACGCGTCATGCACACAAATGTGCAAACATCGTATCGACATAATTCGATCAAAAATCTTATATATATAAACTCTAACAATTTAAAAATTATATATATATAAACGCAACAGTAATAGATAAAGAAAAAGAAATAACGGTAATAGATGAAGAAAAAGAAATAACGGTAAAAGATGAAGAAAAAGAAACAACAGTAATAGATGAAGGAAAAGAAATAACGGTAAACGATGAAGAAAAAGAAACAATAGTAATGGATGAAGAAGAAAACTAAATAACGGCCAACGACACTCACTCCTCTTAGGTTTTTTTTCATTCTCTCCTCTTTTCCAACAAGGCAACACATGTATATATAGGGAACAAATTAGGGTTAACACCAAATTGTCAGTCCCTAAAGCCCATTTTAAAGCCCAAACTAAATAATTAGTTAAGAAAAAATAAAATTTAAATAATTTAAAATAATTAAAATAAACTTAAAATAAAAACTAATAATCCTATTGATTCCTAAAATAAAAAATATTATAAAAAGAACAAAATTTTTTTCAATATTTTTTTATTTTATGATTTTTTGGATATTTTTATGAATAATTTAGAAAAAAGTGAAAAAAAATAATATTTTAAAAAATGATTTAATTAAAATACGAAAATAATAATTAAATAATAATAAAAAACTATTTTTTTTTTTTTTTTAATGAAAGATAGAAAAATTTAGAGTAAAAATAATAAAAAACAAAAAAAATGACAAAGGTGAGATTCGAACTCTCAACCTCTCACACTCATAACTCCTTACACATGTCCTCCTGCCAATTGTGCCATTTTTACTTTTTAGAAAAAAAGTGCATGCCATATGATATTTACCTGCAAAAAGTCAAACGACTACACAAATTTGTTAGTAATTGATTAAATGCAATGAAATGCGACGACAAATCTTAGGGCAAAATTTGGGGTATTACAGTTATTATGATAATATTTCTCACCCAACCTCTCTTTGATGTTGGCAAAAAAAATCATGAAGTTTGACTTTGGTTTGACTACAGTTGACCTCAGTTTGACCTTTTAACTGCATTGACTGCTTTTGACTTATCTGATCATCTGACTGAGCAAACTTTTGAGAAAAGTCTTGAAACTTGACATGGGGGTTCTTATACACATATAAGATGTTATGAAGCTCACTTGAAGTCTTGGAAGTCCATTTAGCCTGATTAAAGTCAAAACCCTAGTTTTGGATGCACTGCTTAGGAGGTGCATTGTCTGAGGGAATTGTCAACTCTTCTGACCAATTATGAATTTTGTGAACCTTGTGAACCTTCTTGGAACACAAAGTCTTGTATTGTGAGGGCAAATTTTGGGGTGCAACAGTCAATATGTCAAGAAGAAAAGAAACAATAAGAAGAAATCTTATCTCCCTAGATATAAAAGCAATTTTGAGCCTACATGTTTCTATTGTGGTATAAAAGGTCATACTCCAAATGCATGTTAAGTTAGAAATTTTAGTGTTGCTCAAGACCATTATGTATGGGTAAAGAAAGGAACTAACTTTGAAGGACCCAAGGCAATTTGGGTACCTAATAAAACTTAACTCTTTTTTTGTAGGTATGCTTGAAGACCTCTTCAAATGAATGGTATCTTGATAGTGGATATTCGAGGCACATGACGGGTGATATAAGCAAATTTTCACATCTAACGCTTAAGACCACAGGATTTGTTACTTATGGTGACAACAACAAAGGAAGAATCCTTGGCGTAGGAATCATTGGTTCACCGCCCTCAACAACTATAAAAGATGTCCTATATGTGGAAGGTATAAAGCATAATCTTCTTAGCATTAGCCAATTTTGTGACCGAGGTTTCAAAATCAACTTCACTAAAAATTAATGCTTGATTGAAAATGAAGTTACTCATGAAGTTATGATAAAAGGTAAAAGAGTTAATAACATTTTCTTAATTTACTTAGATTACTTGTCTTTGATTGTTAGGTGTCTCTTAGCAAGCAACAATGAATCATGGTTATGGCAAAAGAGGTTTGCTCACATTCATATGGAGCACTTTATCAAACATGACTTGGTTATTGGATTGCCAAAGATCAAATTCATCAAAGATAGGTTATGTGACTGATGCGCCCGCAAGTGCACGAAAATATCGAAGTAATATAAAAGATTTGTCGAACCCACAGAGACCAATGTCAACCTACCGTTATCTATTGTCGCGGTGTAAAGCTAAGGCTAATGGAATTAGGAAAGTTAAATGCGAGTGAAATTAAATTTAAAGGAAAATAAAGGTTATCGGTTTAAGGAAGAGCGGTAAAGGGATATCGGTATGTAATGCTTTAGTTTTTGGGGATTTGGCAGGTTGCCGATGCTTTTTAGTCTTTGCAAACACTTTTCAGGAGAAAATACTCGTTTAAAGACCTTTGCCTCACGATGGTTGTTGACTCGGGTCATAATTCTAAGACGGAATGTACGCTCTCACAGTCCTATTTGGGGTTAAAATTACTCTTTGAAAATAAGTAAGTTTTGATTTCTTTTAAAGCGCTTTCGCTATGTTTAAAATCAATGCCTAGTTTTTACTATCTGGTTCAAACCCCACGCTTTCACGTGTCGGCTCGATCCTTAATATGGTTTCCCACTCACATAGAAAAACCACCGTAAATAGCTTCTCACTGTCGTGATGAAGGTTTATTTAGAAATTTAGATTAAAAACTACGGCCAGAAAGATTGTTTGTAAAAGGGAAGGTGCACCGGGTATTATCGAATCCCGTCCTACTAATTCGATTACATACCGATAAAACTAATTTAGTTAGACATGATAATTAATGCAAACGGAAACAAACATAAACAACAAAATAATAAAATATTGCATTATGACAGAAACAGAATAAATACTCAATTAATAAGAACCTGGAATGTAGTACTGAAATTGAATTCTCGAGTAGTACTCCACAATGTCGGCAGGATTCTACTATGGCGAAATAAAAGTGCAGAAAGAAAATATAATGTTCTGAACTAAAGGAAAAAAGGGAAAGGAAATAAAAGAAACAATAAAAAAAAAAAAGAAAAATGACTTCAGCAGAACTTTGGCAGCCATTCGGGACGTCAAATCCACCCCCTGGTTCTGTGAATTTCTGGCCTCTTTATAGGAGATATTTCATTTCTCAACTTCCAGAGATCATGCGTGAGTTATGGAGGGAGTGGGAGTAACTTCCTGTAGTGGGCAGTTAGTAGAGAAAGTGCAGGAAGAAATTAAGTTGAACGTGCTCGTGGCCACTTCTGTTTTTGCGCATTATCTTGATATTTGATGCATGACGATTGTAATGAAGCTGTGACGACCGTGATGGTCGTGACGAGCGTGATAGGGCATGACGACTGTGATGGTTGTGACAGGCGTGATGGAGCTGTGACGAGCGTCACACTCACAAAATCTGTTTTTTCTGCTTTTCTTCTCTATTTCTTTCTTTCTTCTTTCTTTTCCTTCCATTTCTTCTTCTTTTCTTTCTTTAATCCAAATTCTATATAATCTACAAAACATAGTAAATTAACTGTATAATAGAACATAAATCAAGATAAATTAACAATAGACGCAAGTAAATTCATGTAAATCGAGTCAAATAAACGATATACTTTCGCGTTAACAAAAACCCCCACACTTAAACCATTGCTCGTCCTCAAGTAATCAACCAACACGGTAAAAAGAGATAAGTTTAATTTGAGACAAAGACACAGCGAGACTTTAATCATACGTGGTTGCTAGGCTAATGTTAGATCGACATGTACTAAATATCAATACCAAGGATACCGTAATGACACAATTTCAAAAACTCCCTGCTTATGCAAACTAACCCGAATCATGCCATTATAACTCGACCTATATCTCATGTTCTCTTTCACCCCATTTCGCTCTAGTGCAATCACATTAAGCCTGTTATCCATACACATTCATGGCAAGTAAACCTGTTAGTGACTATGATCTCATTATTATTTCATTTTTCTCTGCAAATATGCTTAAGCATCAGTTGAACTTAAAGAGTTTGTACCGTTGGATTAAGTGATCGGGCGAGGAACACCTAATTTAGAAGGAACATGTCTTTTCATTCATAATTTTTTCTTTCTTAATTTCTCATTTTAAACCAGAGATCATACACTTATTTGCACCGGTTTCTTACTTAGTGTGTTTAGGATGGTGCTGACTGCTTAAATAAACTACTTAGGGATTACTAAAAGAAACTGGAGCTTTAAGGTCTCGGCATAATGGGTACTCAAATTGATTTTGCATATTTAGGGGGTTAAGGGTGTCAGGATGATATCAATTTTATCAAAACTTTCCCAAGTTTTTCTAACATAGCCTGAACAGGCTATATACTCTCAATGTACCATGTCATGAATCGAACCAAAACATTGTTGGAGGTTAAAATTTTGATTTTGAAGTTATGGGGTAATTGAATAACAAGCGAAAACCATGCATAAAGACTCAACAACACATGCAAAGACTCTGACATGATGTTAAAAACAGATAAAATTCCTAAGAGTATGAAATAAAATATAAGACAATAAATCTAACTAAAAAGAGATAAAATGAAAGCGGTAGAGTTCCTCCCCCACACTTAAACCAAACACTATCCTCAATGTTTTAATAAAAGGTGGAAAAAGAAAAGATAGAATCTATATGAATGCTACTATGTGCCAAATCCTCAATGATCCTGCTCTTGATGTCCATGTCTTTGTTGATCACTTCTACTTCGGCGGCGAGCATTGTGAGATACCTTCGTTTGTGTAATTCTAGAATCAACTCATCATATTACTTGCTTCCGGAGGACATAATCATCATCCGTGCCACCACCAGCAGCGACACTCGTAGGAATGTCCGTGGGCACAACTCATCGTCATGTAGAGAGTTTTCGCTTGGCGATAGCTAAAACGTAACAATCGATACATTTTCTTTATTTTCTGCAAATTTAAACAAACAACTTAAAATAAAAACCTTGTGGGTTGCCTCCCACACAACGCTTTGTTTAACGTCGATGGCTCGACGGATAAGGAGTGCAAGTACTCATGGTGGTTCTTTCGAGAATGGTTCCTCGATCGAACTTTGAATAGTATTCGGTTTCCATGGCCACTTATCAAGCCATCGCTCATATCCCTCACCTTTTCTTTTCTTTCTTCTATAGGGTGGTTCATTGTTTCGAACTCGTCGTGGTGGTTCTGGATCTATCCTGAGTATCAGTTTTTCAAATGTAGGCTCAGTTATATCATCCACCACCTCAAAAGTTAACCTTACCCTTTTAACAGTAATGATGACCCTAGTTTCATGGTCCTCAAATTTTTCTTTTTTATGAAGGACCTTAGACAAAGGTGCATTGGTGTGGGTATTTTCTAATACCTCCACATATGTTTTGGATTGGGAGTCTACCTTAGCTTCCACAACTCTTTGTGGGAAAGAAATAGGTGGGGTATAGGGAGGACGAGCAACAATAGGTGCTTCCTTCTCTACCTCTTCGAAAACCTCCCTTTCGGGTTGTGTCGGTGGATTTTTCTCAATATTTATGCTTTTCTCACCAAAACTCTCCTCAGACTCATTATCACTCTCCCTAGGATTTTCTAATTGTTCTTCATTAATGGTTGTTACAACATTTACCTGTCTCTCAGGGAAGGGTCCTAGAGGTGTTCGTGCAAGTAAGGCGGTTTGATTCTCCAAAGCCTCGATGTGAGTCGCGAGGAAATCGACCATAATGCTCATCTGCTTAAGATTTTCATTAATCTGGAGATGTTGTTTTCTAAAATCTTCATTTTGGAGAGTCTGTGTCTCCATAAAGCGCTCCATCATAGATTCTATCCTAGAGTGAGTAAATGTCGCATCGAGTTCTTCTAGTAATAGTTCGAGGTTGGATGTATCAAAATCTTGTGGTTCCTCAAAAGATTGAGGGTGGTCATTGTAGAGGAAATTTGGGTTAGAATGCGTCGTATTGAAATCTTCCAATAATATTTCAAGGTCAGAGTTAAGCGGATTTTGTGGTTCCTCAAAATATTGGGGGTGGTAGTTATAAGGGAAATTTGGGTTATACATAGCAATTTAGATAAGAGTGCCTTAGTCTATACTATGCAACAACAGAATCACAATATTGACTGTTGGTCCCCGGCAATGGCGCCAAAAACTTGATGCGTCCGCAAGTGCACGAAAATATCAAAGTAATATAAAAGATTTGTCGAACCCACAGAGACCAATGTCAACCTACCGTTATCTATTGTCGCAGTGTAAAGCTAAGGCTAATGGAATTAGGAAAGTTAAATGCGAGTGAAATTAAATTTAAAGGAAAATAAAGGTTATCGGTTTAAGGAAGAGCGGTAAATGGATATCGGTATGTAATGCTTTAGTTTTCGAGGATTCGACAGGTCGCCGGTGCTTTTTAGTCTTTGAAAACGCTTTTCAGGAGAAAATAATCGTTTAAAGACCTTTGCCTCACGATGGTTGTTGACTCGGGTCATAATTCTAAGGCGAAATGTACGCTCTCGCAGTCCCATTCGAGGTTAAAATTACTCTTTGAAAATAAGTAAGTTTTGATTTCTTTTAAAGTGCTTTCGCTGTGTTTAAAATCAATGCCTAGTTTTTACTATCTAGTTCGAACCCCATGCTTTCACGTGCCGGCTCGATCCTTAATATGGTTTCCCACTCATGGAAAAACCACCGTAAATAGCTTCTCACTTTCGTGACGAAGGTTTATTTAGAAATTTAGATTAAAAACTACAGCCAGAAAGATTGTTTGTAAAAAGGGAAGGTGCACCGGGTATTATCGAATCCCGTCCTACTAATTCGATTACATACCGATAAAACTAATTTAGCTAGATATGATAATTAATGAAAACAGAAACAACATAAACAACAAAATAATAAAATATGCATTATGACCGAAACAAAATAAATACTCAATTAATAAGAACCTGGAAAGTAGTACTGAAATTGAATTCTCGAGTAGTCCTCCACAATGTCGGCAGGATTCTACTATGGCGAAATAAAAGTGCAGAAAGAAAACACAATGTTCTGAACTAAAGGAAAAAAGGGAAAGGAAATAAAAGAAACAATAAAAAAAAGGAAAAATGACTTCAGCAGAACTTTGGCAGCCCTTCAGGAAGTCGAATCCACCCCTTGGTTCTATGAATCTCTGGCCTCTTTATAGGAGATATTTCATTTCTCAACTTCCAGAGATCATGCGTGAGTTATGGAGGAAGTGGGAATAACTTCCTGTAGTGGGAAGTTAGTAGAGAAAGTGTAAAAAGAAATTAAGTTGAACGTGCTCGTGGCCACTTCTATTTTTGCGCGTTATCCTGCTATTTGATGCATGACGACTGTAATGGAACTGTGACGACCATGATGGTCGTGATGAGCGTGATAGGGCATGACGACCGTGACGGGTGTCATGGAGCTGTGACGAGCGTCACACTCACAAAATATGCTTTTTCTGCTTTTCTTCTCTATTTCTTTCTTTCTTCTTTCTTTTCTTTCCATTTCTTCTTCTTTTCTTTCTTTAATCCAAATTCTCCACAATCTGCAAAACATAGTAAATTAACCGTATAATAGAACATAAATCAAGATAAATTAACGATAGTCGCAATTATATTCATGTAAATCGAGTCAAATAAACGATATACTTTCGCGTTATTAGTGACACTTATCAAAAAGGAAAACAAACTAAATCAACTTTCACATCCAAGAATATGGTGTCCGCAACTAGGCCACTACAATTATTGCACATGGATCTCTTTGGTCCATAAAGAACAAAAAGCTTCGGAGGTAATGTTTATGCATTTGTAATTGTAGATGATTTCTCTAGATACACTTGGACTTTCTTCTTAATGCAGAAAAGTGAAGCATTCAAAGCATTCAAGAAGTACGCAAAACAAATACAAAATGAGAAATCTCTTACAATTGCCTCCATTAGAAACGACTATGGTGGAGAATTCCAAAATGCCTTATTTGAAGAATTTTGTGAAGAACATGGAATTTTACACAACTTCTCCACACTAAGAACTCCACAATAAAATGGTGTTGTAGAAAGAAAGAATAGATCATTGGTGGAACTTGCAAGGACTATGCTAAGCAACTCAAGTCTTCCAAAATATTTTTGGGCAGATGCGGTGAGCACAACATGCTTTGTAAGTAATCATGTTAATATAAGACCTATTCTTAAGAAAACTCCCTACAAACTCTTCAAAGGGAGAAAGTCAAACATTTCTTATTTTCACATCTTTGGATGTAAGTGCTTTGTCTTGAACAATGACAAGGACAATCTTGGTAAGTTTAACGAGAAATCTGACGAAGGCATATTTCTCGGCTACTCTCTCTAGTAAGGCTTTTAGAATTTATAATAAAAGAACTTTAACTATTGAAGAATCTATGCATGTCAAATTTGATGAATCTAACCCCTCCAAGGAGGATATTGTGGTTTGTGATGATGATGATGAGTTTGTAGAAATTCCCGAAGAAGATACATCTAAAGATATCATTAAAGAACAAGATAGACCGATTCAACAAGATTCCAATGTCAACGATCTACCAAAAGAATGGAGGATTCATAGATATCATCCTATCGACAAAGTGATCGGAGACATAAGTCAAGGTGTTACTACAAGATTAAATCTCAAAGATGCGTGCTTGAACATGGCGTTTGTATCTCAAATAGAACCTTATAAAGTTGATGAAGCTCTTGAAGATGATCAATGGATTATTGCTATGCAAGAAGAATTAAACCAATTCGAAAGAAATCATGTTTGGGAACTTGTTTCTAGACCAAAAGATAAACATATCATCGTAATAAGATGGGTGTTTAAGAACAAACTTAATGAGAATGGAATAACTGTTCGAAACAAAGCAAGATTGGTGGCTCAAGGGCACAATCAAGAGGAAGGAATTGACTTTGAAGAAACATTCGCCCCGGTTGCAAGGTTAGAAGCTATTCATTTATTACTTGCTTATGCATGTTCAATGAACTTTCAGCTTTTTCAAATGGACGTCAAAAGCGTCTTCTTGAACGGATACATCAACGAAGAAGTCTATGTCAAACAACCCCCCAGTTTTCAAGCATCCTTCACATGTATACAAATTAAAGAAATCTCTCTATGGACTAAAACAAGCACCAAGGGCATGGTATGATCGTCTAAGTAATTTCTTATGCGAAAAAGGATTTGAAAAAGGCAAGGTAGATAAGATTTATTCATTAAAAGATAAAGGATAATACCTTACTTGTTCAAGTCTATGTGGACGACATCATCTTCGGTTCAACAAACAAGGAACTATGTGAAGAATTTGCGTCGATGATGCAGGGCGAGTTTGAAATGTCTATGATGGGAAAGATGAATTACTTCCTTAGATTGCAAATCAAGCAACTAAAGGACAGAATTTTTATCAACCAATCGAAGTATTGTAAAGAATTGTTAAAGAGATTTGATATGGATGAGTGTAAAGTTATGTCAACACCAATGGGGTCTGGAAATTATGTCGATCAAGACGAATCGGGAACATTGGTTGATATTACAAAATATCGAGGTATGATTGGTTCTTTATTATATTTGACAGCTGTCGCAACTGCGAAAAACACCTAGCGGAAAACAAAAGAGTCGCCACCTTTCGTTATTTATCCCAAAGAGAACCTGACGAAAAAGGGAAAGACAAGGTCATCGCAACCAAGTCCTGGATTCGGGAGTCGGTTACGCAAGGGGAAGGTATTAGCACCCCTCACGTCCGTCGTACTCGATGAGATCCACGCTTGTTGTCTATCTAAGGGTGTGTTTAAACTATCTACGCTACAGGCTTGCAGGTCAAAAAGAAAAGAAAAGAGACTCGGCAGAGCATCGCCGCTCTGTGCCTACGTATTCCCTCGTGCAATGGGAAAGTCAGAGTCAACGTAGTTTGGCTAACTACGGGAGAGAGAAGGGGGGAAGGTTGCTCGCCAAGACATCGCGTCTTGTGCCTAAGTACTTTCATCTGGTATGAAAGATCAGAGCAAACGTAGTTGGGGCTGACACGAAACCATGGGTTGATTAAGTGTTTTAATTGAGTAAAGTTAAACAATCGTTCCAGCAGTTAGGGACTAAGCTTGTTTGCGGTAGAACCGAAGCTTAACACCACTCGTTTCTGAAAAAAAAGTTTCCGATTAATCCCGAAGGAAAAAGGTTTGAATTTTGTTTTGTGTTTTTTAGTGAAGTGAATTGATTCGGTTTGTGATTCACGTTGCACTAAATGCTATGACATTGAGGCGAATGCGTCGTATATCGCCCCCAAACGGGACGGATACTAAACACTCTAGATAAGCGAGAGGAGACCCCTCACTCATCATTCCCCATGTAGCTTAAGGCTCGTAGCGCGCAACGTTTATCGCCTTTATTAGATGAGTTAGCATGATTTTGAGATGAGAAGAGAGACGCACGGAAGGTCTAAGGGAAACTCGGCCCTAACATTGTCATGCAAAGTGATCCTAGAGTTCGGATGAAAAGGGGAAACATCTACCTTAATGTTAGCATACTTGGATTTAGCACCTAATGTCTCTCATACTCCCATCCTAAATGGAGGGACTAGGAATCCTATGGGGATCATGGCAAAAAGCACAAGAAGAACAAAGGAAGGATCAATCACAAGTAGATAAATGCAAATGTGAAAATACACACTTAGAATGGTGGGAGGGAGTAAAAAGTGTGTGGGGTAGCAGCCGCCACAAGCGCATCTCGACCTCAACAGCGATGCAAGAATGATGCAAACATGTGGAGAAAAGCAAGAGAGGTGAAAGCATATGAACATGCAACCAAATGATCAATTTGAACCACATACACAAGCATGCAAACAATGGAAGAATGAATATACATGTCAACAACATCATGATTAAACAACCACAAACAGTGATAAATATTCAAAACAATTCAATCCTAATGCATCACACTGATCTATGATGATTCGAATCGAACCAGTATGCGAACAAGCAAGCACAACAGCAAATATGGCATTCTGGCACAGTGTTAATTGGTTAACACATGCTGTTAATCAGTTAACCTGTGTAAAACAAGTGAAAATCTGGAAATTCGTAGGTGTTAATCAGTTAACACCAGGCGTTAACCGGTTAACACCCTGAAATCTTTGAAAATTTTGAATATTTGAATTGGTTAACCGGTTAACCATATACGTTAACCAGTTAACACTGTACCAAAAGCCAAAAACAGCAACAGAAAATCACTTCTAGCACCAAAACAGCTTATCCAAGATTACAACAGATCAACTTATCAATTAAGCACGAAATTGACAACAGAAAACAGAGATCCAACAACATGGATACACAATTACACAGCCATATCACAAATCGAACGAATCGAAATCAACACAATTCAATCGAATATGAATATTAACATTATAAGCTTAAAAATTAAATCGGATCGAGAATTCCAACCTTTGAAGTGGAGATTTGCTTCGGTAAATGTTGATCAACTGAATTTGAGTAGATCAAATGCTAGAAATCCGGAAAACTTTAAGATCCACAATAATTGTTGTTGTATGAATGAAGATCCACCAAATTTGAGTAAAAAAGCTTCAAATAATCACTTCTAGATCCAACTCCAGATTCAGATCCAAGCTTGCACGAAAATTGAAGATGAAAATTGATCTAATGATGATGGTAGATGGAGGTTTATGCTCAAGAATCCATTGATTCCAATGAAGAATCAAGAATTCCAATGAAAAAGAGCTTTGAGTGGGTTTTGGAAATGGAGATGTTGAGAGAATTTGAGAGGGAGTTCTAATCAATTCTGAAAAATGAATGTGAGAAATGAAAATTGGATGGTGAGGTTTGGAGTTGATCACTTAAATACTCTCTTGGTATGGATCCCAAAGCAATGATTGGAATTTGGGTTGGAAATTAAGGCTTGGAATGTGAAATGGGATTTTGGAGGGAATTTGAAATTTAAAGGTGTTCTAGATCCTTCCCACATGAAAATTTGAATTCCAAAGTGATCAAAATTGGACCCCAAGTGCAATTGACTTGCAAAATCACGTACAGGGCAAAATCTACTATGGTTAACCGGTTAACACTGTTGAAATTTCAAATCTGGGCTGATTCTCCAATGGTTAATCGGTTAACCATATGTGTTAACCGATTAACACCTTCAAAAATTTGAATTTGGCGCCTTTTGGTGGGAAATCTGTCCATTTGCCCTGTTTCAACTGTCTGGAGCTCTGTTTAGCTGCCGAACCTCATTTTTTAACGTTACCACTGTGAAAATACTTGTTATGAGCCTGAGTACTACTTTCTGATTTGAAATTAACCTGTAAAATAAAATCGGTCGCCTGGCCACTAGGCAAAATAAATGCCAGAGCCTCTGATGCTCACTGTTTGCTGTTTAGTCTCTTGCTCCGAAATAAACTTGGGCCACAAGAACTCCTTGATCCCATGCCTCAAGAACAAATGCTATGCAATGCAAAATGTTAAATGCAAAGAAACAAAAGCCAGTTACGGTTAAAACGAAAGGAAAAATTTGGGGTGCTACAACGGCAAGTCGTCCTGACATAATGTTTAGTTTATGTTTATCTGCTTGCTTTCAAGCAAATCCAAAGGAGTCACATCTCACGGCAGTCAAAATAATCATGAAGTATCTCAAGGGAACGATGACCGTTGGCTTATGGTATCCTAAAGGTAGTGTTTGTACTTTAATCGGTTATTATGACGCGGATTATGCAGTCTGTAGAACAGATAGAAAAAGCACGAGTGTAACATGTCACATCCTTGGAAATGCATTAGTTTCGTGGTCATGTAAGAAACAAGCATACGTTGCTCTTAGTACGACTAAAGCAGAATACATAGCGGCGGGAAGCTGTTGTGCACAAAATCTTTGGCTAAAGCAACAATTAAGCGACTGTCGCAACTGCGAAAAACACCTAGCGGAAAACAGAAGAGTCACCACCTTTCGTTATTTATCCCAAAGAGAGGGAAAGGAGACGATCGGAAAAACCTAACGAAAAAGGGAAAAGATGAGGTTATCGCAACCATGTCTCCGGTTCGGGAGTCGGTTACGCAAGGGGAAGGTATTAGCACCCCTCACATCCATCGTACTCGACGGGGTCCACGCTTGTTGTCTATCTAAGGGTGTGTTTAACTATCTAAGCTACAGACTCACAGGACAAAAAGAAAAGAAAAGTGACTCGGCAGAGCATCGCCGCTCTGTTCCTACGTATTCTCTCGTGCAATGGGAAAGTCATAGTCAACGTAGTTCGGCTAACTACGGGGAAAGGGGGGGGGGGGGGAAGGTTGCTCACCAAGACATCGCATATTGTGCTTACGTATTCTCATCTGGTATGAGAAATCAGAGCAAACATAGTTCGGGCTAACAAGAACACCGGTTGGTTCAAAATGTTTTACCCGAGTAGGGTTAAGCCTTCGTTCTAGTAGTTAGGGACAATGCCTGTTTGCGGTAGAACCAAAGCTTAACAACACTATTTTTTATGAAAAAGGTTTTCCATTATTATGATCCCGAAGGATGAAAAAGGTTTGAACTTTGTTTTTGAAGTCTTTTAAGGAGAAGTGTTTTTGAATTGTTTGTAATTCATGTTGCACTAAAGACTATGACCTAGGAGCGAATGCGTCGCATATCGTCCAAAGGACATACGCTAACATTCTAGACAATTGAGAGACAACCACCCAATCATCATTTCCCAAGTACTTAAGGATCGTAACACACAACATTCATTAACCTTTATTAAATGTTTTGAAATTGTTTGAAGGTGAGAAGAAGAAGACGCACGAAAGGTCTAAGGGAAATTCGGCCCTAACGTTGTCATGCAAAATGGTCCTAAGGTTAGGATTGAAAGGGGAAACATCTACCCTAATGTTAGCATGCATGACTTCCAACCTAAAGTTTATCATAACCTCAAAAGAGATTAGAGATCCTATGGGGAGCATGGCAAAGAAAGACAAAGGAAGAAGAAAGATCAAACACAAATGAGAGTGAAAATAGGGATGCAAACATGGAATGCAACACACAAGAAAAGAGAGGAACAAAGTCTGGGGTAAACACCACCACAAGCACATCTCGACCTTTATTAATGCAAGAGATAAAGATGCAAGCACAAGAGGAAATGCAAATGCAATAATGTAAGCAAACATGAATATACAAGAACATCATCACTATGAATAACAACACATAAGTGTGCATCCAAGTGGAAAACAAACACAAGTCGACGAAGTCTCGATTAAACAACCAAAATAGCGACATATATCCTAAAACATTTCACTTCTAATGTATCGTATTGAACTACGATGATTCAATGCGAAACGGTACTCAAACAAGCAAGAAAATTAGCAAAAACAGACCCACTGGCACAGTGTTAATCGGTTAACGCCAGAGGTTAACTGATTAACCACTTAAAAACGTCTGAAAATCTAGAAATTTGTACATGTTAATCGGTTGACACCAGGCGTTAACCGATTAACACCTTGAAAACTTTAAAAAATTTGAATATTTGAAATGGTTAATCGGTTAATCATATGTGTTAATCGGTTAACACTGTGCCAACAACAGAAAAAACAGCAACAGAGCAGCATCTTCAGCAAATAAGCACTTATCCGATCAACCGAATGATCGCATAATCACTTAATCACGAAATTAAACCAGCAAATCATGATTTAAACAACACTTAAACATATTAACACAACCAAATCATGAATCAAGCGGATCAAATTAACCAAAAGTCAATCAAAGATAAAAATCCACATGATTACACAAATAAACTAAAAACAGATTCGGATCCAACCTTCGAAGTGGAGAATTGCTTCAGTTAATGTTGATTCAACTGTAATTGAACAGATCCAATGCTAGAAGTTTGGAATACTTCACGATCCACACCAATTCTTGTAGTAGCAATGAAGTTCCTTCAAGATTAAACCAAATTAAGCTAAATAATCACTTCCAAAATCACTTCCAAGTTCAGATCCAATTTTGCACGAAAATTGGATGAAGAGATTGATTCAATGGAGAGAATGGATGAAGGTTTATCTCTTAGAAATCAAGGATTCCAATGAAGAATCAATGATCTCAATGAGAAGAGCTTTGGTGAAGGTTTTGGAGATTGGAAAATTTAGAGAGAATTGAGATCAATTCTGAAAATGAGAGTGAATTATGAGTGATTATCCCCTTTGGTTTGGAGTGAATCACTTAAATATCACTTAGGCTTGGATCCAAATGAAAGGTTTGGAAAATTTGGATTGGAATGAGGAATGGGCATTTGGAGGGAAAATGAAATTAACCAAATTTCAAATAGGTTCTACATCCTTCCCAAAGTGAAAACCATACTTGCACATGACCAAAATTGGACCCCAAAATGACTTGTATTGAAAATTCACGTGTAGAGGCAAAATCTACACTAGTTAATCAATTAACCATATAGGTTAATCGGTTAACACCTTCAAAACTTCAGATTTGACCTGATTTTGACTTAGTTAATCGATTAACCATATGTATTAATCGATTAACACCTTCAAAATTTGAGCGTTGGCGCCTTTTGGAGGGAAATCTTCCCGTTTGTCTGTTTCTTGTTGTTTTGAGCTCTGTTCAACTTCTGAAACTTGCTTTTGAATATCATAACCATGAAAATGCTTGCGATAGCCTGAATGCTGCTTTCCAAGCTGAAAATACCCTGCAAAATAAAATAAAATCGGTCGTCCGACCGCTGGACAAAATAAATGCCAGGGCCTCTGATGCTTGCTGTTCAGGTTCATGCACTGAGATGAAAACTGAGCCACGGGAAAATCTTGACCCCCTGTCTCAAGAACGAATGCTATGCAAATACAGAAATGTGAAAATGCAAAGAAGCAAAAGCCAGATGCTGCCAAAACGGAAAGGTACATTTCGGGGTGCTACAGCGACTACATAATTGATCTTGGATGCATTCCTCTCCGATGCGACAACACAAGTGCAATCAACATTACAAAAAATCCGGTCATGCACTCAAGAACCAAACACATCGACATTCGACATCATTTTATCTGTGATCACGTGCTTAAAGGAGATGTTGAAGTCACTTTTGTAGATACTCATAACCAACTTGCAGATATCTTCACGAAACTGCTCACAAAAGAACCATTTTTCAAGATTCGGCGAGAGCTCGGAATTCTCGATGAAGGTGACATCTAATACTATTAGTAGTTGATCTTTTTACCATTCATGATTAATAAGTTTTCTTTTTTCTTACTGTTTTTTGGCTTTTCCTGCATTTTTGAATGCGTTAATCGATTAACCCATATGATTAACCGGTTAACACTGTTTATGAAATTATTTTTTTAAAAAAAGGAAAAGTATTCAATTCTGATTTTAAATGTGTGTTTAAGTGTTTTTTTTGTGTGCATGTGCTTTATGGTTATTATCACCAACTTTCCTTGTGAATCATCTTCTTCTCTTTGACTCCCCATTAAAAACCCTCTTCCAACTTCTACCCACTCAAATAACAATAACTCTCACTTTAATATCCCACTCAAACATCTCTCTATATAAACCTCTTCATTTTCACCATCTCTATCACAATACTCAACCCTAATCCAGAAAATCATCTTCAAACCCTAAGAACTTCAAACCTTCATCCATGGCTCCAACCAAGAAGGGAAAAGGAAAAATGCCAGAAAGCAGCTCAACAGTCAATGAGGTTAATTCTCCAATGAAATCAACCAAGAAGCAAAGAATAGACTTCAAGGTTAGGGTTCGACAAATGTTTAAGGTAAAATATGTCAACCTCAAATCCTTCCAAGCCCCCACTTTCGATTTTCCAGCACTATTAAAGTATCAAAGGATAGATAAATTTATTTCTGATAATGGTCGTTGTTACCCGGATTTGGTAAAATCGTTTATGAACAATTTATCTATTAATTTGAATGAGGTTGGACAACACATGCTGATCACTACTGTTCGAGACTTTGAGTTGAACGAGGATCTGTCAAATATTGCCGCAACGCTCAAGATTCCATATACCGGCTTTTTTCTCCAGAAAGGTGTCAATCACAGAGACGGACCTTGGGCTCATTATGACAAGATGGAATACTACTATAGTATTTGCAGGTTTCCTAGAGAGGTTGTGATTGATGGACAACAGACTGCTCGTACCTTATGCTACGTTAAGAATCTGTCGGTAAATGACCGAATGCTCCATTACATCATCTGTTATGTTCTGCTTCTAAAAGATTCCAATCATTCTCAGATTAATGATCTTGAGATGCAAGTGTTGTATGCCATAAAGAATAAGATTAAGGTTAATTGGATATTAACAATGATGTATCATCTCCAATAGCAACTTACTCTTTCTACCCGACTCCCGTATGGTCGCCTTATCTCTAGCATCTTGGAATTAATGGATTTGGATCTAAACAGGGAACCATCCATTTCCATGAAACTGACAACAAATGAATTAATGAGATAACCATCATCCAGAACACCGGTATTGTAAAAAGCAATGATGGAACTTACAAGTATGAAGACGATTCATCTACCTCCAACCATCCTTTCCCAATCCCGGAAGGCGAAATTACAAATGAGTTTCTCTACATCACAATGATGAATCAATACTGAGAAAATACCCGGACTATCAACTCACTTTGAAGACTTGTCATAAGTTCTCAAAACCCAAATGCCAGAAACGATGAAGACGAGGACGAAAGTGAAGAAGAAGAGGATGGAAGCGAGGAAATGTCAGATGATGATAACTAAAGCACTTGTTTATGTTTTTATTCTTGTTCTCGAAAATTGTTTATGTTTTCTGTTTCATATTTGTGACTGAACCGTACTATGTGTGTGTGTTATCGTATCGTAAAAACTAAGTTCTGTTTGTTATGTTAAGTATATGTGTTATGATTATTCTATGTGTCTATGTATGATTACTTTCTTTCACTATCATATGCTCCTCTTCCTTTTTGCTAATGCCAAAGGGGGAGAAGGATTGGTCTCTCTAACGTTTCTTTGTGCAGAAAGGTTATACCTCTTGTATTAAGGGGGAGCCTTAACTTAGGGGGGGGGGGGGGGGGGGACAAGTGTAGAGAAACCAAGTATCAAAGTAAACTTTCAAAACTCGGTTGTCATTGTTGTACCCAAAAAATTTGACCAACCTCATTTCTTAATCTTTGGCTTATGTTTCATTGCATTCTAGCATCTTGCATTTGCATAGCATATTTCTTATAGGGGATCAAGTGATTGTGTTTGTGTGTCATCAAAGAGGGGAGTCTTTATTGGCTTCAAGCTCAAGCAAAGGCACAGGTACAAGCCATCAAGTGGGTGTTATTATCATATATCATCAGAAGGTTGTCAAGGGGTCCATGAAGATTTATCATTGGTGTTATCATGAGGTAGAGGCTTATTGAATACCTCAGAGGTCATGGTGGAGTGGGAATGGTCACTCAGTTCATCTGCACAATGCCTAGGCAAAAAGGGTGAAACTAGGGTTTCAATTTTAATCAGGATAAATTTGTTTTTGGGAGAAAGACTTGTTTCCATGATATTCCATATGTCCTAAGGTGTTTGGGGATGAGAGATTGACCATCAATTTTAATCATAAGAGCTTCAATTGATCATTTAATTAAAAAAATCAGTAGATTTGGGCAAAAGGTCAACTGTGCAGTGAAAAAAGTCAACTCCTGAATTTTTGAGGTCAAGATCATGTTCCTCAAGTTCAATATTTCCAATGGATGGAATTTGATCATGAAAAGTCAAGGGAATCATGAAAAATCAAGAATTATTGAAAGTTTCCATTTTTGGGAATTAGGGTTTTAGAAACTTTCCATTTACGGAAAGTTTCATGGTTGAGGCAACCATCTTCAAGGCCATTTTTCTTCATGATAAAGGTTTCAAATGGACTTGGATCAAATATCAAAGTTGTTACTTGTATTTCAAGCTTTCTTTTGAGTACCAATTCATAATCATATGATACTTGGAGCTCAAGTTATGATCAATCAAAGTTGGAGATTTTTAATGACTTCAAAGTTGGCAAGTTGGACAGATTTTTGCACTCACTTTGCAAACCAATTTTCATCACTTTCTTGATGTCAAATTAAGCTTTGTCCCAAATGAACGTTGTAGAGCATGTTACAAGCTTTCCCAGAAGTCCAAGAAGTCCTCAATATGATTTGGGAAGCTCAAGTTATGGATGTGCAAAGTTGAGGAAAAATAAGGCAAAATCGATAACTTAGAATTTTTTTCTAAGTTATTTGTAGACAGCCTGCATGCCATGCTTTTCAACCTAAAATTTTAGGATCTTCCAATGATCAAATGGAACTTTCACCAACATGAAATTTGTTCTACTCCATGCCCTCTTTCATTTGACCACAAGATCTAAGCAAATGGAGTTGTGTGCACAAAGTTATCATTGCTCAAAGTTGGCGTGTTGAACACTTTTTCAAAGAATGAAATATGTGACATTTTGATTTGTTTTTGTTTATCAGCCATGTAGTCATGTCCCATGCGCAAGATTTGAGATTTGGAAGCCTACCAAACTTTGCCAAAAACAGCCAAACACCCAATATACCTTTTTGCCCCATTTTTGAATCTATTGCCAAAACAAGGAAAAGACAAGTAGCTGCTCTTGTTCTATTTTCTGCAGCCCAAATATTCTGCTCTCTTCACTCACAAGAAACCTACATTAAGACAAGGATGCAAGCCTGCTCATGTACCATCTTCATGATCAACCATTGATTCAAAAATCACCATGAAAATGCAAATATGTCCATTCAATTTTTACCATGGTGAAACTCCTCCAAGCCTGATTTCACTCCATATTTAAGCTAAGTAACAGCCAAGGAAAACCTTTGCCACCATTTTGTGCAAAAAATCAGAAGTTGAGTTTTTGCATCCTTTGATTCAAGCTTGCGAATCTCACTCATTCTTGAGCATTTCTCCAAGTTTCTTTTCATTCCATCTTCCCCATAACCTCACCTTTCATCTGTTAGCAAAAAGAACCACCATTGGAGAAAAATTCATAGTGTGCCATTTTTGATCATCTCTGAAAATCTCACTGAATCTCTCTCCTCACTAAACCATTTTACAAACCTTTCATCAAAACATCATCTCCTCAACTGCTCCTTACTACTGTTTGCAAAAAAAGAGGGGTTGTTAACACTTTTCTCAAACTGTACTAAAAGAAAAACCAAATGTTGTTTGCAAAAGAAACTCCAAAGCTTGCTCAAAGGAGGGTGGGATATATTGCTGCTAGCTTGCTGTGAGGAGTCTGCAAGAGGTAAGTATTTCTAAGCTCTCTATTTTATATGCATGAGTATCATTAAAACATGTTTGAGTTTTGTTTGTGTTCTTGGAGTTTGTCAACTTTCATTTGAAATGATGGTTTGTTATTATGATGACAAGTCTGCTGGTATGGGATGAACAACAGTGTTGTGTTAATTTTTGCAAGCTGTTATCATGAGAGATACACATTGAGTTTGTTTGGTTGATGCTTGACATTCTCATGGCAAGTTTTCCTCTGTTCTTGTTTGAACTATGTTCTGTGCTTGGTTTGTTTATGCTTGTTGTCATGTGGATGTAACATCATATGAAATATGTTTTGGTTTAATTGTTGATTGATTTGAGTTCTGTCATGTTGGTGGTCACAGTTGTGCTGTCGAGTTTAGTTGTTGATTTGGATTTATTAAGGCTGTTTGTGTGTGACTGTCACTAGGGACATATGGTTATGTTGTTACTAGACTATTGAAGTGTATAAAATATTTAGGATTGGTGTTGGTATATTGAGCTCATGTACTTTGCCGCCAAAACCATTTTTGAAAGATGAGTTTGTCAACTCTTATTTGTGGCTGTTGAAGTTTGTCTTATCACCAATTGTTGTTTGTTTGGATTAGGTTGTCATCATAATCTTGCTTTAGGGTTGTTGTTTAGTTGTTCGGTATGGTTATGCCAAAGGGGTTGTATTTGCATGTTAAGAAGGGCTCACTGTCATAGGTCTTACACTAAGGATTGCCTTTAGTCCCACGTTTATCCTTTTCCAATGGCTGGACTTACAACTACTTTTTTTGAAGTATGAGATTATTAAGTCTTGATTGCTGGCTATTTACTTTTACTGTTCATACTGAAATTGGTTGTGATTGTTTTAACAAGAATGAAAGTTTTCATCTAAAACAGTTTTTGGAATTGGTTTGTGGGTTTGGTTTTATGATAGCAAGTTGGTAACTGCCATGAGAGTTTAAGTTGGTTGTGTGTTTCATTTATGTTTAGGACCATGAGAGCAGGTGGCTTTGGTTGTGTGTGGACTGAGTTTGTTGTGGTTTATGTTGAACTCATGTTAGCCTTTAGAGTAAGGTTGGTGAAGTTGGGATTATGAGGACCCAAAACTGTTACTGTCATGAAGTGTGTGGATTGATTTCTGTCATTAATTTTCTACACTTAGTGGATCTGTTATGTGCATCAGGGTTTGCTAATCATGATAACAGATTATAGGCAGTCTAGGTAAGGCCAAGTTAGGACTCAGTAGGATTCTCTGCTAGTGTGATTTGATGAGGAGAGGACTGTTATTATATGTCTGTTGGGATTCATGCCAGGATGGAATTTCAAACTTGGTTGACATAGTGTGATTTTGTTTTGATATTGTGCTTGCTGTCCACAGTTTTTGTTGGGAGGTTTATCAACTTGGATTCTTATCAGATTTGCATTTTTTCTTTTAGAACTCACTTAGAATTAACTCATGACTTGGCTAAGATAGTTGGATTGTGAGACTTCTGTTTTTGCTTTGTGTGGTTGTAAAGCCATTGATGAAAGGTTGGTGCATTGGCTTTACTGTCAGTCCATTGTCTTGAGATTTGGTTAACCTCTGTTGTCATTTAAAGCTTCATTTTTAATTGTTGCATTTTTGTGTATTGAGTGCATAACTTGTGGCATTTTGGATTGAGATGTGGTTGCTGCCATTGTGCATTGCTTTAACATTGTAATAATACTGCATAATCCTTTTAAAAACCACTTCACTTAATTGGTAACTTGATGATCATATTCTGATCCATGGGAGAAACTGAGTCTTTCCTTTAGATTTATCCATGAGAAATGTAGTTACAATTTGAACAGACCCTGTTTCATCTTGAAAAACCAGTTTTGATCATCTTGTGTTGGTCATGGTCAACTTATGTTCATCATTGTAGCTCATAGGTCTCATTTTGTTCTGATGACAGTTTGATTTATCTTGATGTTAAGACTAATTCCATATCACATTTGAAACATGTGCAGAACTTTGCTTGTTCTTAATCTCATCTGTTTTGGTCCATAACTCCATAAGTGCATTTCAAAGTTCATCTTATGCATGTTCAATCGAATCTTATTGTGTGTGCATTATTTGACAATGTGGTTTGCGCCATCATAATCCTTGTGAAAAAAAAGCAATTTAGACTCAAACTTTGTGAAAATTGATTAAGATTTGGAAGAGTTGTGATCAAATTGTATCTTGAGTTTTGCCTTGAGCTTGCCTTGGTTTGGCCTAGAAGAACATGCCCCTTTGGTACATGTATTAATGGGGTGGCTTGATACAACAGATGTATCGCCACCCAAGTGGTTGTCACTATGCCCTTAAGAACTTGCCTTGCCATGAGAATCTATGTTCGACCCCTGCTGGGGGCGTTTTTTACTCTTTTTTCATGTTTTTTTTCCGTGTGTTTGTATTTCTTCTCCACTTTCCATTATGTTCATGTGTGTGAGAGTGGTTGGACTGGTCTTGTTTTGTATCTGGAACCCCAAGATCATGGGTTCTACCCTTGGTGTAGACATTTCCTTATTTTTAGCACTTGTTTATTTTATTTCTTTTATTTTAATTTTTTTCTTCTTGTTTTGTTTTATTTATTTTAAAAATGGTTTTAAATATTATAAAATCCCAAAAAAATATTTTTCTAATATTTTGTTGTGTTAATTATTTTTGTTCTTTTTTTATCTTAATTTTCATTTTATTTTATCATTTTATTTTGAATTTACAAATTAATGTACTTGATGTTTTGTCACTTGTTCATTGCATGTTTTCCTCCCTCTATTCTTTGTTTGTTGCATATTTTCTTTGCATCCTTTGTTTGCATTGCATGTTCACCTATTCCAATCAACTTCCTTTCTTTCTTATTTCATTTGTGAGTGAATTATTTAGTGTTTACTTGGCCTTGTGCCATGATCCACCTAGGATACCTAGTCCCTCCGTTCAGGATGGGAGTAGGAGAGACATTAGGCGTTCAATCCTATTCATGATAACATTAGGATACTTTCATTCCCTTTCATCCCAACTTTAGGAGCATTGTGTATGACAATTTTATAGTCCAGTTTCCCCTTAGTCTGTGTCTTTCTGTTCTCATCTCCTAAACGCTTCAAAACACTTAATAAAAAATAATTTGTGTCGTATGCTACGAGCCTTAAGTACTTGAGGAATGATGGTTGTGGGGCCTCCTCTCAACTGTCTAGAGTGTTTAGTGTATGCCCTTTGGGTGATATGTGACGCATTCGCTCTTGAGTCATAGTCTTTAGTGCGACATGAGTTTCAAACCATAACTCAATTCACTTCTTGTCTTAAAAAATACAAAACAAAAACATCAAATCTTTTTATCCATTCGGGATCTTAATTAGAAAATCATTTTCAGAAAGAGAGTGTTGTTAACTCTTGGTTCTACCGCAAACAGGTAACGCCTAAGTCTCCAATGGTCGAGCTGCATACACCTAACTGCTAGAACTAAGGTTTAACCCTACTCGGTTTAAAACACTTGAACCAACTTGTGGTCGTGTCAGCCCGAACTACGTTTGCTCTGATTTCTCGTACCAGACGAGGATACATAGGCACAAGACGGTGATGTCTTGGTGAGAAACCTTCCCCACTTTCACCCATAGTTTTCCGAGCTACGTTGACTCTGACTTTCCCATTGCACGAGGGAATACGTAGGCATAGAGCGGCGATGCTCTATCGAGTCTCTTTTCTTTTCTTTTGTCCCCGTAGCCAGTAGCTTAGATAGTGTAATACCCTTTTAGATAGACAACAAGCATGGATCCCGTTGAGTACGACGGACGTGAGGGGTGCTAATACCTTCCCCTTGCATAACTGACTCCCGAACCCGAGATTTGGTTGCGATGACCTGTCTTATTCCCTTTTTGTAGGTTTTCTCTGATCATTTCCTTTCCCTCTCTTTGGGATAAATAACGAACGGTGGCGACTCTTCTGTCTTTGTCGGCCCCTCTTCGCAGCGATGCGACAATCATCATCAAAAAGGGGGAGATTGTAGAAGCAAGCTTCAAGCACATTAAAGTTTTGATGAAGACAACAAGAACAAGCTTTCTACGCAACATATACATACGCAAAAAGCAAGATATTCAAGTAAACATCAAGGATCAAGATAGTGCTCTAGCATGTGACGATTGGATCTAAACTTCTCATACAAGCTTCAAGTGTTGAAGATAGAGTTTTGAACATCAACTCAAAGGTATAACAAATATTGCTTTAAATACCTATACAAGTGTTCAAAAATTGATATCTCACTACACATATGTCACAAATACTTTTAAAACTTTTTTTAGTTGATCTCTCATTTTAAAATTAATTCTGTTTTGAAAATCCTTCAGTGTTAACCGATTAACCCTTTTGGTTAACCGGTTAACGGATCTCAAAGTTAAGTTTTTAGTGAATTTTTTACAGTGTTAACTGATTGACATATATGGTTAACCGATTAACATGTGTTAATTTTGAATAATTTTAAACGTTGAAGGGTGTTAACCGATTAACCTATTTGGTTAACCGATTAACACTGAAACAATAAGCAAAAATGGTAGCTTTTCATGAAAATATGTGTTGCTTTCTATTTGATTTCTGACTGTTTTTGCTGCATAAAATCACACCCTTTTGTAAAGGTTTCTTGTCAGTATAAGTTGGTATCAAATTTCAAAATCCAAATAACCTCCAAGAAACTCAATCTTAAAAATAACTCATTCTCTTCATCTCTCAAATTTTCATAACGTGTTCACAAACAGTTTTTGAAAAGAAGCTTTTTAAATAAATTTTCACATTATCACAGCTGCATTTCATTTCTTTTTAAAAGAACACTTGTATATTTCTTTGAGTAATATTTGTTTCAAGGAGAAGATCGATCGTGAAGATTGATAGCATCATACTCTCAAAGATATCAAACTTATTTCAAGATTATATTTTGTATTACCTTGTTATCCATGATTGTTGGAAACAAGTGAAGTGTTTGAAGAGGATTGTTCTTCGTACACTTGGATTACCTATAGATTAGATAGTAGGATTCACCATTGGTGTGATTAGGCTGTGCAATCATTCTAAACTATAGTGAAATCTCTTTCGAGTCGAAAGGGGAGTGGAGTACTCTCGGAGTGTGAGGAGAACCACTATAAATTCCTCGTGCCTCTTTTTCTTTTCCGCACTTTATTTTCAAGTCCTAACGTCATAACCGAAAAAGAACCAAGAACCACAAAAGATTGAAAATAAAATTTTGAGAACCTAATTCACCCCCCCCCCCTCTTAGGCGCATTTACAAGTTACATATTTCACCCTTAAAAATAACTTCCACAAATCAAATGTGACATCTTGCCTTGATGGCGGAAACTATCTCTTTTCAAAAGGATATGTTACGTCCGTTCTACCGCAAACAGGTAACGTCTAAGACTCCACAAGCGAGTTGTAATACACCTAACTGCTAGAATGCGCACATTAGCATCATCCACAAAAACACCAGTTAATCGTATTCCGAACTACGGTTGCTCTGATTCTTTACTTCTTTTAAGTAAAGATACGTAGGCACAAGGCCCTAATCCTTGCCGAACACATTCTATCTTTTCTATCCGTAGTCCTCCGAACTACGTTGACTTTGATTTTCTCATAACTGTTGAGAAGACGTAGGCATAGGACTACGAAGTCCTACCAAGTCTCTTCTCCCCCTTTATCTCTCTTTTCCTTGTTTCCAGCATTTCTCTATCCCTTATAACACTCTTAGAAAGCAATATCTTTTAGGAAACACCTTCACACATAGACAAAAAAATGGTTCCCGTCGAGTATGATGGATGCGAGAGGTGCTAATACCTTCCCTTCGTATAACCGACTTCCGAACCCTTTCTCTTGGTTGCGATACCATCTTATTCGTTTCTTTTTATGGTTTTAACGATGTTTTCCTTTCCCCTCTTGGGATAAATAAAGTTCGATGGCGACTCTTCTGTTCTTTCATTTTCGCCTCTCCGTCTTTGCATTTTCGAGTAGCAACAGCTTAGTGACTCTGCTGGGGAAACCTAGCAAGTCAAAACCAGTTTGTTTGTCGCATTTGTGTTTTATTTGTTTTCATTGTTTATTATGTTGTGTTCCTCTTACCTGTTGGGTTTATTGGGGGATGGTTTGTAAGGATAAAGACTTTTTACCCAACTTTTCTAGTATACACTAAGTTAGGAGGTGGTTGCTTTCTGATTATGTATTACGAGTAGTCGTAATGGCGTATTTATTTTCGACCTGGGAGTCCGTGATTCTGAGGACCTTTTTTAGAACCTTATTCCAAAAGTTACTAAAACATAACTCTGTGCTCATCCTTTGAAGGGATTACCATCTTACGAATCGTCGTTATGATGGAAAACTTTTGAGGGTCAGTGCATGGGACCTTGCTTGAAGACTCTTGGAATTCCCCGTTACAAACCAATAGATTACCTACCCGAGGTGAGGGATATCTCGTTGTGTTACCTTGCAGGACCTGTGACCTTGATCCTGCTCTGTTCTCATATGCATTCATAAAGCATTGCATTGCATAACATTATTACATATCAAGGGACTTAAGAGACTGTGATTATCTCAAGTATTGCTGAACAAAATGGTTGATCAAAGAAAAAGAAGCACAAATTCCTTGAAGTTCAGAGAACCAAAGTTGGGATTGATACAAGATCTTCTGATTGACGTACCGAAGACTGTCAAAATCAACTTTCAAGGGAAGCATGGGAAATTACTTGATCTTCTCTATTCTAGAGGGGACACTTGGGCTTTGTTCGCTATGGCTCAATTTTATGATGCTCCGCTCAGATGTTTTACCTTCCAAAATTATCAGTTGGCCCCTACTCTTGAAGAATATTCTCACCTGTTGAATATCAAGATTAAGAACCAACCCATTTACACCGGTCTGGAAGAAGAACCGAAGCCTCTTGCCATTGCTCTTGCTCTCCATATGACTAAGGAAGAAGTTGAGGCTGGTCTAGCCAACAAGGGAGGTACTCAGGGGTTTTCGTTGAAGTTTCTGATTGACAAAGCCGTCCAGTACAAGACTAATGATGATTGGGAAAGATTTGGTGTGGCTGTTGTTTTGATCATCTATGGGATTGCTCTCTTCCCAAACATAAACAATTTCATAGATATCACCATCGTCACTCTCTTTATGCAGAAGAATCCTATTCCTACCCTCCTTGCCGATACTTACCACTCCATTCATTGGAGGAGTGAGAAGAAGACAAGAATGGTCCAGTGCTGTTCTCATTTGTTGTTCAAATGGTATGCCTCTCATCTGCCGAAGGAAGGGCTGTTTGTGGAGAACAAAGAAAATATGAACTGGTCTAGACGCATTATATCTCTAGTAGCCGATGATATTTCTTAGTATTCCAATGAATACTATGATGTGGAGATCATTTTCAGCTGTGGAGAGCTTGGTAATGTGCCTCTGATTGGGAAAGCTGGCTGCATTAATTACAACCCAGCCATGGCATTACGTCAGTTGGGTTATGCTATGGAAGACGAGCCTAGAGCAGAGAAAATTCAAAGTTTCTTTTTTCTCACCACAACAGAAGATCCTGCATTTGTCAGGAAAATTTCTAAAGCATGGACCAAAATCCATACGAAGGGGAGGAAAGAGTTGAAAGCGAAGAATTGTGTGGCTAAAGAGCCATACAACAGATGATTGCTAGCTAGTGTGGCTGAAAAGTTGTTACCATTTCCTCCAGAACCACCCATGCAAGAAAAACCTCATGCTCCCACACACGTATCCATAGAAGAGTATGAGAAGCTGAAGCTAGTGGTAGAAAGGATGACCAAAGAAAACCAAGAGCTTCAGGCTGAAATCCATCAAGCAGGTTTGGAAAATGTCCAATTAAAGAGGAAAATGGAGTTTATGCAAGACCAAGTAGCTGAAAGCAGCAAAAAGGTGAAGCTAGAGATGGATGTGAGGGTCATCTATCAAAATGGCTTTAAAGGGGCTGATGCATCAGTAAAAACTCTCCGAAAACACTTGAAGGAAGCTAAGGACTCTTGCTATAGAATGTGGCATTTTTGTGAGCTAGCTTCTGCTGAAAAGAAGAAAACAAGGGAGGAACTTGAGGCTGACATTGATGATCTCGAAGAGCAGTTGAGGAGTGCCTTGACTCTAGCCGAAGATGAGCGACAACTCAAGGAAGAAACGTTAAGAGCTTCATATGTTACTCCTAGCATGTGGAACAATACATGCTTATAATTGGAAACCGCTCAAGAAACAGCCATTCTGTGGAAGGATCATTTTGATGCTCTGAAAAGGGATAGTTCACAATGGCTCAAGAAAGAAGCTCAGCTCAACAAATTGTTGGACACTCATATGGATTCCCTCCGGTATTATCAGCCGACTCTAGACATGTACCGTGCTAAGTATAATGATCTAATGGAGCATTATAACCTCATGATCCGTGATATCCCATGGAGGTTGGAAAGTGAAATTCAAGACATAGAAGGGAACAATGTCCCTCCTTCAGTCCATCACTTCATCCAGCTTTGTGATCAGATGGTTAGCATATTCATGTTTGAGTCGAAGAAGCTTGAAGAGCGTCTCCGAAAGAAGGCTTTTTAGTTGTTCAGTTCTCTCTCTTGTTGCATAAATTGTTGTATTCAGCTTATTGAGCAATCATTTGTATTGAATCTTTCTTTGGAAAATTAATGAAAAGTTTCTTTTTGGTTTCAATTGTGTATTCTTTACTATTCATTTGCAGTTCTCTAATACTGTTGACAATCACAAAGTCTCGAAAGTCTCTTGAACATCATTCAAACATTGCATATACATGCGCATCATTGTTGCATTCCCTGAAACCCGACCTCACATACCGCTTGCTCTTTCTATAGTAGAGCAAGATGACTTCTCGACATCTGTACAACACAAGAAGTAATCAGAAGAGGATCATGGATCAACTAGAACAAAACCAAGCTGCTATGAGAGAAGAAATGCAAAGCATGAAGACGTAGATGAACCAACTCATGGAGGTGATCCAGAACATGGCCAGAAGTCAAGAGGAGATGAGGTTAGAAGCAGAGAGGAATGCTAAGCATACCCTTGTTGGTGCAGTTCCAAACACAGATGGTGCAGTTCCAACCCCTGTTGGCGCAATTCCAACCCCTGTTGGTGCAATTCCTACTTCGCGGGTGCAGTACCTATCCCTGTTAGTACAATTCATCCACCAACTAGTGCAGTCCATCCTCCCGGTGGTATGATTCCACCGCCAGTCCATTATGACAATCATGAGGGTTTCTACGAAGATTCAACGGCTGATGCATGTGTGCCACAGAATGCTAAATTAGAGAAGAAATTTAATGCTCTACAAGAAGCAGTAAGAGTAATGCAAGGCCCTGAAGTTTTGGGATTAGACGTTGCAGAAATATGCCTTGTGCCAGGGGTTAAGATACCTCTGAAATTCACTATTCTAACTTTTGAAAAGTACAAAGGTAGCAGTTGTCTCAAGACCCATATAAGGTCTTATTGCAGGAAGATGGCCTCTTACTCCGACGATGAAAAGCTTCTAATCAATTTCTTCCAGGATAGTTTGACGAGGCTTCTCTGGAATGGTACATGCAGCTCGAGCGCTCTAATGTGAAAAGATGGAAAGAGTTAGAAGATGCTTTCGTAAATTATTATCAATACAATACTGATATGGCTCCGAATTGAACGCAACTCCAGAATCTGACCTAGAAGTCAAACGAGTCTTTCAAAGACTTTGCACAGAGATGGAGAGGACTAGCTACGAGAGTACAACCCCCGTTGCTGGAAAGAGAGTTGACAGATATCTTCATGGGGACTCTGCAAGGTCCAATCCTTGAACATCTGACGTTTACTACTTCCACGGTGTTTTCCGAACTTATCATGGCTGGAGAAAGGTTAGAAAGCTTAATGAAGGCCGGAAAGATTTAGAATGCTAATGGATCCTCGAGTGGGCCCAAGAAGCCATATCAAGGATTCATTAGGAAGAAGGAAGGCGAAGCTAGTTCCGTGTCCATAGAAAGAGGGAAAACCCATCAGGCTTATCATCATGTTGTTGTCATTGCTCCGCAACAACCACTTTCTATTCCTACAAGCCAGCCTGTGGCTCAACCACAAAATTGATAACAACAATCATACCAACCGAGGACAAACTAGTATCAAGGTTAGCAAAGACCGAGAAGGCCAAAAAGAAGGTTCGATCCAATCCCATCAACATACGCCAGACTGCTTTCGTTCGTGTTGAAAGGAGGTCTAGTACAACTGAAGGAAATGAGGGACCCTCCAGCCGTTTTTCCCCCGGTTATGATGTCAATGCAAGATGTGAATTTCATTCTGGCGCCCCAGGTCACAGTATTGAGAACGACAAGACTTTGAAATATGTCGTCCAAGATCTTATTGATTCAAAAGCAATAAATTTCACCCGAAACACCCTGAATATCAATACTAGAGGGATTCGATTAGTTTCGAACATTAACAAACTGAAGACACCTATCTCCATTGTTAAAGAGCAACTTTTATTAAAGAGTATCTATCCTGTATGTCTAGCCGATTGTCACGTTTATGTGAGAAAATCTCAAGAATGTGCTGAATTGAAGAAAGGCATTCAATGCCTGATTGATCAAGGTGTATTGGTAGCAGAACAACTTTTGAAGACTGAAGAAGTTGCTATTCTTGACATTCTGTTTGAGACGTTGGAGATACGATATGATGATGAAAGTGGATTGTGGAATCCTTCCAGTAGTTTGAATCGCATTCCATTAACAATACCGTGCGATGAAGAAGATTGGGACAATGTGTATGGACATGCTCATATTTCTCTGCAGATCCCTTACGATGAAACATATGTGCTTCCCTATGGTCAAGATGGAGATCTCTAAGTATACCTTATGATCTAGTTGAGATACCTATGTCTCCACCCTTAATGAATCAACTTGTCATTTCAACGCCAGCTCCATTTCCTTACGAGAGCACGAATGTTGTACCTTGGCTATACGACGAGGCTGTTTTTCTCAATGGACAGAAGGTGAGAGAAGAAGACATGTTAGAGGAAAATAAGACTGTAGAGAATATTGTGGGAACTGATGGTGTCACCAGGAGCGGTAGGTTCTTTACACCAACGACATCACCCGTCAATAACAACGGCAATGCAAAAAAAGGTACTGTTAAACAAGGCACCATTGAATAGGGGTAGTCCTAAAAAAAAAGGATGTCCATAATAATGAAGCAGAGGAATTTTTAAGAATCATCCAAAAGAGCGATTACAAAGTGATTGACCAGGTCAATCAAACTCCTTCGAAAATCTCTGTGCTGTCATTATTAATGTGTTCAAAGGCCCATTAGGAGGCTTATTAAAATTCTTGAAGGTTGCTCACGTTCCTTAAGAGATACCAGTGGTGCAGTTTGAAGAGGTGGTTGGGAACATAGCGTCAGGTCATATTCTGAGCTTCAATGATAGTGAATTACCCCATGAAGGTAAAATCATAAAAAGGTCTTGCACATTACCATCGAATATGTGGATGTTGTGTTCTCTAGAGTGCTAGTCGATACTGGGTCATTGTTGAATGTACAACCAAAAAGCTCGTTGTGTAAACTGTCAATTGAAGGGCTTGTGATGAAGTTGAGTTAAACCATTGTGAAATATTTTGATGGGGCCAAGAGAACTGTAATTGGCGAAGTTGACCTCCCGATTAAGATGGGCCTCATACTTTTATCATTTTATTTTATGTAATGGATATATATCCCGCCTACATTTGACTTCAAGGTCATATGTGGATTCATTTAGCTGGTGCCGTAACGTCAACTCTACATCAAAGACTCAAGTTCATGATTAATAATCAGATGGTTATCATTGAAGGCGAAGAAGATGTTCTTGTGAGTCATCTTGCTTCTTTCCGCTATGTTGAGGTAGGAGACGAAGTGCATGAGACTCCGCTCTAGGCCTTTGAAGTGATCAACGTTGAAATGATTCATGAGAAGCCGGTATCTTCAACTATAACTTAGAAAGATGCGAAGACAGTGATAGAAGAAGGTCACCCTCGAGGATGGGGTAGGGTGTTGGAACTGCCTGTTAACAAGAATGGAGCCGGTCTGGGTTATAAGTGTCGCTTCCGCGAAAATAAGGTGCCGGCAAAACAGAAGGGTCGCCACCTTTCGTTATTTATCCCTTGGAACGGGAAAGGAAACGATCAGAAAAACCTGACAAAAAAGGGTAAGACAAGGTCGTCGCAACCATTGTCTGGGTTCGGGAGTCGGTTACACAAGGGGAAGGTATTAGCACCACTCACGTCCGTCGTACTCGACGGGATCCACGCTTGTTGTGTTTACTGGACGAGTTGGTTTATCTATCTACCTATCAAGGCTGGCTTAAACAGAAAAGAAAATGACTCGGCAAAGCGTCGCGCTTTATGCCTACGTATTCTCATCAGAGAATGAGAAATCAGAGTCAACGTAGTTCGACTAACTACGGGTTACGGGGAAGGTGGCTCGCCAATACGTCAGTACTGTGCCTACGTACTCTCAACAGGTATGAGAGATCAGAGCTTACGTAGTTTGGGCTAATACGGATTACGGGAATTCAGATTCATCTGTTTTATCGAGTAGGGTTAAACAACAGTTCCAGCAGTTAGGGACAAAGCCTGTTTGCGTTGGCGCTGAAGTTTAACGACACTCTTTTCTTCATAAAAGCTTCCTTTGAATTATGGGCCCACGGGGCAAAAAGGTTTGAAGTTTGTTTTCTGTCTTTTACGAAAGAAGTGTTTTTTATGGTGTTTGCAATTTCAATCGCACTAGAGACTATGACTTGAGAGTGAATGTGTCGCATGTCACCCAAAGGGTGCCATACTAAACATCCAGACTGTAGAAAAGAAGCTCTCCAACAATCCTTTCTCAGATAGCTTAAGGCTCGTAAAGTACGAAAGAAATCATTCATGATTACTGTATCTTAAGCTGTTTTGAGATGAGAAGAGAACAGGCTCAACTACGGGGAGACTATCAAGTCCTACTGTTGTCATGCCAAGGATTCATCCTATAGTTGAGGTTTGAAACAGGGAACTCCTAGAAGTTATCATGCATAGGTTTCAACCTAAAGATCTATCATCACTTCCTTATCAAAGGAAATGAGAGTCCTAAGGGATCATGTCAATGATACGCAAAAACAGATAAAGCATCAGCTTAAACAGTAAACAGATATACAGTAAAATGCATGCAATGCAAGTGAGGGAGGAAATGTCTGTGGGGCAGCAGCCTCCACAAGCTCATCTCAACCTCAAGCCAGAATGAATAACAGCAATCATACTGAAGAGATAAAATAAAGTGTTGTCAAGCAAAATACAGTAAACTGTAATCATATAGATAAAATGGAGTGCTATCAAGCAAGACAAACCACATGGGCAAGGAAGCTGGGCTCTACCGAATACCCGCAAGCAAAGCCATACAGTAACAATACAAGCAGAGGGAACAACTCAACCTCTAGTGCAATCATGCTCCTAGATTAAAGTCAGTTTAATCATGGACTTATTCTAATGCATCAAGCAAGTCAAACAAGGCACATCAGCACAGAAAAGAAAACAGACAAGAAAGCAGATCAACAACTCTCTCTCAACTCCAAGCTTCAGCTCTTCTGACAGCTATCCAGTCTTCAGACTTCAACCACCCTTCAAGGCTATCATCTTTCATGACAAATATCAATTTGTTTCTCCAGGGTTTCAATCCATCAAACACAAGTATCAACTTGTCCTTTCTTCTTCAAGCTTCAACTCCTCAGTCAATTCTGCCTTCAGGCTTCACTCTTAACCACAAGTATCAACTTGATTCCTTCAGGTTCTCAATGCATCAGTGTACAAGTATCAACATGTCCTTTGTTTCTCAAGCCTCAGCTCTACACTCAATCTCAATTGGATCCTCTTCATAAGTATCAACTCAGTCTTCAAGCTTCAGCTCTCTTTGCCTTACCAGTCTCAAGTTGGTCTTCTCCTCCTACAAGCTTCAGCTTCTCAGAGTAGTCGTTAATCATCTGGAAGTGTCAACTTCATCCTTCAATTCTTGCTCAAGCCTCAGCTCTTCATTCAATCTCAATGGGGTCTTCAAGTATCAACTTGTTCTTCTTGCTCTTTAAGCTTCAGTTGCAATGGCAATGCTCAAGGAATCATCCTCTTCCACACTCTTCAGTGAAATCCTCATCTTTAAACTCAAGCCCAACATATTTCAAGATACTCAAACCAGAAGACAATTGATTTACCAGAATGAGAGGAAATGATAAACAACTTACTGACAACCAAAGGAAGCCTGTAAGGGTTCATCATTATGAGAGACTGGTTCCCTCAAAGTTCTACTTCCCAGATAGAGCCACTCATCCCTCCAAAGGAGGGATGTGAATACCTGAGAAGGACTTTTAGTCATTGGGAGGAATGGAAGCACAAGATGCTTTCCATGTTTGTGAAAGAAATCATTCTAACTATAAGGCTCTCCCTAAATCATTCTAACATCAGACACCTTCAGGCACAAACAAATTCAAAGCTCCAAGCAACTTCAAGCAACTTCAAGCATCCTCACCTTGTCTTCAACTTGTCTTCAATCTCAACCAAAGGCAAACCAAGCACAAACCCTAATCTAAGGGGACTAAGGAAGTTAAACTAGTTGAATTAGTAAGTTGGGATCACCTAAAACCTAGTACTAAAGTTAGTCCTAACTAAAATACTAAAATCAATTGTAAAATCCTAAAAATATTACTATGGGAGCCTAGGTCAGTCATGACTCTACCACATTAATTCCAGAGATCAAATCATCAAATTGGACCTAGAACTAAATTCTACATTACAAGGCATCAAACCTAAACCCTAAAAGGAAGCACCTAAATATCAATCTAGAAAGCACACCTATTTTCATCACAAAAATGTGAGAAAAATGCTATGGGATCATACATGTCTAACCTAATCACACACAAAAAATTAGGCTCAAAATCATCACCATGAGATCAAACAAAATTCCACAAAAATATGCATCAAACATAATCATTTTAATATCAATTAAAATTTAAAATTCCCATTAAATCAGAAATTACATGAAATGAAAATATTTTTTTTGCTAAAAAATAATAGACTCAATCATGAGTAGAATGCAAAAAGAATGGGATGAATTGGATTAATTTTCAATTTATTATGAATTTTACAAGAACCATGAATAAAATGAAAATTAAAAGAAAATCCAATTAAAATAAATAAGCGCGCGGTGTAAATAGAAATCAGAATCAGTTAAAATCATGGGTTGGGCCATCAGGGAGGTGTGGATAGCGCCTAGTTCACTAAGCCCAAAACGCCTGAATAAATGAAACGGTGCGTTTCATTCATCAGAATCCTTCACAAATCAACTTTAAAACGTGGTCGTTGGATGAGCCTCAAAGTCCAAGTCAAAACAAGATCCAATGGTATCAGGGTCATCTTCAACCTTTCAAACATCTGAGCTTCGCGCCCAGCTCCGGCCACCACCGGTGGAGCTCCGGTCATCCCCTTCAACCCTAGTTCTCTCTAGGAGCCTCTAATGCAAATGGTCAAAACATGAAACTCATCCCAAATCTTGCCACGAACCCAACCATACCCTTAGTTTCCTCTGAAACCTCAAGATTCATTATATCCCAATCTCAACCGAAAATGGCAATTCTCCTATTTTGTCTCTAATTCATCAATTAACTATCTGAAATCCATCTTACACCATGCTACAATAATTCTAACATCTTAATTTAACCTAATTCTACCTAAATCATGCTATAGGAAGAAAGGTACCAACCTGAAAATCTTGGTTGAACAGATGCACGAAACCTCCAATTCAAGCTCTACAATCTTGCAGACACGATCAATGAACCTCCTCCTTGCTTCTGTATGTAAAAGAACCAGTTGAAAGTGCTTGAATCTTGAAACCCGATGGTGAGTTGCAGGTGGAGAAATTCACTTGCTCAGACACGATTTAGCCACCAATTCTTCTTGAAAATAATCTGGAATAACTCCTTGACATCCATGGAAGAAGTATCAATCAAGAAAATGAATGGAAATTGAGGAATTTGGTGAAACCGATTTCAATTGCAATCCAAGAAAACTCAATCTCAAGCTATGCTCTCTCCTTCAATGATCACCGACCCCTGCCATGGATCAACTCTACTCACTATATAGATGAAGTTTGGATGATCTAGAACCCTCTAGATCCTTCTAATGAGAATTTCCACTTCTCATGTCATGAGATTTTCAATCATGTCTCGTGCTATGCATAATTCTATTTCCCTTGGTGCAGCAACTTTTTCTCATCCCAAAATCTCCCCAAGTGAGATATTAGAGGTGTTTAGCTTGCAAAAAGCCTTGCTCATGCCTTGATTTTGAGTTTTGCCAATGTTGCTTAATATGCAAGTAAGTGCTTTTCAAAGCAAGTCTATAAATTGAATCTCAATTCAAAAATGTGGCTAAACCATTGTTTTTAAAATGTTTTCTAGAGTCAAAATGATATATTACATGCCATGGTTTGGATGTGTAGGTTGAAAATATCAATTTCCAACTTTGGTTTATTTAAGTTATGCCTTTATTTTAGGTCATTTTCGCAACTTTGAGCTACAAGCATTTACATCATCTCATGACCTCCTTAATAGCCTTAAAACATCATTTTGAACAAGTTTGATGTTGAAGATTTTTCCATTTGAAGCTTGGAAATAGGAGTTATGGCCTTATGGTTGAAATGACCTATAATCTCCAAATGACCAAAATGCCCTTGACTTGTCAAAGCCATAACTTGAGTTCTACAAATCCTATCAAGGACTTCTAGTACTCTCTAGAAATCTAAGAGGATAAGGAACAAAATTCATGTTGACTAAAAGTTCATAGGAATCATCATTCTTGGGCAAAAGTTTGATTCAAGTTGGGTAACTTTCAAGGCCCCAGATTCACATACCTCAGATGACCTGTAACTTGTCAAAGTCATAACTTGAGTTCTATAAATCCTATCAAGGACTTCTAGTACTAAAATTAAAGCTAAGAACAAGCTCTACAACATTCATGTTGGGGGTAAGATGAGATGACAATCACATCTTGAGCTAAACTGCCTTGAAGATAGGGGTCAAACTAGGGGATTTTACACTGTCAAGCCTTAGGAACCCTAGCTTGAAACTTCTCAAACTCTTCAATCATGATGAGTTGACCTTGGAATCATCCTTATAGCATCTCAATGCATCAATCCATGATCACATGGCTCTTGAATTAGGTCTCAACCTTGTTCAAATCATCAGTTGACCTAGGGTTGACCCAGTCAAACCCTGATTATACCACTCATGGCTAGGTCCTCTTAATCTTGTACAATGACCTGTCTAGGCTTCATGATGGCTTTCAAGACATCTCATAAACTCTCTCAAGGCTTCAAGTCCACATTCATGGCTTCAGAATCATCTGAGGTCTTTCCACAACTCTCAAGTTAGGAGACCTGCACACTTGGCTTCAACCACTCTCTCTGAGGATCTTTGAACTTCTCTGACAAGGATATCAACCCTTGAACACTTGAATAAGCTTCATGGCTAGCTTCATAGTCTTACATACCCCTTGATTGGTAATCATACCTCTTGATCTCCTGCATACATGTCAATGAAATGCAAATGATAATGCTAATGTGAATGAAATGAAACACAAGCTAGGTAAAGAAATGTTGGTCAAATTTTGGGGTGCAACAGCTGCCCCTATTCAAACGGCTTGAACCTGACTGGGTGAGAAGCAAACGGCTCTCAACCAATCAAGGTGCGAGACGGTTGAATACCAACAAACCCGGAAATTTTCCAACTGCACAAGTACACGGTACTATGATGGGAACAAATCTTCGAACTAAAATACTAGCTGCACGGTGTTGCACCCCAAAATTTGCCCTCACAATACAAGACTTTGTGTTCTAAGAAGGTTCACAAGGTTCACAAGTTCTCCAACAACTTGCATAACCTTTCATGAAGTTCATAAAGTCCACAAGCTACTTTATGAAGGTTCACAAGGTTCACAAGTCCCACAGTGCTTTCAAGACCATTCTGGGCGGGGTTCCATTTCAGTTGATAACGCGTTCTCTTGATATACAATGAATGGGATTTAGTTTGAATTCACTCAGATTTAATCAGGCAGTGAGATCGAGACCACGAGAGGAATAAACACATGGACGAGAAATTAAGTATATTTGAATATCATTCGCGAATATTTATACTTTATAATTAGGAAGTGAATTCAAATATTTGTGGATTTTTTATTCATAAGTGTTTATAATTTACAACTAAGAAGTAAATATAAATAATTTCCAAATTGGTTATTCATAAGTATTTAAGATTATAATTGAGAAGTAAATAAGTATTTGTTGAATTTTATTTCATAAGTACTTAATTTACAAATGAAGGGGACAAATAACTTTTGAATTTGATTCATGGGTACTTATTTGGTTACAAGAGAATTTCATTTACAAGGAATGTCTATTTTAAAAGTCCTAAGTCCTAAAGAGCTCTAATTGTTCTTCCCTTGAATCTTGCCACAAGCTCCCGGTTACCTGAAAAAGAACAGATAAACAAAACACAACAGGAAAAGAGGTTAGAAGTTGTTTGACACTCTCAGAACATTATCATCATCGAGTGTCGGGAGGGCACGACTAAAGCCGCATCCTACCCCCGTTACCAATCCATGCCATTAGCGTCAGATCGGGTAACATTGTTCTTATCATACGGGACAGCCGAGAGAGAGAGAAATAAATGAAGTTTTTCGAGCCGAAATGATTTGCGCAGATGTGGATTCTGAAGGGACCATCAGCCTATCAAGTAAATATGTGGCTTTTCTCGAAGCGGTTTCACAGCCAAGAGTAATTGGAAATACAAACTAAAGGTGCACAACAGAAACAATCATAGGCAGCCATCATGTAGGCTCAGTCCAGCAACATCATCACTAATGTAATAACAGGTAGCAATAACCGAAGCATGGTGGGCAATACTTCAACGAACAAGAGCAATGGCTACATTGGCAAAGGACAGCAACCCAACTTACTTACATCTCCGGGAAGGCCATCACAAAAGCAAGTTCTGTTGGTGAAGATGGAGCACAGGTTGAAAGGGAATCAACAACACCACAACCTGGCCCTGTATTAGAGTACCACCCCTCCACTTTGAGACCACTAATACCACGGGACACTTTAAACACTTCGCAGCCCCGCATTTCACAAGCAAGCAGCATCATTATTCGCAAGCAGTATCAGCCACATATCAGCAGGCAAGATTTTACAAGCTACATATCTGCAGGCCAGCATTTGCAAGCAAGTGATGCCGCAGTATCAGCAGCAACATCAACATATCATCAAGCCCTTGAGAAACAGAAAACAATGTTATATATACATACAATCAATCTGACCCGGAACAGGAATAAAGTTTAAAGTAAATGGAAGAACAATAAGCTGATTCTTCTTCACTCACGTGGCCCAAAGCTGCTAACCCCATAAGACAATATAGCCTGCGTTCAAGCTCTCGCTCGCAAAAGAGACAGTCGAAGTCGTTACTCATCATCACCAACATTTTCGTGGAAGCCCTCACCAAAGAGTATCAGAAGTGTTCACCGTTCACCACAAAGCATGTTGGTTGAGTTCGTTGCAAAGTGTATCAGATGCAAGTTTATCACTATGGGCTGTTAATTCCTCCTTTGGCCCAAATCCTCACTATCCGCACCTGCCAAAACATTAGATACGAGTTAAGCATTTGTTTGAGGAATATGCCAGGAATACCCAATTCAAATCTTCAGAACATTAAACCTGAACTGGATCAGAACCAAGCCAATTACCATCCAACATAAAAAGGGTATCCGAATCCAAAGTGAATGAAGATCCATATCAGATATCAATCACAAAATCCAATTCGTATCAGTATCAGATTCAGTGGAGAAGCCATATCAGAAAAGAACCAGATGAATCCAAAACAAATCCATTCAAATATCAGACAAATCAAACAAAATCTGTTTCACGCGAGTCCAGAAAGGGAAAAAAATCCAAATCAAGTCTGAAAGATCAAATCAACTCATATCAGAAAAAATTAGACAAAATCAGGATCATGTCAAAGTGAAATATAACGCAAACATCCTGTTATCCAAGGCCCATCAGAGAAAAAGAGAGTGATATAAAATGCGTAAAACCCTAACGCGAGAAGGAGGAGAGTGCCGCTTTCATCAACAAAGCGAAGCCGAAAAATCACGAACACACCCAAAACGGCGCAAACCCTGGCCTCAGCAAGAGAACATCACCGGCCAGAGAACCATACCGAAGAACCTCAACTGCGGCGAATCTTCACGAGCAACCGTAATCATCACCATCACCATTCATTCAGAACGGCGGGCAACGATCAAGTTAAAAGCCTCAGAAACGCGTCATCATCGGCCATTACTCGTTAAACCGTCAGAATCCTCATCCCCTAAACCGTAAGCCACCATACAGATGATTGCCGTTTTTCTTTTCGTTGTGTGTTTTTCTTTCAGGAAAATTAAAGGAGAGGTTGTGGTGAATGTCATCATGAAAGAAGAAGACAAAGATCGCCGTGAAGAAGAAGAAGGGAATATGAGAGATGGAGCGCCGCTGATGTTTACAAACTTAGGGTCCAAACCCTAAAAAATGGATGCCTGCCCTTTTATTCTTTTATGTTTTTTTTGTTTTTTTTTTCTTTTATAATTAGTCAATTAATTTTATTAAATCTTTTTTAAAACTAATACAAAAAATTGTTTTTTTTTACAAAATAATAATTAAAAACCCTTTTTTAAAACAAATAACTTGAAATTTTCATATAATAAAATTAAGAATTTTTTTAAAATAATAACTAAAAATATTGTTAAAAAAAATAATGACATCAAATCTTTTTTTTGTAGATAATTAGATTAAAACCTTTTTTTCGAAATTAAAATAAATCTTTTTATGTTAACATCTCTTAATTTAATCAAATCTCTTTTCTTTTAAAAAACAACAAGAATCTCCATATTGCATTTTTTCTCCTGACTCGCCCAATTTCTGTCTAGCTTTGTTTACTAACGGTGTTCATCTTTTGCAGCTCATGGTCACTACTATTGCGTGATGTTTTATTTTTTTTTATTATTACTGTAGCTGCCTCTCGGTTGTAATCTCGCGAATCCTAACAATCGCGCTTTCATTACTGCTTTTAAATTTCTGCTCGCATAGTTAAATTAGGTCATTATTTTCTGTTTGCATGATTCAATTTCTCCCACATTCATCAATTATCCTGTCACATCACACACATCCGAAGGTTAGGTCTAACTGTTTGGCCGCCGCGCCAATAGTCCGTAAAACTTCACACATTCAATTTCAAATCCTCAAAACTACAAACTACAAACCCTAATTTTCACAAATGCCTCGCCGCAGGCAAAATTACAATTTTACCCTTAGCATTAGGTCAAAGAGCCGCCGCGCTCATTTTAGGGTTTCCCGCCGTGGAATCCCTAATTTAACCCTAATTACAACTTAACAATTCAACGTAGAGATTTGGAGTTTCTACACTCCGCGTAAGCGTGTCCTTAAGATGCATTTATTCCCCTTGAGACCTTGACCACAGTCAAGAAGTCTCTAACCTCCCTTTTGAGGGGAACTACGATTACTCTGATTCCACTCCCGTAAGGATACGTAGGCACAAGATGCGATGTCTTGCCGAGTAAACTTAGAATTAACCCCCTTTATTATTTATTATTGCTTATTTATATTTTATTTATCTTTGCTATTTAATTATTTTGCTTATTATTTTGTAATTGTTTCTTGGATGTAAAGTTGTTTAATTATTTAATTATTATTATGGTTAGTAATTAGGGAGTGTAACAACATGTATGTAATATTAAAATAAATTTAGATCACTTTTAAATAAAGATAATTAAAATAAACACGTCACGCACGTAAGTCGATTTTAATCGCCGTCTCACTTCCTAAGGATATCCCTCAAGTTGCCTACGAATAATGGTTAAGTGGGGTGTATAAAGCAAGTCCCTCAAATAAAAAAAAATCATCAAAGTCCCTTATGGTTGCCTTTACGAATCAAGTCCCTTTCGAAAAATGATGATGGTCCCTTATATGTGCTTATTACATCCCACAATGGCCTTCAAAGTCAAATTGTCCCTCACATACCCCTTAACATCCAAAGTAAGGACTACCTACTCCATTATAGTAGGGATAGTCTTACTAAAGGAAAGAATGAAGAATAAGAAGGACCTTTAAACATTAGGGTAGGTTACTCCTAGGTGCTTGCTCACTTCAAAACTGTTTCGCACTTAAACAAATTTTCAACAAGTTTTCAAACAAGTTCTTAACACATCCTTACATGGATTATTTATTAACTATTCTGAAAATTTTCTATTCACACACTACAATTTCAAAACAATTCAAAAGTGAGCTTAAGTACCTAAGAGCCCATGGATAACCATGGATGAAAAGGGTGCTAACACCTTCCCTTTTCATAACCTACCCCCCGGACCCAAAATATTCTCTAAGGTCTTTCCTGTTCTTTTATAACCTTTCCTTATGGATAAAATAAAAGTCGGTGGCGACTCTTGCTATCCGCAACATTGTTTAAAGTCAGTTCTCCCACCGTGTTACAGAACTGGCGACTCTGCTGGGGATCTATTTAAGAGGGGTACCCTTAGGAATTAAGATCACTTTAAATTGTTTGCCTTGTTTGCTTTATTATTATATTGTTGGGGTGCTCTTATGTGTGAAAGGTCCTAACCCGGATCTAGTGTACCTTAGGTAAATGGCAATAGACCAAGGAAACTGTACGACGTATATCGATACGGTTGATCTGGTGGCCATAGTTAGTGCGACTTCTTGGTTGGTGCTTATATTCCTTAAGTCAAGTTGAGGATAATATTGAGGCTGCCATATGTTGTCAATGCACTAACTGACTTTTAGAACCCTAGTTAACTCATCTTGGCCTTTAGAAAGTAGTGAGGTAACCGGCTTTGGTGCAGACTGAAGTTGGTTGACACTCGATACTACGCTCATTGAGATCTTAAACTTGGAGGGTTTTGGTTGGCAAGTAAGTTGCCTTCTGAACAACCACCCTTGTGAAGGATCAATGATATTGAGATCCCTTAGAACCTGGTTACTTTTGTAGGACAGGATGAACCATCTAACTTCAGGGGAGGGTACTTGCCTTTGAACCTCATGCAAGCCTTTAAACCTAGGGATATGGTGTGACTTGTTTGTGTGTGCCACATGTTTGTGATTGAGCATGACATCATGACATCATCATGCATCATAAGCATATCATTTTCCCTAACCATTTCAAGGACCAAAGGATTTATCTTTGTTCTTTGTTGCAGGTCATGGCTTCTGCTCGTAGAAACACCATCAGGATCAACTTTGTAGGGATACCTGCTAAGCTCAAGGAGTTGGTTTCCCTAGTGCCTGATCATTCCCAGTTCAACAAGAGACATGGTCACTTATCGGATCTAGTTACTTCAGGGTTCAGTGAAGACATGATGAGTGTGCTGTTTCAGTTCTTTGACCCTAAGCACCATTGCTTTACATTTCCTGATTATCAGCTGGTTCCAACCATGGAGGAGTTCTCTAAACTTCTGGGTATACCTGTTCTTGATCAGAAGCCATTCACAGGCTTAGAGAAGGAGCTTAAACCAGAAGTTATTGCTGCAGCTCTACATCTGAAGAAGTCTGACATTGTTCTAGAGACGAGAAGTGGAGTTAAAGGTATTCTTGCCAAGGTATTAGTGGATAAAGCTCGAAGGTTCTTGAAGGCTATGAGCTACGATGCTTTTGAGGAGATCTTAGCCTTATTGATTTATGGCTTAGTGTTGTTCCCCAATCCTGATCAGTTCATAGACGTTCATGCCATCAACATATTCCTGAGTCACAATCCAGTGCCTACCTTACTTGGAGACATCCTACATTCTCTTCACACCCGTACTACAAGGGCAAGAGGAACTTTGATGTGCTGCATACCTTTACTTTCTAGGTGGTTTATTTCTCACCTTCCTCGCTCAGTAATGAAGAATGAGCAAGGGTTCAGATGGTCCAAGAGGATCATGTCACTTTCTCACTCAGACATCCATTGGTGCTCCAGATCTATGGAGAATGTCACCATCATTGACCGTTGTGGGGAGTTTTCTAATGTACCACTTCTAGGCATAAGAGGAGGCATCACCTACAACCCATCTCTAGCTTTACGACAGTTTGGTTACGCCCGGAGCGATGGTCCACATGACATGTCGATTCAGGGCATTGTGTTTGATTACGACAACGATCTTCAGGGTTACCGTCAGAGATTCATCCGAGCTTGGGGAAAGGTAAACAGGATTGACAGCAAGACACTGGAGCCTAAGTACACTATTCCTATGGAGGCTTATCTCAGATGGGTACGATCTCGTGCTCAGACACTCATGATGCCATATCCTGCCGTCCTACCAGTTACCATGGAACCTGTTGCTGAAGGAGACACAGCTTATACCATCCTTCACCCAGACATGCCTACTGATATGGAAGACTTGCAGAGATCATGGATCCAACTGAAAGAGCAAAGGGATACTTTCGAGGCTCATTACAAAGCAAGCCAAGCAAGGATCCTAGAGCTAACAAAGCTACTTCATGAGGAACGAAACCTCAACTCATACCTCAACACAAAGAGGAAACGTCCATGGGAGACTTAAAACCCCATCTTTTGTACTTATTTCGTTTTCATTTTTTTTGTAAGCCTAAAAGGCAAAACAAGTTATTACTAATAAAAAGTTACTTTCTTGTTTGTTTAAGCAAATTTAAATCCTGCGGTCCTTGAAAACATTGCATATGCATTCCCATATCATTGCATCACAGGTTTATAATTGTGTACAGGTTTCCCCAGTACAATCCCAATGCACGATGTGCATATCATTCAAACTGTCCAGGACATGATACTAATAACTGCTGGGTCTTGAAGAACAAAATTCAAGATATGATTGATGCTGGAGAAATTGAGTTTGATCCACCAGGTACTCCAAATGTGATTACAGCTCCAATGCCAAATCACGAGAAGACTGTCAACGACATTGATGAAGATATTGATGAAGATCTGCATGTCTATTCAGTTATGGAGTTGAGCACACCATTGTCTGTTATCAAAAAGAGGTTAGTACAAGCTGGGATCTTTCCAGGTTGTCATGAAGATTGTCTATATTGTACCTATAAGCCGGATAGTTGCTTCATTTTGAGAGATGGGATTCAACGTCTCATGGATAAATATACTATAGTGTTTGAAAGAAGACCAGCATCTGTAGAAAGTATGGTGGATCATCTGACTCAGGGTAAGAAGATTGAAGAGGTTGACATGGTTGACAAAGTACCACTAAGAATCACTTCAAAGGGTCCCATTAAAATCACTCATCAGGGCCCAATCAAGATTACTGCTGAAGGTCCTGTGAAAGTTGTTGCTGAAGCCAGAGTAGCTCCTCTGATCATTACCACTCCTGGTCCTATTCCTTATACATCTGACAAAGCTGTGCCATGGCACTATGGGTCTGATGTTTACATCCATGGTGTCAAGCAGGAGCCTTTACCTGATATGCCTGTTGACATTGATAATATTGCTGGATCTAGCAAGATCACTCGTAGTGGAAAAGTCTTCTCTCCTCCAGTTGCTTCTAAGAGTGCAGTTACTCCCGCTGTTACTTCCACCACTGATGCTCGGGGCAAGGGTCCTGTTATTGAGCCTGTATCTACTGATGTGCCAGCTGCTGATGACCTCTCTAAGCAGATGGAAGAAGTATTGAAAATCATTCGCAAGAGTGGTTATGATATTGTTGATCAGCTGGGGCATACTCCCCCAAAGATCTCTATGCTCTCCCTGTTATTATGTTCTGAGGCTCATGCCAAGTCATTGATCAAGTTTCTAAAGATGGCTCATGTACCCAGTGCAATTTCTGTGGACCAGTTTGAGAATTGTGTTGCTCACCTGACCTATGACAACGGGTTAGGATTTTCTGATGCTGACTTGACCCCTGCCAAGAGGGATCATAACAGGGCCTTGCATATTTCAATTGAATGCAGGGGCACTACCCTGTCTCATGTGCTGATAGACAATGGTTCCTCTCTGAATGTGTTGCCTAAGGAAGTCCTGAACAAGCTGAGTCCTGAAGATACGGTATTGAAGCCCAGTAATATTGTGGTAAAGGCTTTTGGTGGTTCTAGAAGAGTAGTGCATGGGGAAATTGAGCTTCCAATCAAGGTTGGCTCTCAGGTGTTTACTGCTACATTCTATGTGATGGATATTCGTCCTTCGTACTCATGTCTGCTTGGTCGTCCCTGGATCCATGGGGCAGGTGCTGTGACCTCCACATTACATCAAAAGTTGAGATATCCGGTGAATGGAAAAGTTGTTACTGTCTTTGGAGAGGAAGAATACTTTGTCAGCCATGTAAACACTTTCAAGTATCTGGAAGTAGAAGGTGAATACATTGAAACTCCATGTCAGTCATTTGAAGTGGTTCCCTGGGCTGTTAAGGATTGTGTGACTCCTCCTGCTGTGAAGAAGGTTCCTGTGGTCATCAGAAACCCTCCAACAATGGCAATGGCCTCCCTCAATGATGCAAAAGCTGTGGTGGAAGAAGAGTCCCAGAAGGCTGTCCGTCGTGCTCGTGCTGTTCGTATCACCAATCAAGGGGTTATCAATGCTGTGGGAGATCAAGATGAAGACTACAACTTGGAGGCATGGATTTTTCCTACTGTGGGTGCTGGACTCAATAATTGGACAGCTGAAGATGTTATCCCTATCTCCTTTAGTCAGGAGTAAATACTATTACTGTGTTATGTTTTTAAATTCGGAACAATTAAAACTTTCAAGCCATGTGCCTTACCCGGGGCACAATGGTGTGCTTGTTACGGGTTGTCATTTCATTTGCATACTTCATTCCATAAAATCAATGGACGTTTCGTTTTCGTAAATATGGTGTTCCTTGTCTTTCTTTTTCTTTTATTTTTGCTTTATCAGCTATGTGTTCTTGCACACACCCACGTCACTAAAATGCCGATCCTCATCCACTCTGGATCCAGTTGATAACAGTTCTACTATTGCCAATTACAATTTCGAGAATCCGATCTATCAAACTGAAGACGGAAACGAGGACGATTGTGAAATACCTGTAGAGCTTGCTAGGTTGTTACAACAAGAAGAGAAAGCTATACAGCCACATGAAGAGCCAGTCGAAGTTGTGAATATGGGAACTGAAGATAACAGAAAAGAGATCTGAACAAGGCTAGCCCTAAAGATGACTTTCCACTTCCTCATATTGATATTCTGGTAGACAACACTGCTCAGCATAAGGTATTCTCTTTTATGGATGGTTTCTCTGGTTACAATCAAATCAAGATGGCACCTGAAGATATGGAGAAGACTACATTTGTGACACAGTGGGGCACCTTTTGCTATAAGGTAATGCCATTTGGTTTGAAGAATGCAGGGGCAACATATCAGCGTGCTATGGTGGCTTTGTTTCATGATATGATTCATCATGAGATAGAGGTATATGTGGATGATATGATAGCCAGATCTCAGAATGAAGAGCAACATCTTGATCATCTGCACAAGTTGTTTGAGAGGTTGAAGAAATACAGGTTGAGATTAAATCCAAACAAGTGTACTTTTGGAGTTAGATCTGGAAAGCTCCTGGGTTTCATTGTCAGTGGAGAAGGTATTGAAGTGGATCCTGCAAAAGTGAAAGCTATACGAGAGATGCCAGCTCCCCGTACTGAGAAGGAGGTTAGAGGTTTCTTGGGACGATTGAACTACATTGCAAGATTTATTTCCCAATTAACTACCATCTGTGAGCCAATCTTCAAGTTGTTGAAGAAAGATCAGGTGATGGAATGGAACGATGAGTGCCAGACTGCCTTTGATGAAATCAAGAGATATTTGCTAGAACCTCCAATTTTAATGCCACCAGTTGATGGAAGACCCTTGATTATGTATTTAACAGTATTAGACAACTCAATGGGGTGTGTATTGGGGCAACATGACGAGTCCGGTCGAAAAGAGCAGGCAATATACTACCTTAGCAAAAAGTTTACCGACTGTGAAACAAGATACTCACTGCTCGAGAAAACTTGCTGCGCTTTGGCATGGGCTGCTCGCCGACTAAGACAGTATATGTTGACCCATACTACCTTGTTGATTTCGAAGACGCAGTTCAAGATTAAGCATCACAACTCTTCTCCGTATCGTCCAAAGATGAATGGGGCAGTTGAAGCTGCTAATAAGAACATTAAGAAGATTGTACAGAAGATGACTGTTACTTACAAGGATTGGCACGAGATGTTACCATTTGCTCTGCATGGTTATCGTACTACAATACGTACTTCAACAGGGGCAACCCCATTCTCCTTAGTCTATGGTATGGAAGCAGTTCTGCCTATTGAAGTTCAGATCCCCTCCTTGAGAATTATGAAGGATGCAGGCTTGGATGAAGATGAGTGGATTCAGACTCGACTTGACCAGATAAATTTGATTGATGAGAAAAGGTTAGCAGCAGTTTGTCATGGCCAGATGTACCAGAAACGGATGATCAAAGCTTTTAACAAGAAGGTTAAGCCAAAGGTATACCAGGCTGGTGACTTGGTAATCAAGCGTATCATATTACCACAGGGTGATCCTAGGGGCAAGTGGACTCCAACATATGAGGGACCATTTGTAGTCAAGACAGTGTTCTCAGGAGGTGCCATGATACTGACTACAATGGATGGTGAAGACTTCCCACAACCTGTAAACGCAGACATAGTTAAAAAATACTACGCATAAAAAGAGACCCGCTAGGTTGACAGGCCTAGGCAAAAATAAGGGCATCCCGGCAAACCAAAAGGGTTTGGGCAAAAATTAGGGATATATATATAAAAAGATGTACACCCGGCAAGTCGAAAACCTGAAAAGGCGGCTTGGGCAAAAAAGGGTATCCCGGTGGATTGAAAACCTGAAAGGGCAATCCAGGCAAAAGTTAGGGATTAAAGCGTATGACTATGTCTCGTTTGGATCACTCATGAAACTGCAACCAGTTGTACTACTTACTCAAGCTCAAACAGATAAAGCTCAATCCAATCGTTTCCATCTCAACAGCAAGAAGATGAGATACTTGAGTGGCAATAGTAGAATTGAAACTCAATAGGATTATTTCCCACATAGCTGATTCTTTTTGTAAAGCTTCATGACAAAATTCTCTTACTAGGGTTTATGTCTCCTTGTACAAACCTACCCGTGTATGGGTCACTTTTGATATAAATAAATTCCATCTTTTGAATCCAGATTCACTTTTACCCTATTTACATAAGCGAAACGTCCATTGGTTGTGTTTGAATGTATGTATGCCTTTGAATATGATTGATGTTTACCAGAAACGCATGTATGCTTTTAATATGATTGATGTTTACCAGAAATGCATGAAAATGCAGTAATAGTATTTACTAAGGACGAACGAGGGAAGGATTTCAACGAAGCTTCGCCGGTTCATCTTTACAAGACAGTTATAAACCATCAGTAGGACTAATCCATTTTCACAAAGTCTAATCTCCCCTGGAATTTATATCCATCTCTTTTATCCTCATACGGATATACGGGAAATTACTTTCCAATAAGGGCACGATGAACGAAGACGGGATGTTATACTTATCCTACTATCAAACGAAAACGAAGGTTATCTATACCCTACTATCCCCAACAACGGGAGGTTATCTATACCTTGTTATCCCCAACAACGGGAGGTTATCTATACCTTGTTATCCCCAACAACGGGAGGTTATCTATACCTTGTTATTCCCAGCAGACGGAGGGTTATATATTCTTCAACAACGAATCGGGATTTATTTTCCTTGGCCAGCAGTTGTTATGCAAGGATATCCAGACACTTCCAGCAGTGTCATATCATACATACATCATTTACATCATACCATAACATATATGTCTATAGTACATTACCTAAGTGCATCATGTCATACATGCATACATAAAGCATAAACTAATGTTGTTATACAGAATGCTACCTTGTTTTCAGGTTAATTATCCAACAAACAATCTTATGATCTTTGGGACTGCTTTATTGTAACCTCAGGGTTACTTTATCCTCCTGATGAGCTTCTTATTACTTTGGGACTGCTTTATTGTAACCTCAGGGTTATTTTATCCTCCTGATAGCCTCTCATGACTTCAAGACTGCTTTAGAGCTACTGATTGCTCTATCCTCCTGAAATCATCCTATTACTTCAAGACTGCTTTAGAGCTATTCATTGCTCTATCCTCATGAGGTCATATTACTACTTCAAGACTGCTTTAGAGCTATTCATTGCTCTATCCTCCTGAAGCCATCTAATTATTTCAAGACTGCTTTAGAGTTATCCATTGCTCTATCCTCCTGAAATTACATTATTATTTCAAGACTGCTTTAGAGCTATTGACTGCTCTATCCTCCTGAAGCCATTCTATTACTTCAAGACTGCTTTAGAGCTATTGATTGCTCTATCCTCCTGAAGCCATTATTACTTCAAGACTGCTTTAGAGCTATTGATTGCTCTATCCTCCTGAGGTCAGATTTATCACTTCAAGACTGCTTTAGGGTTATCATTATTGATTGCTCTATCCTCATGAAGACATGCTGTATTACTCCAGACTCCTGACAGTTCTCATTATACTACTGAAGAACTTTCCCCTAGTGGCATCTTTAAGCCCACTCAATCATGTTCAACCAACCATCAATATCACTCCATGCACTGGTGAGTGCAAATTTTTGGGCTTTTGTGTTCAATCCCCTTCAACCTTCCAGGTTACGACTGGCAAATATACCAATCTAACCCCTCAGGTTTCAGAAAATTGAACAGGGGCAGCTGTTGCACCCCAAAATTTGCCCTCACAATACAAGACTTTGTGTTCTAAGAAGGTTCACAAGGTTCACAAGTTCTCCAACAACTTGCATAACCTTTCATGAAGTTCATAAAGTCCACAAGCTACTTTATGAAGGTTCACAAGGTTCACAAGTCCCACAGTGCTTTCAAGACCATTCTGGGCGGGGTTCCATTTCAGTTGATAACGCGTTCTCTTGATATACAATGTATGGGATTTAGTTTGAATTCACTCAGATTTAATCAGGCAGTGAGATCGAGACCACGAGAGGAATAAACACATGGACGAGAAATTAAGTATATTTGAATATCATTCGCGAATATTTATACTTTATAATTAGGAAGTGAATTCAAATATTTGTGGATTTTTTATTCATAAGTGTTTATAATTTACAACTAAGAAGTAAATATAAATAATTTCCAAATTGGTTATTCATAAGTATTTAAGATTATAATTGAGAAGTAAATAAGTATTTGTTGAATTTTATTTCATAAGTACTTAATTTACAAATGAAGGGGACAAATAACTTTTGAATTTGATTCATGGGTACTTATTTGGTTACAAGAGAATTTCATTTACAAGGAATGTCTATTTTAAAAGTCCTAAGTCCTAAAGAGCTCTAATTGTTCTTCCCTTGAATCTTGCCACAAGCTCCCGGTTACCTGAAAAAGAACAGATAAACAAAACACAACAGGAAAAGAGGTTAGAAGTTGTTTGACACTCTCAGAACATTATCATCATCGAGTGTCGGGAGGGCACGACTAAAGCCGCATCCTACCCCCGTTACCAATCCATGCCATTAGCGTCAGATCGGGTAACATTGTTCTTATCATACGGGACAGCCGAGAGAGAGAGAGAAATAAATGAAGTTTTTCGAGCCGAAATGATTTGCGCAGATGTGGATTCTGAAGGGACCATCAGCCTATCAAGTAAATATGTGGCTTTTCTCGAAGCGGTTTCACAGCCAAGAGTAATTGGAAATACAAACTAAAGGTGCACAACAGAAACAATCAGAGGCAGCCATCATGTAGGCTCAGTCCAGCAACATCATCACTAATGTAATAACAGGTAGCAATAACCGAAGCATGGTGGGCAATACTTCAACGAACAAGAGCAATGGCTACATTGGCAAAGGACAGCAACCCAACTTACTTACATCTCCGGGAAGGCCATCACAAAAGCAAGTTCTGTTGGTGAAGATGGAGCACAGGTTGAAAGGGAATCAACAACACCACAACCTGGCCCTGTATTAGAGTACCACCCCTCCACTTTGAGACCACTAATACCACGGGACACTTTAAACACTTCGCAGCCCCGCATTTCACAAGCAAGCAACATCATTATTCGCAAGCAGTATCAGCCACATATCAGCAGGCAAGATTTTACAAGCTACATATCTGCAGGCCAGCATTTGCAAGCAAGTGATGCCGCAGTATCAGCAGCAACATCAACATATCATCAAGCCCTTGAGAAACAGAAAACAATGTTATATATACATACAATCAATCTGACCCGGAACAGGAATAAAGTTTAAAGTAAATGGAAGAACAATAAGCTGATTCTTCTTCACTCACGTGGCCCAAAGCTGCTAACCCCATAAGACAATATAGCCTGCGTTCAAGCTCTCGCTCGCAAAAGAGACAGTCGAAGTCGTTACTCATCATCACCAACATTTTCGTGGAAGCCCTCACCAAAGAGTATCAGAAGTGTTCACCGTTCACCACAAAGCATGTTGGTTGAGTTCGTTGCAAAGTGTATCAGATGCAAGTTTATCACTATGGGCTGTTAATTCCTCCTTTGGCCCAAATCCTCACTATCCGCACCTGCCAAAACATTAGATACGAGTTAAGCATTTGTTTGAGGAATATGCCAGGAATACCCAATTCAAATCTTCAGAACATTAAACCTGAACTGGATCAGAACCAAGCCAATTACCATCGAACATAAAAAGGGTATCCGAATCCAAAGTGAATGAAGATCCATATCAGATATCAATCACAAAATCCAATTCGTATCAGTATCAGATTCAGTGGAGAAGCCATATCAGAAAAGAACCAGATGAATCCAAAACAAATCCATTCAAATATCAGACAAATCAAACAAAATCTGTTTCACGCGAGTCCAGAAAGGGAAAAAAATCCAAATCAAGTCTGAAAGATCAAATCAACTCATATCAGAAAAAATTAGACAAAATCAGGATCATGTCAAAGTGAAATATAACGCAAACATCCTGTTATCCAAGGCCCATCAGAGAAAAAGAGAGTGATATAAAATGCGTAAAACCCTAACGCGAGAAGGAGGAGAGTGCCGCTTTCATCAACAAAGCGAAGCCGAAAAATCACGAACACACCCAAAACGGCGCAAACCCTGGCCTCAGCAAGAGAACATCACCGGCCAGAGAACCATACCGAAGAACCTCAACTGCGGCGAATCTTCACGAGCAACCGTAATCATCACCATCACCATTCATTCAGAACGGCGGGCAACGATCAAGTTAAAAGCCTCAGAAACGCGTCATCATCGGCCATTACTCGTTAAACCGTCAGAATCCTCATCCCCTAAACCGTAAGCCACCATACAGATGATTGCCGTTTTTCTTTTCGTTGTGTGTTTTTCTTTCAGGAAAATTAAAGGAGAGGTTGTGGTGAATGTCATCATGAAAGAAGAAGACAAAGATCGCCGTGAAGAAGAAGAAGGGAATATGAGAGATGGAGCGCCGCTGATGTTTACAAACTTAGGGTCCAAACCCTAAAAAATGGATGCCTGCCCTTTTATTCTTTTATGTTTTTTTTGTTTTTTTTTTCTTTTATAATTAGTCAATTAATTTTATTAAATCTTTTTTAAAACTAATACAAAAAATTGTTTTTTTTTACAAAATAATAATTAAAAACCCTTTTTTAAAACAAATAACTTGAAATTTTCATATAATAAAATTAAGAATTTTTTTAAAATAATAACTAAAAATATTGTTAAAAAAAATAATGACATCAAATCTTTTTTTTGTAGATAATTAGATTAAAACCTTTTTTTCGAAATTAAAATAAATCTTTTTATGTTAACATCTCTTAATTTAATCAAATCTCTTTTCTTTTAAAAAACAACAAGAATCTCCATATTGCATTTTTTCTCCTGACTCGCCCAATTTCTGTCTAGCTTTGTTTACTAACGGTGTTCATCTTTTGCAGCTCATGGTCACTACTATTGCGTGATGTTTTATTTTTTTTTATTATTACTGTAGCTGCCTCTCGGTTGTAATCTCGCGAATCCTAACAATCGCGCTTTCATTACTGCTTTTAAATTTCTGCTCGCATAGTTAAATTAGGTCATTATTTTCTGTTTGCATGATTCAATTTCTCCCACATTCATCAATTATCCTGTCACATCACACACATCCGAAGGTTAGGTCTAACTGTTTGGCCGCCGCGCCAATAGTCCGTAAAACTTCACACATTCAATTTCAAATCCTCAAAACTACAAACTACAAACCCTAATTTTCACAAATGCCTCGCCGCAGGCAAAATTACAATTTTACCCTTAGCATTAGGTCAAAGAGCCGCCGCGCTCATTTTAGGGTTTCCCGCCGTGGAATCCCTAATTTAACCCTAATTACAACTTAACAATTCAACGTAGAGATTTGGAGTTTCTACACTCCGCGTAAGCGTGTCCTTAAGATGCATTTATTCCCCTTGAGACCTTGACCACAGTCAAGAAGTCTCTAACCTCCCTTTTGAGGGGAACTACGATTACTCTGATTCCACTCCCGTAAGGATACGTAGGCACAAGATGCGATGTCTTGCCGAGTAAACTTAGAATTAACCCCCTTTATTATTTATTATTGCTTATTTATATTTTATTTATCTTTGCTATTTAATTATTTTGCTTATTATTTTGTAATTGTTTCTTGGATGTAAAGTTGTTTAATTATTTAATTATTATTATGGTTAGTAATTAGGGAGTGTAACAACATGTATGTAATATTAAAATAAATTTAGATCACTTTTAAATAAAGATAATTAAAATAAACACGTCACGCACGTAAGTCGATTTTAATCGCCGTCTCACTTCCTAAGGATATCCCTCAAGTTGCCTACGAATAATGGTTAAGTGGGGTGTATAAAGCAAGTCCCTCAAATAAAAAAAAATCATCAAAGTCCCTTATGGTTGCCTTTACGAATCAAGTCCCTTTCGAAAAATGATGATGGTCCCTTATATGTGCTTATTACATCCCACAATGGCCTTCAAAGTCAAATTGTCCCTCACATACCCCTTAACATCCAAAGTAAGGACTACCTACTCCATTATAGTAGGGATAGTCTTACTAAAGGAAAGAATGAAGAATAAGAAGGACCTTTAAACATTAGGGTAGGTTACTCCTAGGTGCTTGCTCACTTCAAAACTGTTTCGCACTTAAACAAATTTTCAACAAGTTTTCAAACAAGTTCTTAACACATCCTTACATGGATTATTTATTAACTATTCTGAAAATTTTCTATTCACACACTACAATTTCAAAACAATTCAAAAGTGAGCTTAAGTACCTAAGAGCCCATGGATAACCATGGATGAAAAGGGTGCTAACACCTTCCCTTTTCATAACCTACCCCCCGGACCCAAAATATTCTCTAAGGTCTTTCCTGTTCTTTTATAACCTTTCCTTATGGATAAAATAAAAGTCGGTGGCGACTCTTGCTATCCGCAACATTGTTTAAAGTCAGTTCTCCCACCGTGTTACACACGGCAACTAGCTGGGGAATTGGTCACGCGGTAACCGGTAATACATGGTCGGTCATGCCGTCAGGAACCAACCTTCCTCGGGACTCATCAGGTCAACAGTCAAGTTAATCATGCCGTCGGGCGTTCAAAGAAATTTTTCAGGCATCAGCCGGACTTCATCAGTAAGTCAGGAACGGAATTCTCAGTCAATCATGAACCAATTGGGGTATCCCACTTCTACCGTCAGGCACTCTGCTTCGACTGAGAGAACTGCTTCGTCAAGACGGTCGGACTTCAATCATCAAGTCTTCAGGGGAAGTTTCAACTTTGCTGTTCGGAAACCTGCTGGGGATGTCACATCTCCGCTGGGGATTCTGGAGAACTATCAAGTAACTCTGCTTCGGGGGTCCGGAAATCATTCCGGGTAGGTCAACTCTGCTGAGGACTGCAAGAATCATCTTGGACAAATAACTCCGCCGGGGACTTCAAGAATCACCTTGAGCAATAACTCTGCTGGAGATTTCAGGAATCATCCTGAGCAAACACTCTGCCGGGGACTCTAAGCATCAACTTGAGCAACCAACTCTTTCGACTTCACTGGGGATTTTAAGAATCATCTTAAGCAAACGACCTTGCTGGGGAATTCAAGAATCATCTTGAGCAAGCGACTCTGCGGAGGAACACCTGCAAAACAAGAATGGTAACGGCCTAACTCATGTTTATTATGCATATGCCGCAATGCTCCACACGGTGGAAATGCTACGCGTTTATGATAAATGCTATGCAATCATGCAAACTGCTGCGATCCCGTCAGCAAAATAAACGCCGGCGGGAGAGTCCTCCTGTCAAGGAGAAAGAATACTCTGGTGGAGGGGAGGAATCATCCTGCCGAGGAGAAAGAAGTACACCAATCTCAATTGGACTCCGCATGGGGAAGCAAACTTCAGTTGACAGCTGCAGGGGAACGAAGCTCTACCGGAACCTGAGCCTGCTGAGGGAAGCGATGTCAATCGCAGAAATAAATTGCATGGCATTCGCAGCCAAACCTTCCTGGAGATAACGACTCCGGCGGGGAGATACGGCATCAGCTATCCAACACTCTACTGGGGGAAAACCAATCATGGTCCCAACTGCTTCCAAGGACTCGACTCCCTTGGGGATCTGCAAACTCGGCTAGGGAAGAAGGAATCATCCTGCTCACGGGGGAGAGTACGACTCTATGGGGAATCTCAATTCCGCTGGGGACTTCAGTCTGGAACTTCGGAAGCTGCACACTTCAGTGAATGGTCTCCTACGAGACTTGCATTTGTGACCCGGTGCTAGGGGATGAACACACGCTTCGGCGCCTGACTCAGCTGGGGAGATGTCGTTCCTTCAGGATGCATCTGGTTGGGGAGAGAATCTTCTCTGCCTGGGGAAACATACCAATGCTTACGATCTCATGCTCAGACTCCGCGGGGAGATGTTGCTGAACTTGCTGGAGAAGAAGGAATCATCCTGCTTGGGGACGCGTACGGCGTACTGTCTGGTACATGCTACACCTGCACCAACACAAACAAACAGACAAGATACCCTTCTCAAAGGGACCTATCAAGGTTATCATCTTGTGACAATGTTTAAGTAATTCATTGTTTCAACAATCAGTGGCCTAGGCCAGTAAGTTTATGTATGCGCATTTTGTCAAAAACATCGGCGTTCTTTTTCGCAAACAAAACAGATAAATGCTTAACAGACAAACAAAATTGCTGAATAGTATACATTTTATTGATAACGAACCCCTGAATGGGTAAAAATGTTTTACAACAGAGGCAAGCTCCTGGAATGAGGAAGCTGCACAAAAAAAAAACATAAATATACATCAGTATATACAAATGTCGGCAACGAGGCGTAGACGAACACCATGAGTTGATCCCTCTAGGACCCACTCGACTTCAATACTTCTCCGACGCTTCAGCTTCAGAAGAGATTGATTCAGATAAACGACCCTCAGGTCCTCCAAACCACTAAACAATGAAAGTCCACCCGCGAAACGCAGTCATTTGCTTTTTCAAATCCCTAACTTTTGCCTGAATCCCCCTTCCGGGTTTTTGATTCACCGGGATACCCTTTTTTGCCAAAGTCGCCCCTCCGGGTTTTCGACTTTGCGGGTGCACATTTTTTCAATTTATATCCCTAATTTTTGCCCGAACCTTTTTCCTTTTTTATGGTTCGCCGGGATGCCCCATTTTTGCCTGGATGCTCTTTTTTCTTTCCAGCGGGTCATTTTTTAAGCAAAGTATTTTTTAACTGTGTCCGCGTTCACCGGGGATGCAAGATCTTCACCATCCATCGTGGATAACAATAAAGCTCCTCCCGAGAAGACCTTGCTGACGACGTACGGACCTTCGTAATTGGGAGTCCACTTGCCCCGGTGATCGGAGTGTGGAGGAAGAATCTTCTTCAGGACGAGATCACCCGTCTGAAAGCTTCTAGGACGCACCTTCTTATCATAAGCTCTCTTCATTCGGATTTGGTACAGACGACCATATGCAATCGATGCTAACCTCTTCTCGTCCATCAGGCTGAGTTGGTTTAGTCGACTCTTAATCCATTCTGCCTCGTCGAGTTTTACGTCAACCAAAACTCGCAAAGAATGGATCTCCACTTCTAACGGTAAGACAACTTCCATACCGTACACTAAGGAGAAAGGAGTTGCCCCGGTTGATGTACGTACCGTTGTACGATAACCATGCAGTGCAAATGGCAGCATCTCGTGCCAATCTTTGTAGGTCACAACCATCTTCTGAACAATCTTCTTTATGTTCTTATTGGCCGCTTCAACGGCGCCATTCATCTTCGGCCGGTAAGGAGATGAGTTGTGGTGTTCAATCTTGAAACTCTGGCATAGCTCCTTCATTATCTTGTTATTCAGATTCGAACCATTATCAGTAATGATCCGCTCGGGAATTCCGTAACGATAGATGATATCCCTCTTTATGAATTTAGCCACCACCTGCTTGGTCACATTAGCATATGAGGCTTCCCCCACCCACTTGGTGAAGTAGTCGATAGCTACTAGAATAAAGCGATGACCGTTAGACGCAGTGGGCTCGATCTTGCCTATCATGTCGATGCCCCACATGGAGAACGGCCACGGGGAGGACATGACATTTAACGGGCACGACGACACGTGAACTTTATCAGCATAAATCTGGCATTTATGACATCTCTTCGCGAATTTAAAGCAATCCGATTCCACCGTCAGCCAGTAGTATCCTGCTCTCAGGATCTTTCTCGTCATAGCATGCCCGCCGGCGTGCATACCAAACGTGCCTTCATGGACTTCTTCCATGAGCGTACTCACCTCTTTCTCATCTACACATCTGAGTAGCACGAGATCATGGTTTCTTTTATACAAAACTCCATCAGGATTGAGATAAAAATTTCCAGACAGCCTCCTCAGAGTCTTCTTATCATGGGTTGACGCACCCGCAGGATACTCCTTAGTCATAAGGAAAGTCTGGATGTCATGGAACCATGGCTTGCCGTCGGCGGCTTCCTCGATCGCAAAGACAAATGCAGGTCTATCAAGACGAGAAAGGACAATTCTTGGAGCTTCATTCCAAAAATTGACTTTATACATCGAAGCCAACGTGGCTAAGGCATTAGCCATCTGATTTTCAACCCTGGGTACATGATGGAGTTCCACTCGATCAAAGAACGGAAGTAGCCTTCTGGCATAGTTCATGTACGACACCAAATTTGATTGACGAGTCTCCCACTCCCCCTTATCACAAGCGCCGAGTCACCGTATACGTCTAGGTCCTTGATTCTCAAATCAATTGCTTCTTCTAGACCCATGATACATGCTTCGTACTCCGCTTCATTATTGGTGACTGGAAACGTCAGTCTCGCAGTGAACGGGATATGGGATCCGTGGGGAGTCGTGATGATCACCCCAATGCCACTTCCGTAAGAATTAACCGCTCCGTCAAATATCAGTTTCCATTGGGATTTCCTATCTGGCCCCTCGTCGGGCAACGGTTCATCGCAATCCTTCGCTTTGAGAAACATGATATCCTCATCAGGGAATTCAAATTTCATCGGCTGGTAATCCTCGATCGGCTGTTCGTCCAGGTAATAAGACAATACGCTGCCCTTGATGGCCTTCTGGGAAACATACTGAATATCATATTCCGTCAACACCATTTGCCATCTGGCAATCCTGCCCAAAAGCGCTTGCTTCTCGAAGACGTACTTGATCGGATCCATCTTCGAAATTAGCAAGGTGGTGTGATTGAGCATGTACTGTCGTAAACGTTTGGCAGCCCAGGCTAGTGCACAACACGTCTTCTCCAGCATCGAGTAGCGAGATTCACAATCTGTGAACTTTTTACTCAAGTAGTAAATGGCATGCTCCTTTCTGCCTGTCTCGTCGTGCTGACCGAGAACACACCCCATAATATTCTCAAGGACTGTCAAGTACATGATTAAGGGTCGTCCAGCCACTGGGGGTATCAAGATTGGAGGTTCCTGAAGATACTGCTTTATCTTATCGAATGCCTTCTGGCAATCCTCGTTCCAGATAATCGCCTGATCTTTCTTTAGTAGTTTGAACATCGGTTCACACGTGGCCGTGAGCTGAGAGATAAACCTTGCAATGTAGTTTATTCTGCCCTGGAAACCACGAACTTCTTTTTATGTTTTCGGCACTGGCATTTCTTGTATCGCTTTAATCTTCACAGGATCAACCTCGATGCCTCTTTCGCTCACGATAAACCCCAGTAACTTTTCGGACCGTACTCCGAAAGTACATTTGTTAGGATTCAGCCTCAACCTGAACTTCCTAAGCCTCTCAAAAAGCTTCAGCAAATTGACCAGATGTCCCTCCTCCATTTGGGACTTCGCAATCATGTCATCAACATAGACTTCAATCTCATGATGAATCATGTCATGAAACAAAGTTACCATTGCTCGTTGGTAAGTGGCCCCTGCGTTCTTCAGACCGAAAGGCATTACCTTGTAGCAAAACATTCCCCAAGGAGTGATAAACGTAGTTTTCTCCATGTCCTCCGGCGCCATCTTGATCTGATTGTAACCGGAGAAGCCATCCATGAACGAAAACACGGAGAACTGCGTTGTATTGTCGACCAACACATCAATATGAGGCAGCGGGAAATCATCTTTAGGGCTCGCCCTATTCAAATCCCGATAATCGACGCACATTCGTACCTTACCGTCCTTCTTCGGTACAGGCACTATGTTGGCGACCCACAGAGGGTAAGTAGTGACCGCTAAGAAGCCAACATCAAGTTGTTTCTGCACTTCTTCTTTGATCTTAACGGCCATATCTAGTCTTGTCCTCCTAAGCTTCTGCTTGACGGGAGGACAATCTTCTCGCAACGGCAAGTGGTGGACCACGATGTCATTATCGAGTCCGGGCATATCTTCGTATGACCAAGCAAAGACGTCACTATACTCCCTTAGCATCTCGACCAATCTTTGCTTGACATCACTCTGCAGTGCAGCCTCTATCCTGACGTTTCTGACGAGCTCTTCAGCACCCAGATTCACAATCTCGATCTCCTCTTCATGAGGCAGAATAACTTTCTCTTCTTGTTTCAACAAGCGGGCCAACTCTTCAGGAAGGTCTTCGTCTTCATCAATCTCTTCTTCGGCTTGATAGATCGGGCAATCGAAGTCGAAGTGAGTCGTAGAAGGTCCAGAGTCGATGTCATCTGCTATGTGGATCTCTTCGCTTGTCATCTGGATGATATCCTTGACGAACCAATTGTTGAGGCCCTCGCCTGGCTTGCTTGGCTGGATCCAAGAGTCGAAGTCACAGTCGCTATCTCCATTGTCTTCAGACACCGTGTTGACGCTTTCAAATATCACCCCGCCACTGGTAAACTGGATCGGCCTTTTACCTCGCGACGCACTGCTAGAAGAAGAAGCTTCAGCTCCAGGAGAGTATCCCAACCCAAACTTGTCTTGCTTGTTAGGTATCTCCAAAATTCGTCCCCAGCCTGGGGTAGATCCGGCTTGGACAACAGCCCGGGCTTCCTTGAAGGAAGAAAGAGTCATCTCTGGCTTTTCAGTGACTACAGGAGCTACGTCCTTGAATTTAACAGCTTCGAACGCTTGGCATAGGGTTTCGTGGATCTCCCCATCCACCTCAACATACTTGAAAGACGACAAATGGCTCACCATTATGTCTTCCTTGCCACAAACGATCACTATGCTACCTCCGACAGCATACTTGAGTTTCTGGTGCAACGTGGAGGTCACGGCTCCAGCGGCATGGATCCACGGCCGGCCCAAGAGACAGCTGTAGGTAGGCATGATGTCCATAATGTAAAAGATTGTGTCGAACGTTTCCGGCCCGACTTGGAGTGGCAGGGTCACCTCTCCGAAAACATGGCGTTTGGTTCCATCGAACGCCTTCACAACCAGATCACTGGGTGTGCAAATCACTCCACGAGTATCCAACTTCATCAATGCCTTCTTCGGAAGAACATTGAGCGACGACCCCGTGTTCACCAACACGTGCGACATAATCGTTCCCCTACACTCTATCGAGACGTGCAGGGCACTGTTGTGGTTCCTCCCTTTCGGCGTCAGCTCTAGGTCAGTGAAACCTAACCCATTTCCAGCGTTCACGTGGGCTACGACCTCTTCTAGCTGATTTACCGATATTTCCTGCGGTACATATGCGACGTTCAACACCTTCAGCAGCGCGTTGCGGTGTGCTTCAGAACACAACAACAAATTCAGGATGGAAATCTTCGAGGGTGTCTGATGGAGATGATCCACAATCTTATAGTCACTCTTTTTAATCAACCTCATAAATTCCTCGGCATCTTTAACAAGTAAATCTTTTTCTGCCCCACGCGGGATCTCTTCAACGACTTTACTTTTACCTTTATCAGTTGCATCAGCACTGTCCGCTTTGTCCGCCACGACCTCAGGTGGTGCAAACACTCTTCCGCTGCGAGTAATACCACTGATTCCCGTAAGGTTCTCCACGGACGACCCAAACGGTTCTAGCTCCAACTTCTGTCCGTTGCAGTAGACTTCAGCCCCATAATGCCATGGGACAACATTAGTGCTCTCGAAGGGTATCGGCCCAACTTTGGTGATGGTAATCGTGGGCGGCCTGGGTGCAGAAATAGTTATCGTCTGGCGAGGGATGGTGATGGTGGAAACCTCATCATCTTGCTTCAGCATTACCTCTCCCGATCCGCTTTCGGCCCTCCGGCTAAACTGTAAAATCCCTTCAGTCATCAGACTTTGAATTCCTTCTACCAACTGTTCACATCCATCAGGACTAGTAGCACAGTCCATACACAGCTCTCCGCAACCTGGGAAGAAACCTCTTTTCATCAGCTTAGCTTTAACGAAGCTAAGCGGCATCTTCAGATCTCTGACGTCAGTCAACAAATCCAAACTCTCGTCTTCGATAATGGCGTTCACTCCACCTCCCCTATGATTTGGCATAGGGTTCTTCGTGACATTTGGCACATTATCCGAGAAGTTGATGATCTTAGCGTCCACCATGTCCTGCACCTTGTGCTTGAAGGCTTTGCAATTTTCTACTGCGTGGCCTGGCCCCCCTGAGTGAAACTCACAAGTTGCATTCGCGTCATAACCTGGCGGAGGTGCCCCTGTCAAGGGAGCCAGGGTTCTTTTCTGGATCAACTATAGCTGAAGCAAAGTCTGTTAACAGCTGCACGTACGACATGGGCAGTGTCTCGAGGTGACGACTCGACAGAGGTGCCCGATTCTGATACTTTCTGTACCCTTGTTGATTCGGTTGCTGCTGCTGCTGCTGCTGTTGAACTGCCGGGATAGTTATGCTGGCCACCTGTTGGTGAGGACCTTTACCCTTCCTTCGAGCGTTGGACACAACGCTCGTTTCTCCTTCCCGTCTTTTACCACCATAGGGTTTCTTTCCGCCTCCTCCAGCTGAGGATGACTCACCTTGAATTTTCCCGAGTTTGATCTCATTTTCGATGTGCTCACCCGTGATAATGAGATCTGAGAAGGTTCCGGACATGCCGCTGACCAATTTCTCATAATAAACCCCTGGGAGGGTGGCTACGAACATTTGCACAAGCTCGCGTTCAACCATCGGCGGCTGAACCCTGGCTGCCAATTCACGCCACCACTGGGCGCATTCCTTAAATCCTTCATTGTTCCTTTGCGACAAATTCTGCAGTTGGACTCGGTTCGGGGCCAAGTCACTGTTATATTGGTAGTGGTGCACAAATGCTTCAGCAAGTTCCTTCCACGTGCGCACACTGGTAGGTTCCAGACTCATGTACCATTCGAGGGATGGTCCGCACAAACTGTCTTGAAAGAAGTGCATCAGCAACTTCTCGTCCTCAGAGTGAGCTGACATTTTTCTGTAATATGATCTCAGATGGACGCGAGGGCAAGTGGTGCCCTTGTACTTTTCAAAGTCAGGTACCTTGAACTTGGGAGGCACCTTGAAATCAGCAATCAGTCCCAACTTGGACATATCAACGCCCAAGGTGTTCTGGTTCTCGATATTTCTCATCTTATCCTCGAGTGCCTTGAACCTTAGACGTCCTTCAGCAGTCAGCTCACCTTCAGCACCTCTCTGTGAGAACACATCGTCTTGACGGTCTTCTAACCACGGCTGAGGCCCGAACAGATTCCCAACACCAGAATTGCCGTTGCCCAGCCCAACATTGACGTTAGCTTCAAAATTCCTATTACCGACGCCCGTCGTATTGCCATTGAGTCCCATATTAGCTATCACATTTCTGTTGGCACCGCCATTCCCCCCGGTCACGGGGACACCCTTCTGAGGAGTTTCCACAGGTGGAGGAGTAGGCACAGTCCCACCATGGAGTACGCCATTGCTATCGACCCTTGAAATCAGAGGCTGAACCAAGGTTCTGAGCTGATCCTGGCCATTGGCGACCGCTTGCATAAGCTCCATGAAGCGATCCATTCTTTCGCGGAGTTCCTGAACATCAGTTTGCACTTGCTCCATAACTCTGGCTTGATTTGCTCTAGTCGGATAGCGGTGGATAGGTCTCTGATCAATCCTGAAACAACCTGAAATAACCTGAAAACACAAAAGGGTTAGGAAAAAACGACAAAGTGCTCGTTATGCAAATGCTTCATGCAAATGCAAACGTGTGTCTGTGCGTTAGGGAGATCTCCCCCGATCCTAGTGCCTGAGTGCCAGTGCTGATAATAAGAAGTCCGAGTCCAGTCATGGAAATAACAATCTCATATATGAAGAAAGCCCATCAAGGCAGTATGCAACATCAGTGAGTACAAGCAGAATCAATAGCATGACCTCGACCAACAAGCCTGGTGATGGTCAGCCTATAACAACGATCAAAACAAAAGGAATACAAATAGTTAAGCACAGCCACGGGCGCGAAACTCTTCTAACAACCCCTTCGTTTCTGGATGATCAGGCCGAGTGAGTAACCCTTCGACGAGTAGCTCCCTCTGCATAATGGTATATTGAAGACCTTCGACCGAATCTTCCCATGCTCCTTCGCCGAAACAATCTTCTAACTTCTGCTTCTTGAATTCAAACATCAGTTTGCGCTCCTTCAGGTTAGCGAGAGCTCTGTTGAGCTGGCTTTTGGCGGCGTATCTGCGAGTGGTTTCTTCATCAAACCTCCTCTCACTAGCCTTTATCTGGGCCTTCAGCTTGGAGATCTGTTGCATCAGCTTATCCTCCTGCTCTTTCCTGTTGGCTAGGGAGGCCTTCCAGTGCTGGTTAAACTTGGATATCCTCCGATACGCTTCGTCCAAGTGCTGCTTCTTCGTGGCCAGCATATCGTTGACAGCTTTGAAGTCTCGGCCCATGCGCTCACGCTCGACTATCTGCTTAGTCAAATCTGTCCCCAGCTGGTTCACCAGCTCCGTCTGCCTCTTGAAGGAATGAACGGCTTCGTTTCTCTCGCTTCTAAGCTGCGCCAATTCTTTCTCCAGTTCTTCATTTGCCCTCTTCAATTCATCTCTCTCAGCTAACACCTGATTATGTTGCTGGATGGGCACGGTAGTAGGCTCTTCAATCACTGGAGGGCTTTCTGGCTTGGCAAGAAGAAACGGCATCCCTATAGCATCTGCTCTAGCTCTAATCCACATCTCATACGGAGGGTAGGCTTGATTATTACTTCTCCCCAGCAATAGTTTCCCCCTCTTACTGATGCCATTCCAAGCGCGTTGAAGCTTAGATAACAGATCCCCCTCTAGAAGACCAGTGAGGTACAAAGATTCCTGCACCTCTTCATCCTTCGGCGGAGCCCTCAAAGCATACGCAAACTGTCGGACCAGCAAAGACGGATTATAGTTTATACAGCCCTTCCTGCCTATCAAAGGCACGTTCGGAAACCCGCTGCAACTGAAGATAATCTCGGTACCCAACCTATCTCTGTCAAACCAGTCAATATCCTCTGCAGATAGACTCATCAAACGCTCGGACCACTCAACTGTGGCTGCAGACGAAACAAAGGGACCCTTTTTGGGTAGATGACTATTAAGCCATTTATAAAGCAGGGGCACACAGCATGAGACATTCTTGCCCCTTCTGTTCTCGTTTTTGTAGTGGATAGAATGGTAGACATCTCCTATCAAGGTAGGGACTGGGTTCCCTGAAGCAAAGATGCGAAATGCGTCGAAGTCTACAAAATCGGGCATATTGGGGAACAAAATGATGCCATATATGCACAGAGCAAGGATGGCGTTGAACACGACCCAACATCCGTCCTCGGCGCACTGCTGAGCCTTTCCCACTAAGAACTGCAAGGAGAAACCGGGAACCTTGTTCCAGCTAGACAATACCAACTCGGAGGCATCCAAATAAAGTGAAGGAGCTAGACTAGCCAGATCAGGCTCAGCATCCATGTGAACAAAAGGCATCTGCCTCTTGATAGGCACACCTAACAAATCAGCATATTCCTCTAGCGTGGGTGCGAGAACAAAATCCTGGAAAGTAAAGCATCTCAGCGGAGGATCGTAGAACTGCAGCAGAGCGTGCAACCCATTCAACTCGAATGCAGAAGGTTTACGAACCCAACCGAGCAATTTGCCGTAAGATTTTCTGAACTCATCTCTCACAGAATCATCTGCTAAAGCAGTCAAACCAGTAAGCTAAACCACATCAGGGGCAGGGAGCTTGTAAGCCATGATCTTCCTTAGAGAACCCATAACAATGCAATAGGAGGCAAGAAATCCTGGATCGGGGAAAACGGTACCTGCAACACAGACACATGTTAATGAGTATGCAAAGCAATGTAAAATGCAATCGTGCAGCAGGAGATCAAGGCAACTGTGTTGTGGAGATTCTGTATCAACAAAACCATAATCCTGCTATATCAAGAACAACCATTGTCTCTGATAAGAATAAAACCCTGGTATCGGACCACAAATCTGCTCTGTCAAGAACACACACACATAAGACTATAAGTCTGCTCTGTCAAGAACACACATCTGATACAGGACCTCTGATGCAGGACCAAAACTCTGCTCTGTCAAGAACAAACATCTGATAATAAGGACCTCTGATATAGGACCAAAAAATTTGCTCTGTCAAGAACAAACATGCATCTGCTGATGAGATCCTCAGACCCCTCAATCATAAACCTGCTCTGTCAAGAACAAATACACATCTCTGAATATAAGGTCCTCTGATACAGGACCAAAGCTCTGCTCTGTCAAGAACAATCATATATCTGATGATGAGAACCTCCGGTACCAACAAAACTGATTCACTATCAAGAAAACCAGGTAATCTGAAGGTCAAAGTTTCCTGCAATAAACCCAACCCTGCTCACAAGTATGGACCTAAACTGACTCAAGTTCGGCATCCTATGTGTTCATCAGCATCACAGACATTCAAGAGGGGTGATACGATACCTAGAAGGTGTTGCATCACCAGCTCATGAAGCGGCCTCACTCGGCTGAATCACAAATGATCGGTCCCCAGAGTCGACAATCCTCCAAACCAACAACCCCCTCAACCCAAAGGGTTGAAAAAGAAGCCAACCGGGAGAACCTCGTCTGAGCGTGGATTTCATGAGACACTAGTGCCTGCCAAGCAAGCACGCGCCCACTAATTTCCACAACTAATGCTATGTTCACTCAAGCCTGGGTCTGGCTTCTCACTCATCAGAATGCCCCTCCCACAACAGCACAGATAATCATATCATACTGAAAATAAAGTGCGGGAAATAAAATGCGGTAAATAAACACAACCCAACAAGTAATCATACAAGCGCTAGGATTGACTCTCGCAGGGGACGTCGGATCCCCAAACTGACTCGCATATGGGACGTTGGATCCCAGGAAACTATCAAAGTCCCCAGCAGAGTCGCCAGCTGTCGCTTCCGCGAAAATAAGGTGCCGGCAAAACAGAAGAGTCACCACCTTTTGTTATTTATCCCTCGGAACGGGAAAGGAAACGATCGGAAAAACCTGACGAAAAAGGGTAAGACAAGGTCGTCGCAACCGTTGTCTGGGTTCGGGAGTCGGTTACTGTAACCCGGTGAACTGACTTTAAACAATGTTGCGGATAGCAAGAGTCGCCACCGACTTTTATTTTATCCATAAGGAAAGGTTATAAAAGAACAGGAAAGACCTTAGAGAATATTTTGGGTCCGGGGGGTAGGTTATGAAAAGGGAAGGTATTAGCATCCTTTTCATCCATGGTTATCCATGGGCTCTTAGGTACTTAAGCTCACTTTTGAATTGTTTTGAAATTGTAGTGTGTGAATAGAAAATTTTCAGAATAGTTAATAAATAATCCATGTAAGGATGTGTTAAGAACTTGTTTGAAAACTTGTTGAAAATTTGTTTAAGTGCGAAACAGTTTTGAAGTGAGCAAGCACCTAGGAGTAACCTACCCTAATGTTTAAAGGTCTTTCTTATTCTTCATTCTTTCCTTTAGTAAGACTATCCCTACTATAATGGAGTAGGTAGTCCTTACTTTGGATGTTAAGGGATATGTGAGGGACAATTTGACTTTGAAGGCCATTGTGGGATGTAATAAGCACATATAAGGGACCATCATCATTTTTCGAAAGGGACTCGATTCGTAAAGGCAACCATAAGGGACTTTGATGATTTTTTCTATTTGAGGGACTTGCTTTATACACCCCACTTAACCATTATTCGTAGGCAACTTGAGGGATATCCTTAGGAAGTGAGACGGCGATTAAAATCGACTTACGTGTGTGACGTGTTTATTTTAATTATCTTTATTTAAAAGTGATCTAAATTTATTTTAATATTACATACATGTTGTTACACTCCCTAATTACTAACCATAATAATAATTAAATAATTAAACAACTTTACATCCAAGAAACAATTACAAAATAATAAGCAAAATAATTAAATAGCAAAGATAAATAAAATATAAATAAGCAATAATAAATAATAAAGAGGGTTAATTCTAAGTTTACTCGGCAAGACATCGCATCTTGTGCCTACGTATCCTTACGGGAGTGGAATCAGAGTAATCGTAGTTCCCCTCAATAGGGAGGTTAGAAACTTCTTGACTGTGGTCAAGGTCTCAAGGGGAATAAACGCATCTTAAGGACACGCTTACGTGGAGTGTAGAAACTCCAAATCTCTACGTTGAAATGTTAAGTTGTAATTAGGGTTAAATTAGGGATTCCACGACGGGAAACCCTAAAATGAGCGCGGCGGCTCTTTGACCTAATGCTAAGGGTAAAATTGTAATTTTGCCTGCGGCGAGGCATTTGTGAAAATTAGGGTTTGTAGTTTGTAGTTTTGAGGATTTGAAATTGAATGTGTGAAGTTTTACGGACTATTGGCGCGGCGGCCAAACAGTTAGACCTAACCTTCGGATGTGTGCAATGTGACAGAAATAATAGTAAACGCGTGAGATAATTGAATCATGCAAACAGAGAGATAATGTCATAATTTAAACCATGCAAGCAGAAATTTAAAGGCAGAATTTAAAGAGCGATTGTTAAGTTCGCGAGGTTACATGAGAGGAGCAGATACAATATGATAATGAAATTTGAATTGAACAATAATAAAATAAAATAAATAACGGTTCTAGTTATTATTTTAAAAAAAAGATTTTAGTTATTATTTTAAATTTATCTAAAAAAAAGTTTTTCTTAAAAATAATAGGTTTTCATATTAATTTGGAAAAGATGTTAATGTTATTTATTTTAAAAAACAGATTTTTATATTATAACAAATTTTAATAAATTAATGATAACAATAATAATAATGGTAATAATAATGATAATAATGATAATAATAATAAATAATGATAATAATAATAATAATAATAATAATAATAATAATAATAATAATAATAATAATAAAGCAATAATGAATTTTAAATGTGCCAAATAACCCAACAATGTTGCTAACGCAGAAATGCGCTCATCGCAACCAGATCTAAATCGGACGAAACAAAATTTATCGCAAAGAAAAAGAAATTAAGCAAAAAAATAGTATTATTGCTCACACAAAAATGCGATCATCGCAACCAGATCGAACTAACACAAATGTCACGCGTCATGCACACAAATGTGCAAACATCGTATCGACATAATTCGATCAAAAATCTTATATATATAAACTCTAACAATTTAAAAATTATATATATATAAACGTAACAGTAATAGATAAAGAAAAAGAAATAACGGTAATAGATGAAGAAAAAGAAATAACGGTAAAAGATGAAGAAAAAGAAACAACAGTAATAGATGAAGGAAAAGAAATAACGGTAAACAATGAAGAAAAAGAAACAATAGTAATGGATGAAGAAGAAAACTAAATAACGGCAAACGGCACTCACTCCTCTTAGGTTTTTTTCCTTCTCCTTTTTTCCAACAAGGCAACACATGTATATATAGGGAACAAATTAGGGTTAACACCAAATTGTCAATAATGTCCCTAAAGCCCATTTTAAAGCCCAAACTAAATAATTAGTTAAGAAAAAATAAAATTTAAATAATTTAAAATAATTAAAATAAACTTAAAATAAAAACTAATAATCCTATTGATTCCTAAAATAAAAAATATTATAAAAAGAACAAAATTTTTTTCAATATTTTTTATTTTATGATTTTTTGGATATTTTTATGAATAATTTAGAAAAAAGCGAAAAAAATAATATTTTAAAAAATGATTTAATTAAAATACGAAAATAATAATTAAATAATAATAAAAAACTATTTTTGTTATTTTTTTAATGAAAGATAGAAAAATTTAGAGTAAAAATAATAAAAACAAAAAAAAGTGACAAAGGTGAGATTCGAACTCTCAACCTCTCACACTCATAACTCCTTACACATGTCCTCCTACCAATTGTGCCATTTTTACTTTTTAGAAAAAAAAATGCATGCCATATGATATTTACCTGCAAAAAGTCAAACGACTACACAAATTTGTTAGTAATTGATTAAATGCAATGAAATGCGACGACAAATCTTAGGGCAAAATTTGGGGTATTACAGTTATTATGATAATATTTCTCACCCAACCTCTCTTTGATGTTGGCAAAAAAAAAAAATCATGAAGTTTGACTTTGGTTTGACCACAGTTGACCTCAGTTTGACCTTTTAACTGCATTGACTGCTTTTGACTTATCTGATCATCTGACTGAGCAAACTTTTGAGAAAAGTCTTGAAACTTGACATGGGGGTTCTTATACACATATAAGATGTTATGAAGCTCACTTGAAGTCTTGGAAGTCCATTTAGCCTGATTAAAGTCAAAACCCTAGTTTTGGATGCACTGCTTAGGAGGTGCATTGTCTGAGGGAATTGTCAACTCTTCTGACCAATTATGAATTTTGTGAACCTTGTGAACCTTCTTGGAACACAAAGTCTTGTATTGTGAGGGCAAATTTTGGGGTGCAACAGCTGCCCCTGTTCAATTTTCTGAAACCTGAGGGGTTAGATTGGTATATTTGCCAGTCGTAACCTGGAAGGTTGAAGGGGATTGAACACAAAAGCCCAAAAATTTGCACTCACCAGTGCATGGAGTGATATTGATGGTTGGTTGAACATGATTGAGTGGGCTTAAAGATGCCACTAGGGGAAAGTTCTTCAGTAGTATAATGAGAACTGTCAGGAGTCTGGAGTAATACTGATGTAACAGCATGTCTTCATGAGGATAGAGCAATCAATAATGATAACCCTAAAGCAGTCTTGAAGTGATAAATCTGACCTCAGGAGGATAGAGCAATCAATAGCTCTAAAGCAGTCTTGAAGTAATAATGGCTTCAGGAGGATAGAGCAATCAATAGCTCTAAAGCAGTCTTGAAGTAATAGAATGGCTTCAGTAGGATAGAGCAATCAACAGCTCTAAAGCAGTCTTGAAATAATAATGTGATATGTCTTCAGGAGGATAGAGCAATCAATAGCTCTAAAGCAGTCTTGAAGTAATGATTTCAGGAGGATAGAGCAATGGATAGCTCTAAAGCAGTCTTGAAATAATAATGTAATTTCAGGAGGATAGAGCAATGGATAACTCTAAAGCAGTCTTGAAATAATAATGTAATTTCAGGAGGATAGAGCAATGGATAACTCTAAAGCAGTCTTGAAATAATAATGTAATTTCAGGAGGATAGAGCAATGGATAGCTCTAAAGCAGTCTTGAAGTAGTAATATGACCTCATGAGGATAGAGCAATGAATAGCTCTAAAGCAGTCTTGAAGTAATAGGATGATTTCAGGAGGATAGAGCAATCAGTAGCTCTAAAGCAGTCTTGAAGTCATGAGAGGCTATCAGGAGGATAAAATAACCCTGAGGTTACAATAAAGCAGTCCTAAAGTAATAAGAAGCTCATCAGGAGGATAAAGTAACCCTGAGGTTACAATAAAGCAGTCCCAAAGATCATAAGATTGTTTGTTGGATAATTAACCTGAAAACAAGGTAGCATTCTGTATAACAACATTAGTTTATGCTTTATGTATGCATGTATGACATGATGCACTTAGGTAATGTACTATAGACATATATGTTATGGTATGATGTAAATGATGTATGTATGCTATGACACTGCTGGAAGTGTCTGGATATCCTTGTATAACAACTGCTGGCCAAGGAAAATAAATCCCGATTCGTTGTTGAAGAATATATAACCCTCCGTCTGCTGGGGATAACAAGGTATAGATAACCTCCCGTTGTTGGGGATAACAAGGTATAGATCACCTTCGTTTTCGTTTGATAGTAGGATAAGTATAACGTCCCGTCTTCGTTCATCGTGCCCTTATTGGAAAGTAATTTCCCGTATATCCGTATGAGGATAAAAGAGATGGATATAAATTCCAGGGGAGATTAGACTTTGTGAAAATGGATTAGTCCTACTGATGGTTTGTAACTGTCTTGTAAAGATGAACCGGCGAAGCTTCGTTGAAATCCTTCCCTCGTTCGTCCTTAGTAAATACTATTACTGCATTTTCATGCATTTCTGGTAAACATCAATCATATTAAAAGCATACATGCGTTTCTGGTAAACATCAATCATATTCAAAGGCATACATACATTCAAACACAACCAATGGACGTTTCGCTTATGTAAATAGGGTAAAAGTGAATCTGGATTCAAAAGATGGAATTTATTTATATCAAAAGTGACCCATACACGGGTAAGTTTGTACAAGGAGACATAAACCCTAGTAAGAGAATTTTGTCATGAAGTTTTACAAAAAGAATCAGCTATGTGGGAAATAATCCTATTGAGTTTCCATTCTACTATTGCCACTCAAGTATCTCATCTTCTTGCTGTTGAGACGGAAACGATTGGATTGAGCTTTATCTGTTTGAGCTTGAGTAAGTAGTACAACTGGTTGCAGTTTCATGAGTGATCCAAACGAGACATAGTCATACGCTTTAATCCCTAACTTTTGCCTGGATTGCCCTTTCAGGTTTTCAATCCACCGGGATACCCTTTTTTGCCCAAGCCGCCTTTTCAGGTTTTCGACTTGCCGGGTGTACATCTTTTTATATATATATCCCTAATTTTTGCCCAAACCCTTTTGGTTTGCCGGGATGCCCTTATTTTTGCCTAGGCCTGTCAACCTAGCGGGTCTCTTTTTATGCGTAGTATTTTTTAACTATGTCTGCGTTTACAGGTTGTGGGAAGTCTTCACCATCCATTGTAGTCAGTATCATGGCACCTCCTGAGAACACTGTCTTGACTACAAATGGTCCCTCATATGTTGGAGTCCACTTGCCCCTAGGATCACCCTGTGGTAATATGATACGCTTGATTACCAAGTCACCAGCCTGATATACCTTTGGCTTAACCTTCTTGTTAAAAGCTTTGATCATCCGTTTCTGGTACATCTGGCCATGACAAACTGCTGCTAACCTTTTCTCATCAATCAAATTTATCTGGTCAAGTCGAGTCTGAATCCACTCATCTTCATCCAAGCCTGTATCCTTCATAATTCTCAAGGAACTGAATCTTCATATCAATAGCAACTTGCATACCCATGATACATGCCTCATACTCAGCCATGTTATTGGTACAATAGAAACAAAGTCTGGCAGTAATCGGGGTATGACAACCTTCAGGGGAACTAATCACAACACCAACACCATTACCATGTGCATTGGAGGCACCATCAAAAACCATAGTCCATCGGGATCCTTGTTCAGGTCCGTCATATTGTCCAGGTTCTTTGGTAACAGACATAATGTCTTCATCAGGGAACTCAAAATTCATTGACTGGTAATCATCTACTGCTTGATGAGCCAAATGATCAGCAACAACACTCCCCTTAATGGCCTTCTGAGTGGTATACTGTATATCATATTCCGTCAAGATCATTTGCCATCTTGCAATTCTTCCGGAGAGAGCAGGTTTCTCAAATATGTACTTGATTGGATCCATCTTCGAAATCAACAAGGTAGTATGGGTCAACATATACTGTCTTAGTCGGCGAGCAGCCCATGCCAAAGCGCAGCAAGTTTTCTCGAGCAGTGAGTATCTTGTTTCACAGTCGGTAAACTTTTTGCTAAGGTAGTATATTGCCTGCTCTTTTCGACCAGACTCGTCATGTTGCCCCAATACACACCCCATTGAGTTGTCTAATACTGTTAAATACATAATCAAGGGTCTTCCATCAACTGGTGGCATTAAAATTGGAGGTTCTAGCAAATATCTCTTGATTTCATCAAAGGCAGTCTGGCACTCATCATTCCATTCCATCACCTGATCTTTCCTCAACAACTTGAAGATTGGCTCACAGATGGTAGTTAATTGGGAAATAAATCTTGCAATGTAGTTCAATCGTCCCAAGAAACCTCTAACCTCCTTCTCAGTACGGGGAGCTGGCATCTCTCGTATAGCTTTCACTTTTGCAGGATCCACTTCAATACCTTTTCCACTGACAATGAAACCCAGGAGCTTTCCAGATCTAACTCCAAAAGTACACTTGTTTGGATTTAATCTCAACCTGTATTTCTTCAACCTCTCAAACAACTTGTGCAGATGATCAAGATGTTGTTCTTCATTCTGAGACCTGGCTATCATATCATCCACATATACCTCTATCTCATGATGAATCATATCATGAAACAAAGCCACCATAGCACGCTGATATGTTGCCCCTGCATTCTTCAAACCAAATGGCATTACCTTATAGCAAAAGGTGCCCCACTGTGTCACAAATGTAGTCTTCTCCATATCTTCAGGTGCCATCTTGATTTGATTGTAACCAGAGAAACCATCCATAAAAGAGAATACCTTATGCTGAGCAGTGTTGTCTACCAGAATATCAATATGAGGAAGTGGAAAGTCATCTTTAGGGCTAGCCTTGTTCAGATCTCTGTAGTCTACACACATACGTACCTTACCATCTTTCTTAGGAACTGGTACCACATTTGCAACCCACTGAGGATAAGAAGTCACGGCCAAGAACCCTGCATTGAACTGTTTCATTACCTCTGCTTTGATCTTTTCTGACATTTCAGGACGCATACGACGAACCTTCTGCTTCTTTGGACGACAATCTTCTTTCACTGGAAAACGGTGAACCACAATGTCTGTATCCAACCCTGGCATATCTTCATAAGACCAAGCAAAGATCTCCACATAGTCACGTAGCATCTGAATCAACCTGCTCTTGACACTGTCCTCTAAATCAGCCCCTATCTTGACCTCTTTTCTGTTTTCTTCAGTTCCCAGATTCACAACTTCGACTGGCTCTTCATGTGGCTGTATAGCTTTCTCTTCTTGCTGTAACAACCTAGCAAGCTCTACAGGTATTTCACAATCGTCCTCGTTTCCGTCTTCAGTTTGATAGATCGGATTCTCGAAATTGTAATTGGCAATAGTAGAACTGTTATCAACTGGATCCAGAGTGGATGAGGATCTGCATTTTAGTGACGTGGGTGTGTGTAAGAACACATAGCTGATAAAGCAAAAATAAAAGAAAAAGAAAGACAAGGAACACAATATTTACGAAAACGAAACGTCCACTGATTTTATTGAATGAAGTATGCAAATGAAATGACAACCCGTAACAAGCACACCATTGTGCCCCGGGTAAGGCACATGGCTTGAAAGTTTTAATTGTTCCGGAAATTATAAATTTAAAAACATAACACAGTAATAGTATTTACTCCTGACTAAAGGAGATAGGGATAACATCTTCAGCTGTCCAATTATTGAGTCCAGCACCCACAGTAGGAAAAATCCATGCCTCCAAGTTGTAGTCTTCATCTTGATCTCCCACAGCATTGATAACCCCTTGATTGGTGATACGAACAGCACGAGCACGACGAACAGCCTTCTGGGACTCTGCAGTGAAACCCAAACCAAACTTGTCAGACTTGTATGGAATATCAGGAAGCTGACCCCAAATAGTACAACCACCTTCTTCCACCACAGCTTTTGCATCATTGAGGGAGGCCATTGCCATTGTTGGAGGGTTTCTGATGACCACAGGAACCTTCTTCACAGCAGGAGGAGTCACACAATCCTTAACAGCCCAGGGAACCACTTCAAATGACTGACATGGAGTTTCAATGTATTCACCTTCTACTTCCAGATACTTGAAAGTGTTTACATGGCTGACAAAGTATTCTTCCTCTCCAAAGACAGTAACAACTTTTCCATTCACCGGATATCTCAACTTTTGATGTAATGTGGAGGTCACAGCACCTGCCTCATGGATCCAGGGACGACCAAGCAGACATGAGTACGAAGGACGAATATCCATCACATAGAATGTAGCAGTGAACACCTGAGAGCCAACCTTGATTGGAAGATCAATTTCCCCATGCACTACTCTTCTAGAACCATCAAAAGCCTTTACCACAATATTACTGGGCTTCAATACCGTATCTTCAGGACTCAGCTTGTTCAGGACTTCCTTAGGCAACACATTCAGAGAGGAACCATTGTCTATCAGCACATGAGACAGGGTAGTGCCCCTGCATTCAATTGAAATATGCAAGGCCCTATTATGATCCCTCTTGGCAGGGATCAAGTCAGCATCAGAAAATCCTAACCCGTTGTCATAGGTCAGGTGAGCAACACAATTCTCAAACTGGTCCACAGAAATTGCACTGGGTACATGAGCCATCTTTAGAAACTTGATCAATGACTTGGCATGAGCCTCAGAACATAATAACAGGGAGAGCATAGAAATCTTTGAGGGAGTATGCCCCAGCTGATCAACAATATCATAATCACTCTTGCGAATGATTTTCAATACTTCTTCCATCTGCTTAGAGAGGTCATCAGCAGCTGGCACATCAGTAGATACAGGCTCAATAACAGGACCCTTGCCCCGAGCATCAGTGGTGGAAGTAACAGCAGGAGTAACTGCACTCTTAGAAGCAACTGGAGGAGAGAAGACTCTTCCACTACGAGTGACCTTGCTAGATCCAGCAATATTATCAATGTCAACAGGCATATCAGGTAAAGGCTCCTGCTTGACACCATGGATGTAAACATCAGACCCATAGTGCCAAGGCACAGCTTTGTCAGATGTATAAGGAATAGGACCAGGAGTGGTAATGATCGGAGGAGCTACTCTGGCTTCAGCAACAACTTTCACAGGACCTTCAGCAGTAATCTTGATTGGGCCCTGATGAGTGATTTTAATGGGACCCTTTGAAGTGATTCTTAGTGGTACTTTGTCACCATGTCAACCTCTTCAATCTTCTTACCCTGAGTCAGATGATCCACCATACTTTCTACAGATGCTGGTCTTCTTTCAAACACTATAGTATATTTACCCATGAGACGTTGAATCCCATCTCTCAAAATGAAGCAACTATCCGGCTTATAGGTACAATATATACAATCTTCATGACAACCTGGAAAGATCCCAGCTTGTACTAACCTCTTTTTGATAACAGACAATGGTGTGCTCAACTCCATAACTGAATAGACATGCAGATCTTCATCAATATCTTCATCAATGGCGTTGACAGTCTTCTCGTGATTTGGCATTGGAGCTGTAATCACATTTGGAGTACCTGGTGGATCAAACTCAATTTCTCCAGCATCAATCATATCCTGAATTTTGTTCTTCAAGACCCAGCAGTTATTAGTATCATGTCCTGGACAGTTTGAATGATATGCACATCGTGCATTGGGATTGTACTTGGGAGAGGTAACATTGGGATTCTGAGGAGCCTCCCTCAGGGTAATAAGTTCAGCCTTCAACAAGTGTTGCAATGCCTGAGCCATTGACATGTTGATCTTCGTGAACTGTCTTCTAGCCCTCTGTTGGTTGCCTTGAGGCTGCTCTGTTGTTGCAGGAGTTGGATTTGAAATATGAACTGCACTAACAGACTGATGCCTTCTGTTACGATCAGGCTGACCATACACAGCATTAGATTCTTTCTTCCCAGTGGGAGGCTTCTTTGCAGCACCTGATGAAGAAGTGCCCACTTGGATCTTACCACTCTTGATACCATTCTCTACTCGCTCTCCTGTCATGATCAACTCAGTGAAGCCAGATGATGAGCTTCCAATGAGATGACTGTAAAACGGACCATTCAGCGTACACATGAACATATCAACCAACTCCCTATCAGTCAAAGGGGGTTGAACTCTTCCAGCTAAGTCTCTCCACTTCTGAGCATACTCCTTAAAGCTTTCTTTGGCACCCATAGACATGCTTTGAAGCTGCATGCGAGTGGGGGCTAAGTCAGCATTGTATTGATACTGCTTGTAGAAAGCTTCAGCAAGGTCATTCCAATCTCTGTTGTTGACACTCTCCAACTGATAATACCACTCTAGCTGAGCTCCAGATAAACTCTCTTGAAAGAAATGGATCCACAACTTTTTATCAGCAGTGTGGGGTTGAATTCTTCTGACATAAGACCTCAGATGCAATTTGGGACAAGAGACCCCATCATAGACAACAAATGTAGGAACTTTGAACCCAATGGGTATGACCACCCCAGATATCAAGCTCAAATCCTCAAAATCCAGCCCAGATGATTTCTGTAATTCCATAGCATCCATTCTATCCACCAGCATCTTGAATTTGTCTTCGTTAGGCTCATGGTAGTAGTTAGCCTCAGAATCAGAGTCCCCCATAGTGTTGTGGAGACTGCCTCTCTCCTGCTCAGATTCTTCAGATTCATAGTCTTCAACCTGTTTCTTGGTCCTGACAGGACCTTTGAACCTTCTTCCCATGTTGAGCAACCCAGCAGACCTTCTAGCCTTCTTAGTCTTCTTGGCCAGCAGTGTCTTCAATTCATCCTGCCCCTTGGATAGGTTCAGGATCAGCTCTTGGAACTGTGCATTCTGTGCCTGGAGATCCTTAACTGATTGTTCAAGAGCCATTGCTGAAATAAACAGCGAGAAGATGAGAAACCTGTACACAATTATAAACCTGTGATGCAATGATATGGGAATGCATATGCAATGTTTTCAAGGACCGCAGGATTTAAATTTGCTTAAACAAACAAGAAAGTAACTTTTTATTAGTAATAACTTGTTTTGCCTTTTAGGCTTACAAAAAATGAAAACGAAATAAGTACAAAAGATGGGGTTTTAAGTCTCCCATGGACGCTTCCTCTTTGTGTTGAGGTATGAGTTGAGGTTTCGTTCCTCATGAAGTAGCTTTGTTAGCTCTAGGATCTTTGCTTGGCTTGCTTTGTAATGAGCCTCGAAAGTATCCCTTTTCTCTTTCAGTTGGATCCATGATCTCTGCAAGTCTTCCATATCAGTAGGCATGTCTGGGTGAAGGATGGTATAAGCTGTGTCTCCTTCAGCAACAGGTTCCATGGTAACTGGTAGGATGGCAGGATATGGCATCATGAGTGTCTGAGCACGAAATCGTACCCATCTGAGATAAGCCTCCATAGGAATGGTGTACTTAGGCTCCAGTGTCTTGCTGTCAATCCTGTTTACCTTTCCCCAAGCTCGTATGAATCTCTGACGGTAACCCTGAAGATCGTTGTCGTAGTCAAACACAATGCCCTGAATCAACATGTCATGTGGACCATCGCTCCGGGCGTAACCAAACTGTCATAAAGCTAGAGATGGGTTGTAGGTGATGCCTCCTCTTATGCCTAGAAGTGGCACATTAGGAAACTCCCCACAACGGTCAATGATGGTGACATTCTCCATAGATCTGGAGCACCAATGGATGTCTGAGTGAGAAAGTGACATGATCCTCTTGGACCATCTGAACCCTTGCTCGTTCTTCATTACTGAGCGAGGAAGGTGAGAAATAAACCACCTAGAAAGTAAAGGTATGCAGCACATCAAAGTTCTTCTTGCCCTTGTAGTACGGGTGTGAAGAGAATGTAGGATGTCTCCAAGTAAGGTAGGCACTGGATTGTGACTCAGGAATATGTTGATGGCATGAATGTCTATGAACTGATCAGGATTGGGGAACAACACTAAGCCATAAATCAATAAGGCTAAGATCTCCTCAAAAGCATCGTAGCTCATAGCCTTCAAGAACATTTGAGCTTTATCCACTAATACCTTGGCAAGAATACCTTTAACTCCACTTCTCGTCTCTAGAACAATGTCAGACTTCTTCAGATGTAGAGCTGCAGCAATAACTTCTGGTTTAAGCTCCTTCTCTAAGCCTGTGAATGGCTTCTGATCAAGAACAGGTATACCCAGAAGTTTAGAGAACTCCTCCATGGTTGGAACCAGCTGATAATCAGGAAATGTAAAGCAATGGTGCTTAGGGTCAAAGAACTGAAACAGCACACTCATCATGTCTTCACTGAACCCTGAAGTAACTAGATCCAATAAGTGACCATGTCTCTTGTTGAACTGGGAATGATCAGGCACTAGGGAAACCAACTCCTTGAGCTTAGCAGGTATCCCTACAAAGTTGATCCTGATGGTGTTTCTACGAGCAGAAGCTATGACCTGCAACAAAGAACAAAGATAAATCCTTTGGTCCTTGAAATGGTTAGGGAAAATGATATGCTTATGATGCATGATGATGTCATGATGTCATGCTCAATCACAAACATGTGGCACACACAAACAAGTCACACCATAGCCCTAGGTTTAAAGGCTTGCATGAGGTTCAAAGGCAAGTACCCTCCCCTGAAGTTAGATGGTTCATCCTGTCCTACAAAAGTAACCAGGTTCTATGGGATCTCAATATCATTGATCCTTCACAAGGGTGGTTGTTCAGAAGGCAACTTACTTGCCAACCAAAACCCTCCAAGTTTAAGATCTCAATGAGCGTAGTATCGAGTGTCAACCAACTTCAGTCTGCACCAAAGCCGGTTACCTCACTACTTTCTAAAGGCCAAGATGAGTTAACTAGGGTTCTAAAAGTCAGTTAGTGCATTGACAACATATGGCAGCCTCAATATTATCCTCAACTTGACTTAAGGAATATAAGCACCAACCAAGAAGTCGCACTAACTATGGCCACCAGATCAACCGTATCGATATACGTCGTACAGTTTCCTTGGTCTATTGCCATTTACCTAAGGTACACTAGATCCGGGTTAGGACCTTTCACACATAAGAGCACCCCAACAATATAATAATAAAGCAAACAAAGCAAACAATTTAAAGTGATCTTAATTCCTAAGGGTACCCCTCTTAAATAGGTCCCCAGCAGAGTCGCCAGTTCTGTAACCCGGTGAACTGACTTTAAACAATGTTGCGGATAGCAAGAGTCGCCACCGACTTTTATTTTATCCATAAGGAAAGGTTATAAAAGAACAGGAAAGACCTTAGAGAATATTTTGGGTCCGGGGGGTAGGTTATGAAAAGGGAAGGTATTAGCATCCTTTTCATCCATGGTTATCCATGGGCTCTTAGGTACTTAAGCTCACTTTTGAATTGTTTTGAAATTGTAGTGTGTGAATAGAAAATTTTCAGAATAGTTAATAAATAATCCATGTAAGGATGTGTTAAGAACTTGTTTGAAAACTTGTTGAAAATTTGTTTAAGTGCGAAACAGTTTTGAAGTGAGCAAGCACCTAGGAGTAACCTACCCTAATGTTTAAAGGTCTTTCTTATTCTTCATTATTTCCTTTAGTAAGACTATCCCTACTATAATGGAGTAGGTAGTCCTTACTTTGGATGTTAAGGGATATGTGAGGGACAATTTGACTTTGAAGGCCATTGTGGGATGTAATAAGCACATATAAGGGACCATCATCATTTTTCGAAAGGGACTCGATTCGTAAAGGCAACTATAAGGGACTTTGATGATTTTTTCTATTTGAGGGACTTGCTTTATACACCCCACTTAATCATTATTCGTAGGCAACTTGAGGGATATCCTTAGGAAGTGAGACGGCGATTAAAATCGACTTACGTGTGTGACGTGTTTATTTTAATTATCTTTATTTAAAAGTGATCTAAATTTATTTTAATATTACATACATGTTGTTACACTCCCTAATTACTAACCATAATAATAATTAAATAATTAAACAACTTTACATCCAAGAAACAATTACAAAATAATAAGCAAAATAATTAAATAGCAAAGATAAATAAAATATAAATAAGCAATAATAAATAATAAAGAGGGTTAATTCTAAGTTTACTCGGCAAGACATCGCATCTTGTGCCTACGTATCCTTACGGGAGTGGAATCAGAGTAATCGTAGTTCCCCTCAATAGGGAGGTTAGAAACTTCTTGACTGTGGTCAAGGTCTCAAGGGGAATAAACGCATCTTAAGGACACGCTTACGTGGAGTGTAGAAACTCCAAATCTCTACGTTGAAATGTTAAGTTGTAATTAGGGTTAAATTAGGGATTCCACGGCGGGAAACCCTAAAATGAGCGCGGCGGCTCTTTGACCTAATGCTAAGGGTAAAATTGTAATTTTGCCTGCGGCGAGGCATTTGTGAAAATTAGGGTTTGTAGTTTGTAGTTTTGAGGATTTGAAATTGAATGTGTGAAGTTTTACGGACTATTGGCGCGGCGGCCAAACAGTTAGACCTAACCTTCGGATGTGTGCAATGTGACAGAAATAATAGTAAACGCGTGAGATAATTGAATCATGCAAACAGAGAGATAATGTCATAATTTAAACCATGCAAGCAGAAATTTAAAGGCAGAATTTAAAGAGCGATTGTTAAGTTCGCGAGGTTACATGAGAGGAGCAGATACAATATGATAATGAAATTTGAATTGAACAATAATAAAATAAAATAAATAACGGTTCTAGTTATTATTTTAAAAAAAAGATTTTAGTTATTATTTTAAATTTATCTAAAAAAAAGTTTTTCTTAAAAATAATAGGTTTTCATATTAATTTGGAAAAGATGTTAATGTTATTTATTTTAAAAAACAGATTTTTATATTATAACAAATTTTAATAAATTAATGATAACAATAATAATAATAATGGTAATAATAATGATAATAATGATAATAATAATAAATAATGATAATAATAATAATAATAATAATAATAATAATAATAATAATAATAATAATAATAATAATAATAAAGCAATAATGAATTTTAAATGTGCCAAATAACCCAACAATGTTGCTAACGCAGAAATGCGCTCATCGCAACCAGATCTAAATCGGACGAAACAAAATTTATCGCAAAGAAAAAGAAATTAAGCAAAAAAATAGTATTATTGCTCACACAAAAATGCGATCATCGCAACCAGATCGAACTAACACAAATGTCACGCGTCATGCACACAAATGTGCAAACATCGTATCGACATAATTCGATCAAAAATCTTATATATATAAACTCTAACAATTTAAAAATTATATATATATAAACGTAACAGTAATAGATAAAGAAAAAGAAATAACGGTAATAGATGAAGAAAAAGAAATAACGGTAAAAGATGAAGAAAAAGAAACAACAGTAATAGATGAAGGAAAAGAAATAACGGTAAACGATGAAGAAAAAGAAACAATAGTAATGGATGAAGAAGAAAACTAAATAACGGCAAACGGCACTCACTCCTCTTAGGTTTTTTTCCTTCTCCTTTTTTCCAACAAGGCAACACATGTATATATAGGGAACAAATTAGGGTTAACACCAAATTGTCAATAATGTCCCTAAAGCCCATTTTAAAGCCCAAACTAAATAATTAGTTAAGAAAAAATAAAATTTAAATAATTTAAAATAATTAAAATAAACTTAAAATAAAAACTAATAATCCTATTGATTCCTAAAATAAAAAATATTATAAAAAGAACAAAAATTTTTTCAATATTTTTTATTTTATGATTTTTTGGATATTTTTATGAATAATTTAGAAAAAAGTGAAAAAAATAATATTTTAAAAAATGATTTAATTAAAATACGAAAATAATAATTAAATAATAATAAAAAACTATTTTTGTTATTTTTTTAATGAAAGATAGAAAAATTTAGAGTAAAAATAATAAAAACAAAAAAAAGTGACAAAGGTGAGATTCAAACTCTCAACCTCTCACACTCATAACTCCTTACACATGTCCTCCTGCCAATTGTGCCATTTTTACTTTTTAGAAAAAAAAATGCATGCCATATGATATTTACCTGCAAAAAGTCAAACGACTACACAAATTTGTTAGTAATTGATTAAATGCAATGAAATGCGACGACAAATCTTAGGGCAAAATTTGGGGTATTACAGTTATTATGATAATATTTCTCACCCAACCTCTCTTTGATGTTGGCAAAAAAAAAAAAAATCATGAAGTTTGACTTTGGTTTGACCACAGTTGACCTCAGTTTGACCTTTTAACTGCATTGACTGCTTTTGACTTATCTGATCATCTGACTGAGCAAACTTTTGAGAAAAGTCTTGAAACTTGACATGGGGGTTCTTATACACATATAAGATGTTATGAAGCTCACTTGAAGTCTTGGAAGTCCATTTAGCCTGATTAAAGTCAAAACCCTAGTTTTGGATGCACTGCTTAGGAGGTGCATTGTCTGAGGGAATTGTCAACTCTTCTGACCAATTATGAATTTTGTGAACCTTGTGAACCTTCTTGGAACACAAAGTCTTGTATTGTGAGGGCAAATTTTGGGGTGCAACAGTTACGCAAGGGGAAGGTATTAGCACCCCTCACGTCCGTCGTACTCGACGGGATCCACGCTTGTTGTGTTTACTGGACGAGTTGGTTTATCTATCTACCTATCAAGGATGGCTTAAACAGAAAAGAAAATGACTCGGCAAAGCGTCGCGCTTTATGCCTACGTATTCTCATCAGAGAATGAGAAATCAGAGTCAACGTAGTTCGACTAACTACGGGTTACGGGGAAGGTGGCTCGCCAATACGTCAGTACTGTGCCTACGTACTCTCAACAGGTATGAGAGATCAGAGCTTACGTAGTTCGGGCTAATACGGATTACGGGAATTCAGATTCATCTGTTTTATCGAGTAGGGTTAAACAACAGTTCCAGCAGTTAGGGACAAAGCCTGTTTGCGTTGGCGCTGAAGTTTAACGACACTCTTTTCTTCAGAAAAGCTTCCTTTGAATTATGGGCCCATGGGGCAAAAAGGTTTGAAGTTTGTTTTCTGTCTTTTACGAAAGAAGTGTTTTTTATGGTGTTTGCAATTTCAATCACACTAGAGACTATGACCTGAGAGTGAATGCGTCGCATGTCACCCAAAGGGTGCCATACTAAACATCCAGACTGTAGAAAAGAAGCTCTCCAACAATCCTTTCTCAGATAGCTTAAGGCTCGTAACGTACGAAAGAAATCATTCATGATTACTGTATCTTGAGTTGTTTTGAGATGAGAAGAGAACAGGCTCAACTACGGGGAGACTATCAAGTCCTACTGTTGTCATGCCAAGGATTCATCCTATAGTTGAGGTTTGAAACAGGGAACTCCTAGAAGTTATCATGCATAGGTTTCAACCTAAAGTTCTATCATCACTTCCTTATCAAAGGAAATGAGAGTCCTAAGGGATCATGTCAATGATACACAGAAACAGATAAAGCATCAGCTTAAACAGTAAACAGATATACAGTAAAATGCATGCAATGCAAGTGAGGGAGGAAATGTGTGTGGGGCAGCAGCCTCCACAAGCTCATCTCAACCTCAAGCCAGAATGAATAACATCAATCATACTGAAGAGATAAAATAAAGTGCTGTCAAGCAAAATACAGTAAACTGTAATCATACAGATAAAATGGAGTGCTATCAAGCAAGACAAACCACATGGGCAAGGGAGCTGGGCTCTACCGAATACCCGCAAGCAAAGCCATACAGTAACAATACAAGCAAAGGGAGCAACTCAACCTCTAGTGAAATCATGCTCCTAGATTAAAGTCAGTCTAATCATGGACTTATTCTAATGCATCAAGCAAGTCAAACAAGGCACATCAGCACAGAAAAGAAAACAGACAAGAAAGCAGATCAACAACTCTCTCTCAACTCCAAGCTTCAGCTCTTCTGACAGCTATCCAGTCTTCAGACTTCAACCACCCTTCAAGGCTATCATCTTTCATGACAAATATCAATTTGTTTCTCCAGGGTTTCAATCCATCAAACACAAGTATCAACTTGTCCTTTCTTCTTCAAGCTTCAGCTCCTCAGTCAATTCTGCCTTCAGGCTTCACTCTTAACCACAAGTATCAACTTGATTCCTTCAGGTTCTCAATGCATCAGTGTACAAGTATCAACTTGTCCTTTGTTTCTCAAGCCTCAGCTCTACACTCAATCTCAATTGGATCCTCTTCATAAGTATCAACTCAGTCTTCAAGCTTCAGCTCTCTTTGCCTTACCAGTCTCAACTTGGTCTTCTCCTCCTACAAGCTTCAGCTTCTCAGAGTAGTCTTTAATCATCTGGAAGTGTCAACTTCATCCTTCAATTCTTGCTCAAGCCTCAGCTCTTCATTCAATCTCAATGGGGTCTTCAAGTATCAACTTGTTCTTCTTGCTCTTCAAGCTTCAGCTGCAATGGCAATGCTCAAGGAATCATCCTCTTCCACACTCTTCAGTGAAATCCTCATCTTTAAACTCAAGCCCAACATCTTTCAAGATACTCAAACCAGAAGACAATTGATTTACCAGGATGAGAGGAAATGATAAACAACTTACTGACAACCAAAGGAAGCCTGTAAGGGTTCATCATTATGAGAGACTGGTTCCCTCAAAGTTCTACTTCCCAGATAGAGCCACTCATCCCTCCAAAGGAGGGATGTGAATATCTGAGAAGGAATTTTAGTCATTGGGAGGAATGGAAGCACAAGATGCTTTCCATGTTTGTGAAAGAAATCATTCTAACTATAAGGCTCTCCCTATGTCCTATCTCCTAATCTTCATCAAACACCTTCAGGCACAAACAAATCCAAAGCTCCAAGAAACTTCAAGCAACTTCAAGCATCCTCACCTTGTCTTCAACTTGTCTTCAATCTCAACCAAAGGCAAACCAAGCAAAAACCCTAATCTAAGGGGACTAAGGAAGTTAAACTAGTTGAATTAGTAAGTTGGGATCACCTAAAACCTAGTACTAAAGTTAGTCCTAACTAAAATACTAAAATCAATTGTAAAATCCTAAAAAAATTACTATGGGAGCCTAGGTCAATCATGACTCTACCACATTAATTCCAGAGATCAAATCATCAAATTGGACCTAGAACTAAATTCTACATTACAAGGCATCAAACCTAAACCCTAAAAGGAAGCACCTAAATATCAATCTAGAAAGCACACATATTTTCATCACAAAAATGTGAGAAAAATTCTATGGGATCATACCTGTCTAACCTAATCACACACAAAAAATTAGGCTCAAAATCATCACCATGAGATCAAACAAAATTCCACAAAAATATGCATCAAACATAATCATTTTAATATCAATTAAAATTTAAAATTCCCATTAAATCAGAAATTACATGAAATGAAAATATATTTTTTCTAAAAACTAATAGACTCAATCTTGAGTAGAATGCAAAAAGAATGGGATGAATTGGATTAATTTTCAATTTATTATGAATTTTACAAGAACCATGAATAAAATGAAAATTAAAAGAAAATCCAATTAAAATAAATAAGCGCGCGGTGTAAATAGAAATCAGAATCAGTTAAAATCATGGGTTGGGCCATCAGGGGGGTGTGGATAGCGCCTAGTTCACTAAGCCCAAAACGCCTGAATAAATGAAACGGTGCGTTTCATTCATCAGAATCCTTCACAAATCAACTTTAAAACGTGGTCGTTGGATGAGCCTCAAAGTCCAAGTCAAAACAAGATCCAATGGTATCAGGGTCATCTTCAACCTTTCAAACATCTGAGCTTCGTGCCCAGCTTCGGCCACCACCGGTGGAGCCCCGGTCATCCCCTTCAACCCTAGTTCTCTCTAGGAGCCTCTAATGCAAATGGTCAAAACATGAAACTCATCCCAAATCATGCCACGAACCCAACCATACCCTTAGTTTCCTCTGAAACCTCAAGATTCATCATATCCCAATCTCAACCGAAAATGGCAATTCTCCTATTTTGTCTCTAATTCATCAATTAACTATCTGAAATCCATCTTACACCATGCTACAATAATTCTAACATCTTAATTCAACCTAATTCTACCTAAATCATGCTATAGGAAGAAAGGTACAAACCTGAAAATCTTGATTGAACAGATGCACGAAACCTCCAATTCAAGCTCTACAATCTTGCAGACACGATCAATGAACCTCCTCCTTGCTTCTGTATGCAAAAGAACCAGTTGAAAGTGCTTGAATCTTGAAACCCGATGGTGAGTTGCAGGTGGAGAAATTCACTTGCTCAGACACGATTTAGCCACCAATTCTTCTTGAAAATGATCTGGAATCACTCCTTGACATCCATGGAAGAAGTATCAATCAAGAAAATGAATGGAAATTGAGGAATTTGGTGAAACCGATTTCAATTGCAATCCAAGAAAACTCAATCTCAAGCTATGCTCTCTCCTTCAATGATCACCAACCCCTGCCATGGATCAACTCTACTCACTATATAGATGAAGTTTGCATGATCTAGAACCATCTAGATCATTCTAATGAGAATTTCCACTTCTCATGTCATGAGATTTTCAATCATGTCTCATGCTATGCATAATTCTGTTTCCCTTGGTGCAACAACTTGTTCTCATCCCAAAATCTCCCCAAGTGAGATATTAGAGGTGTTTAGCTTGCAAAAAGCCTTGCTCATGCCTTGATTTTGAGTTTTGCCAATGTTGCTTAATATGCAAGTAAGTGCTTTTCAAAGCAAGTCTATAAATTGAATCTCAATTCAAAAATGTGGCTAAACCATTGTTTTTAAAATGTTTTCTAGAGTCAAAATGATATATTACATGCCATGGTTTGGATGTGTAGGTTGAAAATATCAATTTCCAACTTTGGTTTATTTAACTTATGCCTTTATTTTAGGTCATTTTTGCAACTTTGAGCTACAAGCATTTCCATCATCTCATGACCTACTTACTAGCTTTAAAACATCATTTTGAACAAGTTTGATGTTGAAGATTTTTCCATTTGAAGCATGGAAATAGGAGTTATGGCCTTATGGTTGAAATGACCTGTAATCTCCAAATGACCAAAATGCCCTTGACTTGTCAAAGCCATAACTTGAGTTCTACAAATCCTATCAAGGACTTCTAATACTCTCTATAAATCTAAGAGGATAAGGAACAACATTCATGTTGACCATAAGTTCATAGGAATCATCCTTCTTGGGCAAAAGTTTGTTTCAAGTTGGGTAACTTTCAAGGCCCCAGATTCACATACCTCAGATGACTTGTAACTTGTCAAAGGCATAACTTGAGTTCTATAAATCCTATCAAGGACTTCTAGTACTCAAATTAAAGCTAAGAACAAGCTCTACAACATGAACTTTGGGGGAAAGATGATATGACAATCACATCTTGAGCTAAACTGCCTTAAAGATAGGGGTCAAACTAGGGGATTTTACACTGTCAAGCCTTAGGAACCCTAGCTTGAAACTTCTCAAACTCTTCAATAATGATGAGTTGACCTTGGAATCATACTTATAGCATCTCAATGCATCAATCCATGATCACATGGCTCTTGAATTAGGTCTCAACCTTGTTCGAATCATCAGTTTACCTAGGGTTGACCTAGTCAAACCCTGATTATACCACTCATGGCTAGGTCCTCTTAATCTTGTACAATGACCTGTCTAGGCTTAATGATGGCTTTCAAGACATATCATAAGCTTTCTCAAGGATTAAAGTCCACATTCATGGCTTCAGAATCATCTGAGGTCTTTCCACAACTCTCAAGTTAGGAGACCTACACACTTGGCTTCAACCACTCTCTCTGAGGATCTTTGAACTTCTCTGACAAGGATATCAACCCTTGAACACTTGAATAAGCTTCTTGGCTAGCTTCATAGTCTTTCATACCCCTTTATTGGTAATCATACCTCTTGATCTCCTGCATACATGTCAATGAAATGCAAATGATAATGCTAATGTGAATGAAATGAAACACAAGCTAGGTAAAGAAATGTTGGTCAAATTTTGGGGTGCAACAATAAGCAGAAGATCACCTCTTATAGGGGTAAAGGACCTGCAACTCCGTTAGTTTTTACTAGTGGGGTCCATCTCGTCGATGGTCAGGTCACATTTCTGGAAGTTGAAGACGGTGGTCATGAAGAACTGTGCATGGTGTACCCTAGGGCACCCAACCAGACGTTGGACAACTGAAGAATCGTTGAAATTCCCGAAGTTACTCTAGTAGACGAGTAATTCCATGTTTTTGGTTTTTACCTAAAAATCCTATGCTCTACCCAAGGCATATGGATCATGTTATATGGATTTTTTCTTTTAAAGCACAGACTTATCATCAATAAACGACTTTTGCATCTAATTGCGCTCTCTTTCTTTCATCCTTAGTTTTTGCACATAAAAATATTTTTGAAAGGCAATGTTTTTTGTTTTCTTATTTTTCATTTTTCATAAAAATAAAAGCATGAAATCATTCATCATGCAGATCTTCCCCTGTTCCTGTTGGTAACAATCCTGTTATGGTCCAATATGACTTTGATAACCCAATTTACCACACTGACGAAGACTGTGAGGAAGATTGTGATCTCCCAGAAGGGTTGGCCAGACTGTTAAAGCAAGAGTCAAAGGTCATTCAACCGTATCAAGAAGAGGTTGAAGTCATAAACATGGGAACCGAAGAGGATGCTAAGGAGATCAAGATAGGTGTCGCCTTGTAATCAGAGATTAAGACAAAGTTGGTCACATTGCTTCGAGAGTATGTTGACGTGTTTGCTTGGTCCTACAAGGACATGTCTGGTTTGGATGAAGACATTGTGGTGCACAGGCTACCCCTCAAAGAAGATTTTCCGCCGGTGAAGCAAAAGTTGAGGAGAACAAAGCCAGAGATGTCTTTCAAGATCAAAGAGGAAGTTCAAAAACAGCTAGACGTTGGTTTCCTGGTAGTATACAGCTATCCACGATGGGTAGCGAATATTGTCCCAATACCGAAGAAGGATGGGAAGGTGCGAATGTGTGTTGATTATAGAGACCTCAATAGAGCAAGTCCAAAAGATGATTTCCCTCTGCCACACATTGACGTGCTAGTAGATAATACAACCCAGTTCTCTGTCTTCTCGTTCATGGATGGGTTTTCTGGCTATAATCAGATCAAATTGGCGCCAGAAGATATGGAAAAGACGACTTTCATCACCCCATGAGGAAATTTCGGCTACAAGGTCATGCCGTTCGGACTTAAGAACGCAGGCGCAACATATCAGCGGGCTATGGTCACTCTCTTTCATGATATGATACATAAAGAGATTGAATGCTATGTAGACGATATGATTGCGAAATCCCAGACTGAGGAAGAACACCTCATTCACTTGGAAAAGCTTTTTGCTAGACTGAGAAAATTTAAGCTGAGATTAAATCCCAACAAATGCACTTTTAGTGTAAGATCTGGTAAACTGCTAGGTTTTATTGTAAGCCAAAAGGGGATTGAAGTCGACCCAGATAAAGTCAAAGCTATCCAAGACATGCCAACTCCTAAAACCGAAAAAGAAGTCTGAGGTTTCCTTGGGAGATTGAATTAAATTTCCAGATTCATATCTCATTTGACGGCCACTTGTGAACCCATCTTTAAACTGCTTAGGAAAGATCAAACTGTTGTGTGGAACGACAATTGTCAGAAAGCCTTTGAGAAAATAAAAGACTATCTACAAGAACCACCTATCTTGATGCCTCCAGTACCCGAACGACCTCTGATCATGTACTTAACTATGCTAGAGGGATCCATGGGATACGTGTTAGGTCAGCATGATGAAACCGGTAGGAAGGAGCACACAATCTACTACCTCAGTAAGAAATTTAATGACTATGAAACGAGATACTCAATGCTCGAGAAGACATGTTGTGCATTAGCCTGGGTATCAAAACGCCTCAGGAAATATATGATCACCCATACAATGCTGCTGATTTCCAAGATGGATTCTATTAAGTATATATTTGAGAAGCCTACTCTCACCGGACGAGTGGCTCGTTGGCAAATGGTACTAACAGAGTACAACATCCAATATGTTACGTAGAAGGCTATCAAGGGAAGTGTGCTCTCTGACTATCTTTCCCACCAACCTGTGGACGACTACCAATCTATGTGCTTTGACTTTCCAGACGAAGACGTCATGTTTGCCAGAAACTATACCACACTAGGCCTAAATGATAGACCCGAACAAGGATCGCGATGGACGCTCGTGTTCGATGGTGCCGCAAACGCTAAAGGCTATGGAATTAGGGCAATCATTACTTGCCCGCTTGGATTTCATCTACCATTCACTACCAGATTGTGCTTCAAGTGTACTAATAACATGGCCGAGTACGAAGCCTGCATCTTTGGAATTGAAGTTGCCATTGATAATAGGATCAAGATTCTAGAAGTCTATGGAGATTCTGCGCTTGTCATATGCCAAGTTAAAGGAGAATACGAAACACTTGATGTCAAGTTGATTCCTTATAGAGATCATGTCTTGAAGCTAATCCCATACTTTGATGAGATCACTTTTCATCACATTCCTAAAGCAGAAAACCAATTGGCAGATGCTCTAGCAACGTTAACATCCATGTTTCAAGTCAAGTGGAAGAACGAGGCACTGTCCATCTGTCTAGAGTACCTTGACAAACCTGCTTATTGCCTGGAAACTGATGTTGAAGAGCCTAAAGTTGATGGTCATCCTTGGTTCTACGATATCAAGCAGTATCTAGAAACACAGGAATATCCAGAGGGCATAACTATTACTGACAAGAAGCATCTCAGGAAGCTTTAGTCAAATTTCTTCCTCAGTAGTGATGTTTTATACAAACGGAATTATGATTCGTTTCTGCTCAAATGCGTGGATATACACGAAGCAGAACACATCATAAATGAAGTGCACGAAGGGTCTTTTGGGACACATGCTAGTGACCACACTATGGTTAAGAAGATCTTGAGGGAAGGATACTACTGGATGACGATGGAAACAAACTGTTATAGTCATGTCCAGACGTGTCACAAGTTCCAGATTTATGCAGACAAAGTCCATGCTTCACCACTTCCTTTGAATATGTTGACTTCGCCTTGGCCTTTCGCTATGTGGGGCATAGATGTAATTGGACGTATCGACCCAACCGCTTCCAATGGACACCGCATCATCTTAGTGGCCATTGACTACTTCACCAAATGGGTGGAAGTCGTATTCTATGCTAATGTCACTAAGAAAGTGGTGACTCGCTTCATCAAGAAAGAAATCATCTGCCGATATGAGGTTCCGAATAAGATCATTATTGATAATGGTTCGAACCTCAATAATAAAATGATGAAGGATTTGTGTGAAAGCTTCAAGATTGAACACCACAACTCGACCCCGTATCGTCCCAAAATGAACGGAGTTGTTGAGGCGACGAATAAAAACATCAAGAAGATCGTCCAGAAGATGGTAAATGAAATTCTGGTATGCAGATCTCAGATGTCCTAACAGATGCTAATAACATTGATCTCTGCTAAAACAAAACATGACCATTTTAAATTCCTTTAAAAATTAACAATGTCATGACATCAGTTATAACATCACCAGACTGATAAAACTATTTATCTAACCATTTAAATTGTGCAGAATTGTAAATGTTGAAAGATAAATAACACAATGAATTGTTAACCCAGTTCGGTGCAACATCACCTACATCTGGGGGCTACTAAGCCAGGAAGGAAATCCACTATTAGCAGAATTAATTCAGAGCTAAAATCCCAGTTTACAACTCCTCACTTAATCTCTACCCAATGCAATTTCTGCCTAGAAACCACTAGACAAGAGACACCTCTCACTCCCCACAATCACGACAGTGATAACAATCCAATACAAAAAGAAATACTTTAGAAGACACTCTTCAAAGTCACAATACTTGATTTTTCTTAACAGCTTAAATCAAGAACAATACACTCTTGCTTAAAAGCTTCGAGTGAACAATTAACAATTAACACATAACAACCTAAACATGTCTACCACGATGCATCCAAAGATACAAAGGGTGACTTATAAAGTTACACACAAGAGACTCTCAAAACCCTAAAACACAAAAACGCATGTGAAGATTAAGTTACACCAACAGAACTCTTCACGACACAATCTCTAAGTCCGTCCACAATCAGGATTGCCACTTCTTTATTTATATGCAGCGTATGGATCTTGGGCCTGAGGAACATATATTAGGTTTAACCAAGTTAAACCAATTTCCCTAATTCAGATGTTACGAATTAGGTCAGAGTCGTATCATGTTCTGCCCAGCCCTGACTAGAATCTCGCCTGAGATAACTAAGGAGGCAAAACAGGTTTCCTGAATTCTGGCCTGAGATATATCAGGAACCATAACAGAAAAACAAGCAGCGCCCTTGCTGGCAGCTACCTGATGTCATAACATTCAACATGACATCCAATACACTTTGTTCTAGCTAACCAAACTTATCCTGTAGTACACTCCTGCAAAATCTTCTTCATAACAGTAGAACCATATATATTATAGTTTCCTAAAAAGTCTCAAAGATCCTTTTTATGAACACCAATTAAATCTGCAATTTGTTCCTAATAAATCTCTTTGACATGCACACACTAATGAGATATATCCAATAGGATCTCATCAAACCAAACCACCTCTGTCAAAAGATATAAAACAGAAGCTGTTGTTGTACCAGACAAAGATGTCACGACATCTGTCTTGATATCTTGATTAAAACACATGACAACAGTTCTGTCACCACAGCAGGCTAGCTGTGTTAAAAGGGTTCCCAGAATAGGTGCTAAAAGGGTTCCCATATTCATGGACCTTTCATTATTCAAGTCGCGCAACAGGCTAGCTGTGTTACAACAAGATCTACGAATAGGTCTCCTCTGGAGGAGCTTTCATGCTAGGCACACAAGGAGCAAGTCCTTGGGGACTAACACTACTCGACTATCAATTCTAAACTATGTGTTCTCTATGCTTTTACCAAAGCTCAGGCGTAGAGCTTTACTCATGATGTCATCCCAAGAACCAACAGGAAAATAAGATAACAAGCATAAATAAAATCCACAAGAGAACAAATACATAAACAAGAAAAAAAAAACAAATAAAAACAACACTCCTCGCAAAACCCTAAGATAGGCTCATCTCTCTCTTGCATGGAACAAACTCCCCAGCAGAGTCGCCAACTGTCGCACCTCAAAAAGTCACGGAGACATTTCGGAGAAACGACCCTCGCGTGAAAGGCGCGAAAATGCGGTTCGACAGAGTCGCCACCGAACTTTATTTATCCCGAATAAATGGGAGAGGAAAATATCGAGAAAACCTCTTAAAACGAAAGGATATGAACAGGGTTGTCGCAACCAGGTTCCGGGTCGGGAGTCGGTTACGCAAGGGGAAGGTATTAGCACCCCTCACGTCCGTTGTACTCAACGGGAACCTCTTAGGGTATTTTGTAGGGAGCGTTGTCTAGGTTTGGTTGTTTTCTTCTCGTGATAAAGGTGAATTGGTAGGATAATGGGTAAAGACGCTAGGGGAAAATGGGTGGTTAGGGGATAAGGTGCTCGCCAAGGATTGGGCCCTTGTGCCTATGTATACTCATTCGGACAAGAATGAGAAATCAGAGCATCGTAGTTCGACTACGAGAAAAGATGGGAATTATGGATGGAATAATAGAGGGAATTAGAAGTGTGCTCGCCAAGATCATCGCAATCTTGTGCCTACGTATCTTATATTCAAGAATCGATAAAGAATCAGAGCGTCTGTAGTTCGTGGTAATAATCACGAAAAGGGTACGGGAAAAGTGAAGATGGATAGAAGGTTTCTCACCAAGATCATCGTAATCTTATGACTACGTATCTTACATTCGGACGAGAATGAAGAATCAGAGCAGTCGTAGTTTGTGGTAACGACCACGAAGAGGATACAGGGAAACGGGAGGATGGGTAGAAGGTAGCTCGCCAAGATCATCATAATCTTGTGCCTACGTATCTTACATTCGAACGAGAATGAAAAATCAGAGCAGTCGTAGTTTGTGGTAACAACCACGAAGAGAAACATGATTGAAATGGGTTTGAAGTTGAGAAACGAAAGAGTGATTGACAAACAACTTAAGATCGTGCCTCAAGAGCTTGTCACTCAAGAATTCAAGGAATGCGCGATTCCAAGAACTCAATTCTTTCGGAACTTGGGTTGAAATAGGTTGGAGATAAAGAGTTAGATGTTTTAAAATCGAAAGAATGAACTAGTAACAATTCAAGGGCGTGCCTCGAGAGTTACTCATTCGAATATTCAAAGAATGCTAGATTCTAAGAATATCCCTCTTTCGTAAGTTTAAAAAACGTTTGTAAAAAGATTGAATCGAAAATGGAATGCGAGGCAAAAAGAGGTTGGTTTGAAAATGTCTCGACGACGGGTTGAGAATTTGATTGAAAATGGAACCGACTTGACGACGTGTCAAGGGTTAGATTTTGAGAAACGATATTAGTCCCTAAGGGTGCCACTAATATCGAAACCATGATGAATTATGAAGTGTGTGCGAAATGTCAACGGTTGCGAATACGTACGAGCACTCGACTTAGGAGAATGTTTGAAAAAGTCGAAAGATTGAATGAATAACAACTCAAGGGCATGCCTCGAGAATCATTTATTAGAAGATTCAAGGAATGCTAGAAAAAATCACTGGGCCAAGAATGCTGGCCCATTAAACCCACACTTTGATGGTACACACGAGTACTGTGAGACTGCTCACACCCAAGCCCCTCCTGAACCACCTGCAACCAAATCAAAGGACATGTGGCGCAGACACAAGCTGTCCACTATGCCACGCGCCCCCTCACGCCTAGGGAATCGGTCAAGGCATTGATAAGGGAATCTGGTGAGACTCAACCTTTCGAATGTCAACCGACCAAATCTCCATCATTAACTCCATCTCTATCCTAAAAAACGCAAACAAGCTTCTTCCTATCTTTCTTATCTCCTCAACCTTCACCTCTCTTTGACGACACCTTATTCCCCTTTCTCTTCACTATTTTTTCTTTCGAATCCTCACTATCACATACAACTCTCAAACTCACACAACTTAAACAAACATGACAATTACACATAAGAAGCATAAATCTGAACCCAAACCCCTTTTACCTTTTCGAACCCTAACGCAACACAACCCAAGAAATTTCATGATGTTTGGTGAAAATCGAAGGATAGACAGTGTGAAAGAGCACAGCATGAACAAACAAGTAAACAAAGTTTCAAAATAAGAAGAAAGAGAAATCTACTGATTTGGAGTTTTAGCGATGAAGGTAAGTGTTTTTCTTCCGTCCAGCTCGCCTTTCCTTATTTATTCAGCTTTTGATTTCGTCTGTGTATGTGGGTTAATCCGGATCTTGCTTTTTAGGTTGAAGGCTTAGCTCGAAATTGTTGAGTTTCGATGTAAAATTTCAACAATATTAATAAAGGATTAAAGCTTTTAGGTGAGGGATATGAGCCTTTTCAACAAAATTTCGTTAGGTTTTTTTTTATTTCAATTTTGGCAGCGTCTCAGTAGGAATTTCTCCTCCTTTTACTCAATAATTTAAGCTCTTATTTATAGGTGAATTCGCACCTGCCTGGTACGTGTGAGAATTGAGGAAAAAATCAGAATAAAACCTCAAACATGTGTTGGTGTGAGCTGTGAGAATCCTAATACCGTTAGAGAGAGATTCTTCTTAGGATTTGGTGGGGACCAGGGGGTAGTGACTACTCAGTTTTGTCTGTAGTGAGGTAAAGATTTATAGGATACAATTGGTTTTTACTGCGTCAACAATATTTTTACTATGGTGTTGGGATTCAAACTGACTGATAATTATGTTTGAAAATGATGCAGGGTATGATTTTAAGAGGTGGCAAGTTGCATTCAAGAAGCAAGTCGAATTTTAGAGTAAAGGTTTTGCAAACTCTTTGGTAATTTCACTGGTATTCATGGAGGTCAACCTCATCTGTCATTGTTCTCAAGGCTTTAAATCTCCAACCAAAGTCTCAGGTGTGAATGGAAATACTTCTTCTTGTCATTTTTGGTACTGCAATCGACACTCATGACTGGCCTTTTGTTGCATAACAAGTACCAGTCTTTCCACTACACAGGAAGCTTTCAGTTGGTACCTTGTTGGCTTCTTGAAGAAATCCAGTTTCTCAAACACTTCAACAATAAAATATTCGGTTCCTTCCATTTTCCAATGAATCCTCACAAGTGAACCAACAATTTTTGTAATAACGGGAAGTGTATCAAACCTTGTTCAGCTAATGGGATTCATGACGTACCCCCCAGCGGTAAGTCTTGTAAGGACATCCATAACCTCCTATGAGGGTAACCTGCTCGATGTATACTCTATCAGACAGAAACCTTCAATTATATTCATTGTCTATAATTGTGCACCTTTTAGCGTAATAACTCATGTATCTTCCCTTACTTTTCTTGTTTTGCTGACATTTAATTTGCTTGTGACAGAGTTATTGTCACTAGTTTTGCCTTATCCCAAGAGTTCTTGTTGTAGCATCTATCGGTCATTTCGCCAACTCAAACTAATGAAGTGGGTACTGAAAGCTCACGTCGTTGTTCCTGCAACATGACCTATACTTCAGAGATTTTGATTATCCATTTGATCATGCAGTGAATGAGAACCAAACTATCAGCAAAACTAAGGAAACTACGGTGAGTCTTTAAATTTGTTTTATTCAAATCAAGACTTCTTCAGCTGACTCATTTCCTCATCTTCTGTTACACTTTGAACTCCTTATGATTGAATAAAACCTTAAATTTCACATGGCTTGAGCATATTAGGCCTGGGTGTTGTTATTTCTACATTGTAGTACTGATCAGAAAATGAAGAAAACCTGTGGTTTGATAGATCTTTTTTTGTGTGTGCCAGGTTTGAAGGTGTGATAGTTTTGGTGATGATAGGCAAATTGGGGTCGAAAACTGATAAGGACGGTTGAAGGCGTCAAATCCTCGTAGACGTCAAATCCTCTCATGGCATGAATTACATGTGCTTGGCTTCAAGTGTCAAAATGATTCCAACAGTATTAAATACCCATAACTCCTGTTGTAAACTGCAGCATAAACTTCTTTTGTAACCAATTATGTAATAAGTTTGTAATCATAACTGTATTTAAATGTGATTGGCCCTTTTACAATAAACATTGCTTTTGATAACCATACTTGTGCAGTTAATAAACCCAAATAGAATTTTGAAAGATCTCTAGTATATACACAATTAATCTCACGGCCCTCTTGAATTTGTTATGAGATCTACCGGGCTTGAAGTGATACTTAGGAACCATTTGAGCAAACTTCAAAATGAAATGAGATAAAGCCATGGCTTCTACTCGACTTGAAGCATTATTTGAAAACTCAACTCTAACATGATTTAGACTTACATGATCCAAATAAGGACTTGTAGCTTAAAAATATTCTTATTCACGGCTCGCCCAATTTCAACACAAATGATCACCAAGTAATTCTCAATACTTAACCAAACAAAATTTCTTGTCCTTCACATTGTCAGAAGCAAGAATTATTAATTTGAATCTCATGGCCCGAATAAACTGATATCGTCTTATAAGTGAATGATTATAAGGATAGGACCATCCTTAAAATGGTTCACAAATGGCTTATGACTCGAAAGGACGAATATTATTTTGGATAGTTACCCACCTGAAGGAAAGCATACTCTTTACCAGAATCGTATACAACCTACTAGGAATTATAATTGCCAAAGGTATACCTGGGCCTCTATGGGCAAAGTCTTAGAATATCTTATCCGGAAGCCAGATGATCATTGGGGAACAAAAAATACACATCCCTGCAGATACCTAATGGAATAGAATGGGAGGGTAGGACAAATTTAGGGTATGACACGCCCTTGTTGGCAACTACCTGATGTCATAACATTCAGCATGACATCCAATACAGTCTATTCTAGCTAACTAAACTTACCCTGTAGTACACTCCTGTAGAATCTTCTTCATAACAGTAGGAACAAATATATTATAGTTTCCTAAAAAGTCTCAAAGATCCTTTTTATGAACACCAATTAAATCTGCACTTTGTTCCTAATAAATCTCTTTGACCTGCACACACTGATGAGATATATCCAACAGGATCTCATCAAACTAAACCACCTCTATCAAAAGATATAAAATAGCAGCTCCTGCTGTACCAGACAAAGATGTCACAACATCTGTCTTGACATCTTGATTAAAACACATGACAGCAGTTCTGTCACCACAGCAGATGGAGATGTTATAACATCTTGCTTAACATCAGTGCAAAATCATGTTTTACCAAAATTTATCCAATCATAGAACCATGGACAATCATAGAATCATGGAACTAACAATAAAGACTTATAAAGACTGGCACAAGATGTTGCCATTTGTCCTGCATGGCTACCGCACTTCAGTACATACTTCAACTGGGGCAACCCCGTTTTCTCTCGTGTATGGCATGGAAAATGTGTTGCCTATTGAAGTAGAGATTCCTTCCCTGAGGATTTTAGCAAACGTCAAGCTAGACAAAGCAGAGTGGATACAAGCAAGACTCGACCAACTTAATCTCATTGACGAGAAATGCGTGACGGCCATCTGCCATGGTCAGCTATACCAGAAGCGGCTGAAGAGGGCCTTTGACAAGAAAGTTTGCCCTCGACACATCAAAGCAGGAGATTTGGTCTTGAGGAAAATTTAGCCAACTCACGTCGACCCAAGGGGAAAATGGATACCGAACTATGGGGGTCCATACTTGGTGAAAAAGGTTTTCTCCGGAGGAGCCTTGATTCTCTCGATCATGGATGGTGACGATCTTTCATCCCCCGTGAATTCAGATGCAGTCAAAAAATATTATGCCTAAAAGATAGACCCGGTGGACCAAAATGAAAATCCACGCAAAAATTAGGGACTAAAATAAAAAATATATCCTGGTAGGCTGAAAACCCGAAAGGGCGGCCTAGGCAAAAGTTAGGGATTCAAAAGTTTAAACTGCATCTTGAAAAGACATATGAACCTTCCTCCATGACCATTGAGCTCCGACTAGGAGAGATCAATTCAATCGTTGCGCTCAGAAGCAAGGCATAACGGGTCTTCATAGATATATGGGTCATATCAGAATTGAAACTCGATAGAAATCAATTTCAACATTGTCGTTTTATTTTATTTCTTTCAAAGCAACTACCTTTTTTAGGAATTGTATCCTTTTGTAATTTTCCCATTTAGGGGTCTTCATCAATAAAAATTACTTTCATCTAAAAGTTTCTCTTATATTTCTATTTATATGTTTGCAAGATTTGTTTTATTGGTGATAAGTATTGCGCATGATAGCATTATGGTAGAATGAGTTAAGGGATTTATTTTTCTCTTAGGGTAGCTGAAAGGTGATCATGACTCCGAAACATGCAGAAACACCATTTGAAATCCCGAGGTGATTTGGCTGAGATAAATCATCTAGCCCAGAAGAAACTGGCCCTAAATTGAAATTCTTAGCATCTCAAAGACTTGTTTGTATCATGAAGAAATGATGTCGGGAAGTTGAGCTTGTTCCCTGAAGGTGAGAAAATACTTAGAGGGGGGGGGGGGAGGTTAAATAAGTATGAAGATAAAACTTAGAAATAAACACTCAAGTATTTTTATCCTGATTCTTTGAACTCAACTACTCCAGTCCACCCTATCTAGAGTGATTTGCCTTTCTCAAACAAGGACTTAATCCACTATTTAATCAACTGATTACAATAGTAAGCACTAAGAACAACTGTTCAAAGTCTTCTCAAGAACTACTAATCCCAACTGGATCTTCTTAAGGAACTATTACAATGAAATGTAAGATAAATACAAGTGTTTGAATGCTTATAACAAGCTTTATCACAAGAGTGATTTTTCACTTATTGTTAAGAACAAAAGAATAAATTCATCAAAGAGAATAAGAATATTTTATGAGAGCTTGTAAGAGTTTCTATCAAAGATTCGTCAACTGAAGAAGATGAGGAAGACTTGCTTTTATATGCACAGTAGTCCACAAAGTCTTGATGTTGGAGGTTGTGTACTGAAAAGGCCTGAACCTTTTTGTCTTCACATCACATGACCTTTCCTGGAAGTAGAATGCACAGAGAAATGCTTTTGGTCTGTGTTCTAGTGTCAAGCATGAAAGAGGAAAGAGTCGTTGAGCCAAATCAACGGATATAACTTTGAATTCTTCTTCAACAAGTGTTTCACTTCAGCAAATTAAACATCAGAGTCTGCGTGATCAGAGTCTTGGATGCCCATCAGATTTTGCTGAATCAGGGTAATGCAGCACGTGTGCTTTAGCGTATAGTTCTATCAGAGCAGAGTTTTATGAATCAGATCCTCAGTACATGCAGCGTGTAGTACTCTCAGAGTCTTCTGAAAAACTGTGTTTCTTAACTCTCATACAAAGATCTTCAATGCTTCAGAGTCTTCAGATCTTTCAGAGTCTTTTGCTTCATATTCTTCTGCAGCTTCTGCTTCAGATCCTTCTGCAGATAGCATTCAGATTCTTCTATAAGATGATTCTGACTCTTCAGATCCTTCCATAGTTCCATGTTCAAATTAATTTGCTCTTAGATATATATATATATTTTAACATCTGCAGCAAATATTCATGAACAAATTTTAGAGTATATAATTCTTTAATACAAAATTTCATAAGATTTATCATCAAAACATAGAGATATTACTAAGAAACAATTTGTGTTCTTACAATCTCCCCAATTTTGATGATGACAAAACATGAGAAATTTTGTTCAATAAAAAAATAATAATTATAACTCCCCATGAGATTAAGAATCTCCCCCTGAAATGAATACTCTAAAGAAAAAGAATACTTCCCTTTTTGCTTAAGTGTATTTCAGAATCAGAGTCTGATGACTTCTTTCAGACACATAGTCTGGTTTTTCGTTTAGAATCAGAGTACAATTTTGCTTCAAGAATCAGAGTCTGGTTGGGTAATTCTCAGGATAACTTCAATTAATTCATTTTTTCAGATGGAACAATAGAATCTGAAAGACTTAAATTCAAAGATAGTTAATAATATGTATGAATTTTGTTTTACATAATAGATGGTTCACATAACAGATGATAAAAAACAAGCAAAAGAAAACAGATGCAAACAACAGTGCAAAAAAAACATGAAAAGAAACTAAGGTTGGCGAGATGCAATCAGGGTCAGAAGATCTGTGATCTTTGCAGTAGACTCTTCTTGCTTGGTCATCCAAGTCTTAATCTCTTCAGTGATTTGTTCTTGTTTGATCATCCAGGACTTAATTTCCTTAACCTCTTTCACAAGTTTTGAATTATCAGTCTTCACTTTAGATTCAGACGCATCAATGTCCATATCAGATGCAACATCTTCAGATGGAGAGTCTTCAGCAAGAGCAGCTTCTAGAAGCAGCACTGGTGGTTTAGGAATGCTCATCAGAGTCTGTCTGACTAATTCAACAAACTTTGCCTTAGCATCTTCAGCACAGACTGCTTTGAGATGAGAAGCCACAATGTTGAACTTATAGATAAATTTATCCCAAGCAGCTTCATACTTAACAGGATCTATACTGAACAGACACTCTTCTTCCACACGTACAATCCCCATTACGAACTTCCTTTTTGAAATTCTCAAACAGTTTATCAACATATGATCTAGGGTTGGGGTAAAGATATTCCTCAAGAGTCACCTTTTCAGCAGATTCAGAGTTTGGCTGAGGTTGTTCACAAGTGGTATCAGGAGGTGTTGGATCAGATGGTGGTTGTTCAGATGGTTGAGGTGCAGCTGGTTGAGGTGCAGATGATTGAGGTTCGGATGGTTGAGGTATGGTGAGTTGAGGTGTAGGGGTTGTTGAAATTTCAGCTTCAGATGATGAAGGTTGAAAATCTGAGAGGTTGAATTTTGAGCGAAGTGAAAGTCTACGATTGATTTGGTCAGATGCTGATAGGTCAGAAAATGTAGGTTTGAATGGATCAGGAATGTGTAAACAGGAGGGTGAGTGAACTTCTGATTCAGAATCAGATGATTCAGTGGAGTGGCATGAGGTGGATGACAAGACAACCATGGTTGCAAGTGGTTCCAAATCAAGAATGTCATTGGATGAGTGAAAGATAGAGGGTTCTGGGACAGGTAACGATTGTTCTATTATTTAGGGTTGTTCAGGTGGTGTTGGTTGGGGAGGTTCAGATGAAATGAGTTGAGATTGATGTTCTTGTGGTTGTTTTTGTTGTTCTGGTTGTGGTTGTTGTTCTGGTTGAGGTTCTGGTTGAGGTTGTTCTGGTTGTTGATGTTCTGGTTGCGTTTCTGGTTGAGGTGGTTCAAATGGAGTTTGTACACAAGATGGTTGAGAATGTGTTGGTTAAAATGGAGAGGATTCATATGAATGAATCCCAGATGATGGTGGTACAGATGATTGTGGTCTGGAAGGTGATGGAGGAGGTGAAGGTAATGGAGAGTGAATGGTTGGTATTTGATCAGATGTTAATACATGTTTGATAGTTTCTCTAATGTCTTCCAGACTTGCTTTCGGAGGAGTTGGTTTTACTTTCTTTACCTTCTGAGGCTTAGCAACAGCTTCAGATGCTTTTCTCTTAGGCCGAGCCTCAGATCCTTCTTTAGCAATCTTCTTTGAACGCCTTTCTCTAAGAAGATTAGGCAGAACTTCTCCTTCCTTCTGGACGATGTTAACAGGCAGAGGAACACCATTTAACAAACAATCAGCTATGTAGGATAAGATGATCTTCCTTGGTTCGTTAGCACTGAACATTGGAAAATCTTCAACAGGAATCCTTTTGTTGCTGACATCCTTAGTAGCAATTTTCTTAGGTTTGCTGGCAAGCTCTGTGATGCCCTTCATCCTCTTCAGAGTATTGCCATTAATGACAGAACCTATGACATAGGACAGATCCTCTGGCACCCCAGCATCATACAGATGTTTCACAAGACCATTCTCTGTTAGAATGTCTGATATCAGTCTTCCCATAGGAATCCAATTCCTAACTTTTCCAGTTTTGACTCTTACTTCTTCTCTTGTTTCGTTTATCTGATTCAGAAGGTGACTAAACAGAAGATAAGGCAAGTCCACCTTCTTTCCCTTTCTCATATAGAACATGAAGTAGAGTTGTTCAACACTGACATAATCTGGAGAATTTGATGATTTTCTGTGAAAGATGGAACTCATGAAAATCTTGGCCCAAATCTTGTAGTCTGGCTTCAGTTCCATTACTTTGCTAGTTGGCTCCCTAGAAATACTAACTTCTTGAAACACGTCAGCAAGATCCACACGAGCAGATTATAGACTGGTTTCACCATCAGTTTCAGAGTACCCAATAAGTTGTCTGATCAGCTTCTCAGTAATCACAATCTCCTTTCCAAGGACAGAAGAATGGATGAATTTAGGGCACACCTGAGCATGTATCCAGAATTCTTTCACCAAAGTTGGATAAACAGGACCCATAAGCCTGTCAAAATACTTTGTCCAACTCTGAGTTTGAATAATTGAAGAAAGATTAAACCCATTTTCTTCAATGGAATCAAAATCTACAAAGCATTCACTCAGAACTTCCAGATCTACAGTTGGAGTGAGAAGGGTTCTCACAGGTTCCTTGTACGCTTCAGCATTAGGAGAAGAAACAGAAGTGGTTGATTGCATCTGAGCAGATGTTGATGAAGAAGATGCCATTGTTGTTCTTGAGTGAGAGGTTTTAGGTTTAGGGTTTAGATGAAGAGCAAATAGAAGACAGAAATGCATAAAAGGTTCGTGAGGTGAAAAGTGTGAAATGGTGTGATTTGTGGTATTTATAGATAAAATCATGCACACAGACAGTCACATAAGCACGCTTCACATAGCATTAAATGAAAAAGTAAAAACATCATTGCACAACATTTATGATTCTGACAGATGGGGGAAATCAAGAAAAATCAGATTTTCAAAGCAGTACCTCAAACGTTAATTCAGTAAAGTGCACTCTACCTTTCTAGTTTCTGAGCAACACGTGTTTGCTTGCATGTGCTTCTGAAATCTCTTGAGAAATGAAACGTTAGCCAAAGTTCAGATCCTCTGAGCATTGTTAGTTCAGATTTACACAAATAAAATGTTTCAAGAAAATGAATAGATTGACAAATGAAATACTTCAGAGCATTAAACATTTTGCATCTGAGAAGTTTGCCTCTGATAAATATTATTCTGGACAAAAAGCCATACTAATATTTTTCAGAATAAACTTGAACCTATCTTCAGTAAGGGGTTTTGTAAAAATATCAGCCCATTGATGATCTGAATCAACAAAGGCTAAGTTTATAATACCCTTCTGAACATAGTCTCTGATGAAATGATGCTTAATTTCTATATGTTTTGCCTTAGAATGTAAAATTGGATTTTTAGACAAACATATAGCAGAAGTATTATCATAGAAGATAGATACATTACTCTCAAAGATCTGATAGTCTTCCAACTAACTTTTCATCCAGAGCATCTGCGTGCTACATCCAGCAGCAACAATTTATTATGCCTCTGTTGTAGAAAGTGCAACTGTGGGTTGCTTCTTGCTGTACCATGAGATCAGATGACTTCCAAGGAACTGACGGCTTCCAGAAGTACTTTTACGCTCTACTCTGTCTCCAACATAGTCAGCATCACAGAATCCAACTAATGTATATTCATCAGATCTTCTGTAACACAGACCCATGTTAGTAGTACCTTTCAGATACCTTAGAATCCTCTTAACAGCAGTTAAGTGAGATTCTCTAGGATCTGATTGGAATCTTGCACACAAGCATACACTGAACAAAATGTCAGTTCTAGAAGCAGTTAAGTAGAGAAGAGATCCTATCATACCTCTATAGAGTTTCTGATCTACTTTCTTACTTACCTCTTCCTTACCAAGAGTACTTGTTGGATGCATAGGAGTTTTTTCCATCTTACTATCAGTCATGTTAAACTTCTTCAGAAGCTCTTTAACATATTTAGTCTGGTGAATATATATGCATTCTAGAGTCTGATTTACTTGAATTCGTAGAAAGAATCTAAGTTCTCCCATCATGCTCATTTCAAATTCAGCCTGCATAGACAAAGCAAACTCCTTTCCCAGCATAATATTGGTAGATCCAAAAATAATATCATCCACATAAATTTGACAAACTAGTAAATCTTTCTTAGATGTTTTATAGAAAAGAGTTGTGTCCAATTTGCCTCTGATAAAGTTCTTTTCCAGAAGAAAATTACTCAATCTTTCATACCAAGCTCTGGGAGCTTGTTTCAAACCATAAAGAGATTTTTTGAGTTTGAAAACATGATCTGGAAATTTATCACTTTCAAAACCAGGAGGTTGATGGACATAAACTTCTTCTTCTATAATACCATTTAAGAAGGCACTCTTAACACCCATCTGATATAGAGTGATGTTATGTTGTGCAGCAAATGAAATAAGAAGGCGTATAGATTCTAACCTTGCCACTGGAGCATAAGTTTCAGTGTAATCAATACCTTCTTGTTGACTGTACCCTTGAGCTACCAGCCTTGCCTTGTTCCTAACAACTTCTCCTTACTCATTTAATTTATTTCTGAATACCCACTTTGTTCCAATAATGTTGAAACCTTTTGGTCTAGGAACCAGATCCCACACATCATTTCTTGTAAATTGATTTAGCTCATCTTGCATTGCAAGAATCCAATCATTGTCACTCAGAGCCTCATCCACAGATGTTGGTTCAATAATAGACACCAACCCAAGAAGTGATGTTCCAGATGATCTGATAAACGACCTTGTTCTTATAGGGTCATCTTTCTTTCCAATTATCATTTCTTCTGGATGAGAAACCTTGATTCTGGATGATCATTTAACTGTTGGTTCTTCAGAAATATTCATGTTATTCATCTGAGCAGCTAATGGAGTTGCATCTGGCGTAGCTTCTTCTTAAGCTTTTTCTGCCTCTGAGTCTTCAGAGTCTGTGAAGACTACTTCTCTATCTGCAGAACTTTCAAACTGCTTTGGCTTTTCAATGCCAATCTTATCATCAAATCTAACATGTATAGATTCCTCCACAATCTGTGTTTCAGTATTGTATACTCTGTAGCCTTTAGAGCGTTCAGAATATCCAAGCATGAAACACTTCTGTGCTTTAGAATCAAACTTGCTAAGATTCTCTTTAGTGTTCAACATATAACAAATACATCCAAAAGGATGAAAATAAGCAATGTTGGGCTTTCTGTTCCTCCATAATTCAGAGGGAGTCTTTTCCAGAAGAGGTCTTACAGACACTCTGTTCTGAATGTAACACGCTGTGTTTATTGCTTCTGCCCAAAAGTGTTTTGCCAGATTAGTCTCGTTAATCATGGTTCTGGCCATTTCTTGCAGAGTTCTATTTTTCCTCTCTACAACTCCATTTTGTTGTGGAGTTCTAGGGCAGGAGAAATCATGAGCAATGCCATTTTCATTAAAATATTTTTCAAAATATTTGTTTTCAAATTCACCACCATGATCACTTCTGACTTTGATTATTTTAAAATCTTTTTCATTTTGGACTTGTTTGCAGAAGTCAAAGAACACAGAATGTGACTCATCCTTGTGTTTTAAGAACTTTACCCATGTCCATCTACTATAGTCATCAACAATGACTAATCCATACTTCTTGCCTCTGATGGATGCAGTTTTCACTGGTCCAAACAGATCAATATGAAGTAATTCTAATGGTTTGGAAGTAGAAACAACATTTTTTGATTTAAAAGAGGATTTTGAAAACTTCCCTTTTTGACATGCTTCACAAAGAGCATCTGAGGTGAACTTCAACTTAGGAAGTCCTCTGACTAGATTAAGTTTATTAATCTGAGATATACGTCTCATATTAATATGCCCCAATCTTCTATGCCAGACCCATTGCTCCTCATTAACAGACAAGAGGCATTTAACATTCTGAACCTTAAGTTCTGAAAGATTTATTTTATAAATGTTGTTCTTCCTCTTTCCACTAAATAGGATTGAGCCATCCTTTTGACTAATAGCTTTACAACATTTTTGATTAAAGATTATGTCATAACCATTGTCATTTATTGACTTATGGACAATAGATTATGCTTTAATCCTTCTACAAGTAAAACATTAGTAATAGAGGGAAGGTTACCATTTCCAATAGTGCCAGATCCAATGATCTTGCCCTTTTGATTCCCTCCAAATTTCACGTCACCTCCAGATCTAAGCTCCAGACTTCGGAACATAGACCTTTCTCCCGTCATATGTCGCGAGCATCCAGAGTCCAGATACCATAACTGGCGTCCTGACCTTGCTGCTAAGAACATCTGCAACATGAATTATTTTACTCTTAGGTACCTAGATCTTCTTGGGTCCTTTTGGGTTAGTTGTTCTGAAGGTTCGTCTAAACTTCTATTTTTCAACATAAGGTTTATTCTGACTAGCCTTAGATTTAAACACATGAATGTTCTTTTCAGAACGAGTGTGTTTAATATCATTCAAGTGACCAAATTTAAAATGAGAATATAAAGGAGTTTTCTTGATGATAGTTTTATCAACAGGTTTTGGATTTAAATCCTTTCCATAGGAAGATTTATATCCAATTCCTTTTCTGTTATTTCTGCTAACTCCATAGATCATAGAAGCCATTTTGCTTCTGTCTATGCTTTTAGCAAGAAACTTCTGAAAGCTGTAGTCATATTTTTCCAAAATATTTTTGCATTCAGACTCAATTTTAGAATCAGAGTCTTGTTGAGCTAATTCAAAATCATTTTTCATTTTTAAGTTCTTTTCATTTAACTCAGCTACTTCTGATTTGAGAATACTATTCTCAGATACAAGATTGCTTTGCCGCTCCTTGTATTTGAGCTTAATATTGTTATAGCTCTTCAGAACTTTTGATAACACTTTGATAAGTTCATCTTTAGTGAGTTTAGCCATTACCTCTTCAGCGTCAGAGTCAGATTCAGATCCTAAAATTCCTTCCTCCTGATCTTCTATGTCTGCCATCAATGCTACGTTGGCACATTCCTCTTCTGACTCAGATTCAAATTCAGATGTATCTGAATCATCCCAGGTTTCCATTAGAACCTTCTTCTTCTTATCAAATTTTCTTTTAGGCTTTTCTTTCAAAAGCTTTGGACATTCATTTTTGTAATGCCCAGGTTCTTTACATTCGTAGCAGACAACCTCCTTTTTGCCAGATCTTCTGTGTCCAGAAGATTCTTTTCTTTGGTCAGGCTTCCTGAAGTTTCTAAACTTCTTTCCTTTATGCTTCCAGAGTTTGTTTATTCTTCTGGACAACATGGATAATTCATCTTTATCTTCAGATGAGGATTCTTCAGAGCTTTCCTCTATTACCTGCAACGCTTTAGTAGATTTATTAGATTTTAAGGCAATTGACTTACCTTTCTTTTGAGGCTCATCTTCCTCAAGTTCAATTTCATGACTCCTTAGTGAGCTGATTAGTTCCTCCAAGGAGATCTGGTTCAGATCTTTAGCCATTTTCAGCGCAGTCACCATAGGTCTCCATCTAGTGGGTAAGCTTCTGATGATCTTCTTCACGTGATCAGCAGTAGAGTAACCTTTATCCAGAACCTTTAGTCCAGCTGTAAGTATTTGAAATCTGGAGAACATGGCTTCAACAGATTCAGCTTCTTCCATCTTGAAAGCTTCCTACTTCTGAATTAGAGCCAGAGCCTTTGTTTCCTTGACTTGAGAGTTTCCCTCATGAGTCATCTTTAGAGATTCAAAAATATCACATGCAGTTTCTCTATTTGTGATCTTCTCATACTCAGTATGAGATATTGCATTTAACAAGATAGTTCTAGCCTTGTGATGATTTCTGAATTCCTTCTTTTGAACTTCAGTCATAGATTTTCTTTCTATTTTCTTGCCATTCCCATCAATGGGATGAACGTACCCATCTATGACTAAGTCCCATAAATCAGCATCATAACCAAGGAAGAAACTTTCAATCCTGTCCTTCCAATAATCAAATTTCTCCCCATCAAACATAGGGGGTTTAGTGTTGATTATGTCCCTTTCTTCATATTTGTTGTTAATGTTAGATGTTGAAGTATCAACCATAGTAACAACCAAATATATATCAAAGTTTTTCTCACTGGATCTTTTCTGTCACTGTGAAGTGGTAGCACACACAAAACCGGAGCTCTGATGCCAACTGAAGGTGAGAAACTACTTAGAATGGGGGGGGGGGGGTTGAATAAGTATGAAGATAGAACTTAGAAATAAACACTCAAGTATTCTTTTATCCTGGTTCGTTGAACTCAACTACTCCAGTCCACCCTATCTAGAGTGATTTGCCTTTCTCAAACAAGGACTTAATCCACTATTTAATCAACTGATTACAATAGTAAGCACTAAGAACAACTATTCAAAGTCTTCTCAAGAACTACTGATCCCAACTGGATCTTCTTAAGGAACTATTACAATGAAATGTAAGATAAATACAAGTGTTTGAATGCTTATAACAAGCTTTATCACAAGAGTGATTTTTCACTTATTGTTAAGAACAAAAGAATAAACTCAGCAAAGAGAATAAGAATATTTTATGAGAGCTTGTAAGAGTTTCTATCAAAGATTCGTCAACTGAAGAAGATGAGGAAGACTTGATTTTATATGCACAGTAGTCCACAAAGTCTTGACGTTGGAGGCTGTGTACTGAAAAGGTCTGAACCTTTTTGTCTTCACATCACATGACCTTTCCTGGAAGTAGAATGCACATAGAAATGCTTTTGGTCTGTGTTCTAGTGTCAAGCATGAAAGAGGAAAGAGTCGTTGAGCCAAATCAACGGATATAACTTTGAATTCTTCTTCAACAAGTGTTTCACTTCAGCAAATTAAACATCAAAGTCTGCGTGATCAGAGTCTTGGATGCCCATCAGATTTTGCTGAATCAGAGTAATGCAACACATGTGCTTTAGCGTGTAGTTCTATCAGAGTAGAGTTTTATGAATCAGATCCTCAGTACATGCAGCGTGTAGTACTCTCAGAGTCTTCTGAAAAATTGTGCTTCTTAACTCTCATACAAAGATCTTCAATGCTTCAGAGTCTTCAGATCTTTCAGAGTTTTTTGCTTCAGATTCTTCTGCAGCTTCTGCTTCAGATTCTTCTGCAACTTCTGCTTCATATCCTTCTGCAACTTCTGCTTCAGATCCTTCTGCAGACAACATTCAGATTCTTCTATAAGATGATTCTGACTCTTTAGATCCTTCCATAGTTCCATGTTCAAATTAATTTTCTCTTAGATATATATATATATATATATATATATATATATATATATATATATATATATATATATATATATATATATATATATATATATATATATATATATATATATATATATATATATATATATATATATATATATATATATATATATATATATATATATATATATATATATATATATATATATATATATATATATATATATATATATATTTTTTTTTTTTTAACATCTGCAGCAAATATTCATGAACAAACTTTAGAGTATATAATTCATCTAGCCCAGAAGAAACTGGCCCTAAATTGAGAGTCTTAGCATCTCAAAGACTTGTTTGTATCATGAAGAAATGATGTCGGGAAGTCGAGCTTATTCCCTACCCTGTCCAAAGCCCAATCCTACTAGACACCTTTTTGTTCTTAAGCCACTTTCGGATGGCGCTTCTTTATGAAACCATTTCTGACTGGTACCTTGTCACCTTACATATCTCCGTTCCCCGGCAAGCCCAATTGTGCTTGGCATGACCGTCACTCCAGACTCTCTCGTATTCCTAACATTCTGCATACATCTTGCATCATACACATACTTAAACCATATCATACTTCCTCGGATCTTGCATCCCCGCGCGCTAGCATTTGCATTTGCATTTGCATTCGTTATGGAATATTATTATCATCAAGCATTAGCATATGCGGGTCGAGGTCAGGATCAGTCTCACATTTTCTCCAAGATCACCAGCAGCCCAGTCAGGGGCATTTTTTGTTGTTGTAAAACCCTGGGTTTCCCTTCGCGAAATTCAAGGATATCAAAATAAGGTTCAGCCTAGCCAGAGGCAGCTTTTTCAAGACCATGGGCATCTTCCATAATGTTATTTCAACCTTGAGGTTGATCAGAATTCCAAAATGATCATAGTTCCGTCAGGGGCATCTTCTTCAAGACAGTGGGCATTTCCCATGAAGATGTTTCAACCTTGTGGTTGATAAGATCTCAAAACCAAGTTTCAGCCCAGTCAGGGGCATCTTCTACAAAGACTGTGGGTTTTCCCCACGAAGTTGTTCAATATTTTATTGGGCAAACTCAAGAGCTTTACAGCAATCATCAGCCCATTCGGGGGCATCTTCTTCAAGATTGTGGGCGCTCCCTACGAAGTTGTTTAACCTTTTGTTGGGCAAACTCAAGAGCTTTACAACGACCATCAGCCCAGCCAAGGGTATTCTTCGCAAGACCGTGGGCATTCCCCACGAGGTTGTTCAAACTTTTGTTGGGCATATTCAAGATTTTCAAAGCGACGTCTAATCTAGCCAGGGGCACCTCCTTTGAAGGTGTGAGCGTTCCTCACAAAATCGTTCAACCTTTTATTGGCCAAGATCAAGAGTTTTAAGACAAAACTCAGCCTGTTCGAGGGCACCTTTCTCAAGGTTCATGGGCGTTCCTCATGAAAGTTATTTCAACCTTTTGTTGTCAAAGCTATGATCCCCGAGCAAGTCATTGGGCGTTCCCCGTTGATTCATATCAATCCAATCTTCCTCTTGGGCGTTCCCCCAATGAGTTGTCTCCGGCAAAATTGACCTTTTTTCAGTTGTCTTACCATCATCCTTTTGGTGATAGCTAAACCCGTCAGTTCAACCTAGCCTGCATCTTTTTGGTGTTAGTCGCCTCCAAGATTGGGAAGTTATTATCATCCTTTTGGTGGTAATAACTCATGTGTTTCGCTCCATCATCCTTTAGTGATGGGTCTGTCATCCTTTTGGTGTCAGATTATGTAAGGGTTCTCCATTATCCTTTTGGTAATGGACTTCCGTCATCCTTTCGGTGACGAGATTGTGTATGTTCCACTCTGTCATCCTTTTGGTGCCAGATTGTGCGAGTGTTCTCTATCATCCTTTTGGCGATAGACCCGTCATCCTTTTGGTGTCGGGACTGTGTGTGTATGTTGTACTATCATCCTTTTGGTGATAGGTCTGTCATCCTTTTGGTGCCGGTTTGTTTTACTTATCATCCTTTTGGTGATAACGACCTTCGCAAACTATCTTGTATTTCACTTCCTAAACACTTTCTTTCTGTCGAACAAATTCAGGGTTTTTCTTCATATCTAATTTTCTTATACCTCAAAAGAATGAACGTCGTAGTAGTTCATCCTACTAGGTTTAAGCCAATTAGATAGGGGCATCTGTCATACCCCAAATTTGTCCTACTTATTACCTTTATTTGTACATCTATCCACTAACCATTATTCAAAAATCCAAAAAAAAATATATTATTTTCCTGTCGCCTAAAGTTTGTGCTCCGTTTGAAAATGTCAGGTTAGGTGTGTGCAGGCAGTATTGGTTGAAGTTCAACGGTTGTGACCTAATTTTGATAAGACAGGAGTTGGTTTCACGATCAAAAGGGCCTTCAAAAGTCAAGGTATTTAGTCAAGATTTCAATTCATTTTCCAGTCTTGGTTATGTGGTTCTTATGCTTGCCAAGAATCCAGAGATAAGTCACGTTCGATCTTCAATTCAAGGTTCAAATTAGATGTCAAGTTTTCATTTTCAAATTTCAATTTTATTCAAGATTCAAGTTACTATTTCTTTTCAAATTCCATTTCAATTTATAATCCTTTTTGAAAACTTCATTCAAGTCCATGAAATGTACCAAAGCCAATTTATAACATTGTAAGTCACGAGCCCATTTATTGCAACAACAAACAAAAATCAAAATAAAAAAATAATAGAACAAGACTCCAAAATCCAACTGGTATAATAGTCCTTCAATATATATTCTGAAATATTCCATATCATGCCAAAAAATATCTGTCACCATGCCAAGACAAACCCTGCGTACCGCAACGCAACAGAAGCAACAAAACTCCTGCAAAACCTCCAAAATGGTGCCAACAAAACTCCTGCATAAAAACAGACGTACAGCCTGCAGCAAAAGAATACACACTAAGGAAAAAATAGAATAAAAACAATAGAAAACCATTCACAGAGGGGACGGAAGGAAAATAAGTGACCTGCATAATAACAGGGGATGGGTTTTTCTTAGGAGAACAGACACCAACCTTTTTTTTGGGAGGGTGCCTCTTTTTCATTTCATCAACAAAAAATGCAACACTGAAAGTTCAGACTTTAAGCAAAAGTAAACATCAAAACCCTAGAGCCAAATAAACTCTGCTGAAGTTTTCCCCGATTGAAATCTTCAACTACCCTCATACATAAACCTTCCTCCTCTATAAGAACAACTCAATCTTCAACAATAAACACCCTTCACCAATCGTCAAAACCAAAAAGCGAAAAAATCAGAAGGGGATGAAGTGGGGATAGGCTTTGAAACAGAGATTGAAGGAGAGATAAACGAACCTTTGCAAAATCTGAAGCCAAAATCAAATCGAAGTTGAAACAGTTGAGATCGGTGAAGACGAAGGTTGGATGCCATTCTCGAGTTTCATTTTTTTTTTCTATCTTTTTGCGCGACGATGATGTTGATTTTGAGTGCGTAACCTAGTGTTTGTAAATGGTGGAAAGTGATTCTTGAGTTCATTTGTTTCTGGGTTTTACTTCGTTTTTGCGGGTGACATTTTAAGGTGGAGCATGGCCAGGTTTTGGATAAAACGGGTGGTTTTTGATCCGAGCCCTTTTTTTTTGTTGCTGGACCTCATAAGCAATTTCATACAACACGCCCCTTTGCTTTCATTCAAATCCCCTTGCTTCGTTGTTGCTGACGGCCACCTAGGCCCATGGTGATTTTGTTCTTTTTTTAACACCATTTTTCATGCGCTACCTCCCCCATTCTCTTAAATTATTCTTTGTTAGATTTTTTTTAGGGTTTTAGTGTAAACTTTTTTTTATTTATTTTTGTTAGTGATTTCAATTATCACTTTTACTAAATAAATTGATGCTTGTTATTATTTTTATTATTAAGTCACTCTCGATTTTATATGATTTTTCTCTTCATTTTTACTTTAATTTCATTTTAGTTTTACTCAACATTTTTGGTCGATGACGAGACCTCCATAAGTTGTTATCGGTCAAATTATTGATAGATGAAAATTTATCCGAGACCATCTTCTTTTTCACTTTTCATTTTCTTTCTCATTCTCGACTTTATTACATTATTTCGAATTAATGAAGTCATTGATTCACAAACGTTAGTTTTTGAGGTTGTTAAACCTTCATTATTTCAAATATGTAGAAAATGATCATTTGGATCATTTTTTCTATACTTTGGGGTCGTGAGAGGTTCCCTTCGATTAATTAACATAAAGTTGCGATTAAGATAAGGTTTAACCTTATTTTCAAATTTCATCTTGATTTTATTTTATTTTTAGCGGTCAATGAAGTCTTTACATTCGTAAATGTCGACTTATTGAAGTCGCTAATCTTCATTATTTCAAATCTGTAGAAAATGAGCATTTGGATCATTTTTCTATACTTTGGGATCGTGAGAGATTACCTTCAATTAATCGACACGAGTTTATGATTAAGACGAGATCCCACTCCTTTTGACCCATTTCATTCAATTGATCTTTAACCTCTGACTTTAATTTTTGTTCAATATCATTGCTTTACATTTCTGTTAATATCTCACTGTTTATATATTCTTGCACATATTTTTCCGTTTATCTTATCATTGAGATTATCTTGCTCATTATATCATCTTTGTTCATATTTCATCCTGCCATATTACATATACTGTCATCTAACCCTTTCCTTGTTTATTTCATCCAAAATACTAAAAATACTATAAAATTATCAAAACCCTAAAAACCCTAAACTGGAGGACTGTTGATCATTAATTCTGGTATTGAAGTTTAAACCATGTATATAAACCCTAGTCTGCTTACTTTGTCCGACTTCTTGTTCCTTGTTTAGTTTAGGACACCTTGCACACATATGGCTTTCTCTTGGGCTACCTGACAATGAGAACATTTATTTCTCGCAATCCCCTGTATTTTATATGTATCCCTTTCCCGTTATAGTGTAATAGTTTATTTCTTTTCTTGCTTGCTATTTATTAAGAAAGATAAAAATGAATTAGGCTAGAACACATTTTTAAAACAAAGAACAAATGAGGCTTGATCCAACGTCAAGTCATTTTCAGACCTATTTCAAATTGGATCACCTTAGGGTTTCTCTGTCCCATTCCACCCCTCTTCCATTAAATCACACCAACCTTGTATGTATTCAACCCTTGTAAGCCGATTTCTTCGCGCATCGCCATCAACCTACCATGCTCTATTCACCACTCTATCTTTTCAAAACTTCTTTTCAAAACCTTTCTCTGCGAGCCTAAAAACCTTGGTCTCGTACCAAGTGCATTTTCAAAACTCTTTTCCCAATAAAACTTGGATGGTTATGGAGTGGTTAGGCACAAACCTTCTCCTATCCCGAGTGCTTGACATTACCTTTATGGTTCACTGTCGTAAAGCACTTACCATTCAATATCAAAACATCTCTAATAAAAGAATAAAGTTCTCTTTGTATTGAACTAAAGATAGAAGATTGAGTGCAAACTTCTTCCTCTCTGAGTATTAGGATACTCACTGTAGAGTGTGTGGTCTCGATACTCATCTTCCAATACGAAGACGTGATTATGTTCGCCACACCATTTTCACAATAAATCTTTGAGATAAAGAATTGGGTACTGTCGCTACTCGAAATATGCAACGACGAAGAGGCAAGAACAAAAAGACAGAAGAGGTTCGGAAGCCGATTATGTGAAGGGAAGGTATTAGCACCCCTCGCATCCATCGGTCTCGATGGGATTCATTTTTTTGTCTATGTGTGAAGGTATTTGCTAAAGATATTAATTTTAAGAGTGTTCTAAAAGATAGAGAGAAGGGCTAAAAATAGGGAAAAGAGAGAAAAAAGACTTGGTAGGACTTTGCGGTCCTAGGCCTACGTATTCTCAACAGATATGAGAAAGTCAGATTCAACGTAATTCGGGAAACTATGGGTGATGACGGAAGGTCGCTTGCCAAGCCATCGCCGTCTTGTGCCTATGTATCCTCATCTGGTATGAGAAATTAGAGCAAACATAGTTTGGGGAACTACGATAAAAGGTCTCAATCGCACTGGGGCGAGAGAAAAGGTTTGAATAACAGGTTGATCTCGATTGCACTAAGGCAAGAGAAAAGGAAAGTTAGTTGTTAGTGTGCTCGTCAAGGATAGAGATCCTCGTGCCTACGTATCCTCATTAGAGAATGAGGAATCAGAGCAGCCGTAGTTCGGCCAACTATGGGTGAAAGGTGGAAAAGTGCGCTCGCCAAGACATTGCCATCTTGTGCCTACGTATCCTCATCTAGTATGAGAAATCAGAGCAAACGTAGTTCGGGGTACGGTTAACCGGTGTTTTTGGTAGATGATGTTAACGTATGCATTTTAGCAGTTAGGTGTATTGCAGTTCGCTTGTGGAGTCTTAGGCGTTACCTATTTGTAGTAGAACGGAAGCAACATATCCTTTTTGAAAAGATTAGTTTTTGCCATCGAGGCAAGATGTCACGTTTGATTTGTGGGAGTTTTTTTTAGGGGTGAAATAGATCCTCAGATAGTAACCCCTTGCGGGTAGTACCCAATTCTTTATCTCAAAGATTTATTATGAAAAGGTGTGTGAATACAGTTATGTCTTCATATTGAAAGACGAGTATCGAAACCACATACTTTACACTGAGTATCCTGACACTCGGAGAGGAAGAAGTTTGCACTCAATCCTCTCTCTTTAATTTAATACGAAGAGAACTCCATTCTTTTATTTAAAGATGTTTTGATATTGCATGTTAAGTGCTTTGTGACAGCGAACCCTAAAGGTAATGTCAAGCACTCGGGATAGGAGAAGGCCTACGCCTAACCACTCTATAACCATTCAAGTTTTATTGGGAAAAAGAGTTTGAAAGTGCAATTGGTACGAGACCAAGGTTTTTAGGAGAAAAGTTGTAAAAGAAAACAGGTGGTAAATTGGTTTGACAGTTTGTTGAGAAAATCCGCTTGACATTGGATCAAGGGTCTGACTTGTATTTGCATGCATAAACATGGTAGAATGGAAGTGGGTTCGAAAATACCTTGAAGACGAGCTGAGGGTTTTGATTGAAAATAGGACCGGCTTGATGACGAGTCAAGGGTTAAGGCGTGAGAAACGATACTAGTCCCTAGGGGTGCTCCTAATATCGAGTTCAAAATGAAGTGTGACGGTGTGTGCGATAGATTGGTGGCGAATGCGAACGAGCACTCAACTTACAGAGGGGTGTTTGAAAATGGCTCGACGACGAATCGAGAATTAGTTTGAAAACGGTTATACTAGTCCTTGGGGTGCTCCTAGAAGATAAGCCGCAATCAATAAATATAAAATACATACATCGAAAATGGGAGAGGGGTACATATAAATTACACGGGATTGCACGAAATAAAAGGTCTCATTGTTAGGTAGCCCAAGAGAAAGCCGTGTGTGTGCAATGTCTCCTATACTACGCATTGAGCGAAAGTCGGGCACAACTCCATGCTAGGGTTCCTGAAAATGTCTAAAGATCTGTCACTCGGACAAACAAACAACAGTCCACCAATTTAGGGTTTTATGGTTTCGATATTTATTAGGTGTTTTGAAAGAATGTGAATAAGATGAAGAAATGAAATGAATATATACAGGATATATAACAATATATACAATAATATTCCCAACAATATATCAAGAGAAACATTAACAGGTATATGGACAAGATAATATCGATTGCAAATAAAACAGTGTATATTTGACCGAAAATAAAACAATTGTATATTGACGGAAAATAAAGTTAGTGGTTAGTTTTTTTAGTGAATTGAATCGGGATGAAATGTAACGCTAAACTGTCGTAGCTCGACTTATGATGAAAGTCAGACTATATGACGTCGCGTAAACCAATATCCATGCTAAAAACAAGATAGAGAAATGATATTGAGGATCATTCTCTGATTTAATCGTGTCGCACGGACAAAAGAAATGTGGGATCTCGTCTTAATCATAAACATCATGTCGATTAATCGAAGGTAGCCTATCACGATCCCAAAGTAAAGAAAATGACCCAAATGGTCATTTTCCATATATTTGAATTGCGAAGGTTATCGACTTCGATAAATCGATGCTTACGAATTAAAAGACTTCATAGATCAAGATAATTTAAATAAAATCGAAAATGAAGAAGAAATTGAAAGAGAAAAGAAGGTGGTCTTGGACAAACCGTTATCTATCAATAATTTAACCGATAATGATTTTAGAGGTCTCGTCATCGACCAAAAAATGAAACTAAAATAAATCCAAGACTAGATCAAGATAAGATAAAAGAAGTGGTATAAAAGAAAACCAAGAATGATTTAATGAACCAAACACAAAATATTTAGTGAAACGTTTTTTTAATATTTTTACAAAAATCACTAAATAAAATTGTTAAAATTCTAAGTACTTATTTAGAAAAATATTAAAAAAACTCTAAAACTAATTTAGAGAAATAAGTTAAAAAAACAAAACTCTAAAAAACTATTTAGAATAAATATATTAAAAACTCTAAAAACAATTTAGAAAAAATAAGTTAAAAAACTCTAAAATTTTATGAAAATGAAAAATGCCATGGGGGTGAGAAATAAATTGAAGGTGGGTATACAAAGAATTGGATGGAATCACTTGGGCTTGAGGGCCCATCATCCATCCCAAGTAAAGGCACGGGTTAAAATAAACAAAAAAGGGTTGGGCAGTTGAAACTGAGTGATCAATGATGTTGTGATTGTTGCTCGAAGCTTGTTGTTGTTGTGAGGGTGAAGAAAGTTTTTGAAGATGATGGAGTTTCGAGTGTTGAGCAGAAATAAAAGAAGAAGGTTTTTTTGGTGTCGAAGAAACCACCTTGGATGCGTTTGTTGAGGAGAGTGTGGAGGGAATCGAAGTCACCGGTGTTGGTTGCATCAGCGGCGAGGTTATCACAGGAGGTGGCAGTGGGTTTGTCAGGGAAGGTTTTTAGGGTTAGGGTTGCGAAACGGCGGAGCATGGAGAAGGAATTACGGGGAATGTTGAATTGGGTTTTTTTGGAGAAACGACATCGTCTTCGTCGATTAGGAAAGCAATATTGTGACTAGTGAGAGGCGAGGCTTCGTTTGTGTGTTTATGGAGGAAAGCCTGTGAAGTTGAATATGGGAATGGTTTTCTTTTTTCATGGTTTAGTGCAAAACCAACAGTGATTATGGAGATTAGGATAAAGAGGGTGTGAATAATGTGATTGAAATGTTTCTTCCTTTATTTGCTTGGTTTTGTTGATATTATGTTACTTTGATGGTTTCTACTGAGATAATATTTCTGCCCTCTTTTTAAAAATGAGTGAAGGGCAAGGTAAGAATGAAAGTGTTGTGGTAGTCTGTTGTGGAGAGGCTAGCCGAAGGATTCACGGCACGGTTATCCTTTCTTTCTCCATATATTCCTATCTTTTCTTTAAGAACCAGTGGAGTTTTTTTTTCTTTTTAAGGAAATAAAAGATAATGATTTTCGAAAAAAATGAGAGCAAGCTGATAAAAGAGAGTGCCTTCATTCCTCTCTTCCCCCCTTAGATTCAACATCCTCCGCCCCTCATATACTCCTCTTGACCTAATTCTCACTCCCTCTTCCATTTTTTTAAAAATATAATGGGCTTGGAGAATCTGATGGGCCCTTGAATGTTGTAACAAAGTACATGTCATGGACTTAATGAATATTGACAAAAAGGTATAGTTGGATGAAAGAATATGGATTAAATAAAATCAATATGGCTATTTGGATATAATAAAAAGAAGGATAATTGAATAAAAATGGATTGGAACATGGATCTTTAAATGGATATGAATATGGACAAAAATATGGATTGGATAAGCTTGGATTTTTTTGAATGGATAGTTTGAAAGAAAATTGAATTTAAATGGAAAAATTTATATTGGATAAATGTTAAAATGGAAATTGAATAAATAATAGATTCTTGGATTTGAAAATAGGCGTGGAAATTGGTAAAATGAATTGAAATGGATATTATCATGAGAATGGCTATGAATTTGGACTAAAAAGTGATATGAACAATGGGTTTTATAATATGAATTGGAATGGATTTGAGAGATGGTCCACAAAAAATGGATATGACATGGATGGATTCAAATGTAGACATTGAACTAAAAAATGGTTACAACCTGGATTTTTATAAAGGGATATATACAAGATCGATTAAAAAAGAACACAGATATAGTTATGGTTTTATGAACTCGTGTCTGAGTTCCCCACAACTCAACATGACTGGTCTTGACCTGCCTAATTTCAGTCAAATTCCCAATCTGCACCAAAATCATATCCTCAATAAATCCCAAAAACTCAAATAGTAGGATCGAATGATCATGACAAAATGCCCTTCAAATCAAACTACAAAATGCTTTGTCTTGACAGCCACATATCCCTTTAACGTGACACTATAATCTTGTGACCCTTAATTGATAAAAACCCACAAGCTCCACCATGAATCAGAAAATCATGATCTTCCTTGAGTGCACACTCTGAAAACATGATTTCTCTATACTTGACTCGCCATGAATCCAAACTAACCTGACCAAGAAAATTTAGGTCAGCGTCACTCAACTTCGCCCCACACCAGCTTGAGTTACTTTGAATTTAATCTTGCATATACTGATCAGGAACAAACCCTTTTCTTTTGTTTTGAATTTTCCGAGTATGAGGAGTGGATGGATGTACAAGTGAAAGCTATACAGGTAAGACAAATTTGGGGTATGACAGGTATTACCGGCAAGGGGTTACTATCTGAGGACCTATTTCACCCTTAAAAATAACTTCCACAAATCAAATGTGACATCTTGCCTCGATGGCAAAAACTATCTCTTTTCAAAAGGATATGTTACGTCCATTCTACCGCATACAGGTAACGCCTAAGACTCCACAAGCGAGATGCAATACACCTAACTTCTAGAATGCGCACGTTAGCATCATCTACAAAAACACCAGTTAACTGTAGGCCGAACTATGGCTGCTCTAATTCTTTACTTGTTTTAAGTAAAGATACGTAGACACAAGGGCCCTAATCCTTGTCGAGCACACTTCTATCTTTTCTATTCGTAGTCCTCCAAACTATGTTGACTCTGACTTTCTCATACCTATTGAGAATATATAGGCATAGGACCACTAAGTCTTACCGAGTCTCTTCTCCCCCTTTATCTCTCTTTTCCTTGTTTCTAACCTTTATCTATCCCTTAGAACACTCTTAGAAAGCAATATCTTTTAGCAAACACCTTCACACATAGACAAACAAATGGTTCCCATCGAGTACGATAGATGCGAGAGGTGTTAATACCTTCCCTTTGCATAACCAACTTCCGAACCCTTTCTCTTAGTTACGAGATCATCTTATCTGTTTCATTTTATGGTTTTCTAGATGTTTTCCTTTCCCCTCTTGGGATAAATAAAGTTCGATGGCCACTCTTCTGTTCTTCCATTTCTGCCTCTCCATCGTTGCAATTTCGAGTAGCGACAATTAGCCCTAGATTTTTCTTCTTTCAATCATTCTAATTATCGAACTCTATCGGCTAATTGGACCATATCCCTTAAATATTGGGTATCCAAATTCTTTCGAATTGAATATTCAAGGCCACCAGCGGCCATTTCGATCAACTCATGCTTTGTCACCTGTGTAAAACACCTGGCTTTGAGAAGTCGAAACCAGTTCAAATATTCCTCGATAGGCTCAATAACCTTTCGTTTTATACTAGTCAATTCTTTTAAACTTATTTTTGTTTGTCCCATGTAAAATTGTTGATGGAACAAACACTCTAACTGGGTCCAGTCATGGATCGAGTTGGGAGGTAACGTGGTGAACCAAGTGAAAGTGTTTTTGGTCAAAGAACTGGGGAAATATTTTACCTTAAGATTCTCATCATTAGCAATTTCCCCTACCTCAATCAGATACCTGGCCACATGTTCGACAGTAGACTCAGTAGAGTCTCCTGAGAACTTAGTGAATTTAGGGACTTTGGTCCCCGGAGGTAATTCCGACTGGAGTATATATTCAACCAAAGGCGACGTATAGTTTGGCCTTTGCAAGCCAATATTTACTTCGTTTCGTGCCATAATCCTTTCAACCATGGCAGCCAAGTTATTATCTGCGGTTGCATTATTACACCAGACTTGTTGTACGACATTATCCACATTTTGGTTTCTGTTAACCATCACTACCCTTGGAGGTTCCTCCCTGGGACCTTGGAATTGATTTCTAGGAGGTTCGACTATCCCATGATTAACATTATTTTCCTGGGGTACGTTCTCTGGGTGTTGTTTTGTTTGGTTAATAGTGAGGTCCTCCCCGAAGGCTATTCCCTGGTTTTCCCTTGCATGTTCCCTTTGTGGGTGTCGAGGGGGATTTGATACCCCAAAAAATCAACTAAACGTGTTGTTTGCACTGCCAGTTGTTGGTTAGTCTGGGTAGTGTTTTGGATAAGGGGCTGAAATATTTCTCCCATAGCTTGGGACATTATTTGTACCATCTGATGGTTACTTTCATCCATTTGTTGCCTCAAATAAGAGGCAGAATCAATTGTTAGATTCTGTGTTGGAATAGAGTATCCCACGTTCTGGTTACTTCGACCCACATTCATTCTAGATACCAACCCCTGTAATGGCGAAGTTATCACCTGTTCTGTGTGTGCAGGAGGGGCATTATGGAGGCTTGCCATTACTGATGTTGGCATACCATATGGTGGGTCTCGCGAAAAAGGCATCAAAAACCCTAGTGGGGGAATATTCTTATATGTGGAAGTCCCTACTAGAGGTGGGGTATATGTAGGGCCTCTTGGTCCAATGTAAGTTAAAATTGGTTGCGTATGAGTAATCAAATGCGTGGGCATCGAAGTCACCATAGTTGGAACCGCTTCAGAAACAGGAAAGGAACCTGCTTGTCCTTCTGTCGAAGGTGGCACGGGAGGCTCCGTGTTTGCGTTACCATTGTGTGGATCTTGAGGAGTGTTTGGCTTATTTGTATTTGATGCCATTCTCCTAGTATATCCTTTCTTAGTTCGAGTTTCGTTATTGGTGGTTATCTTACCACTTCTTGATTGCATACAATGAAAATTTTACGCAGAGGTTTATAAAAGGTATCTCTAATAAGAAACTCTGATTAGCATTGTCCTACTGGGCGTGCCAATTTGTTCGCCGTGAAATTCGGAGAACAACCGCTGGTCTAACAAATTGTCAAGACTCGTTTTAACTTGCAGGATCGACCACACTAAATCCTAGGACATGGCTAATCTGAGTTTAATATTAAATGAAATTTAAAAGAGAAGGATAAGCACTTCGGCAGTATTGAAACACGATAAAAAGGTTTTGGCAGTAAAACAAGTAGAAAAATAAAGTAACTTGGTTCGAAGAGGATAACAATTCTATAAAAAAAATAAAGACTAGGAACTATAACTTGCATAAAATGGTAAAGTAAAAAGAGATTCTTATAAAAGAAAAAGAAGCATTAATGTATTACAATAAAGAAATGGTGCTTCGACACGTACATTTTCAGTTATGACTCTTTTCTCACTTTGACTTGGGTACTTTGAGTAATTTTCTGAGTGACTTGTACAAAAATGAACAAACCAAAAATTCTAAATTAAGCCACTATTTATAGTCAGTCGACATAACTTCTCTTAATGACTCAATGGATTATATCAAACCAAATGTCCCCATGCATGCTTTAATTACTTGAAACCATGCCACTTGCCTCCTTCTATTGGGCGGAAAATAACTGTATTTCCCTCTAGGCGTCGAAATTCAAGGCTAACACCTTGTAAAATCTTTTTTGTCTTACTCATTGATGTTTTATGCCTATATCCTGCACAATAACACACACATCAAAGCATCCAAAGGTATTTTCAATAATTGAAGAATCACACAAGAATAAGAGTTAAATCTATAAAAACATGAGAAATTAGTTGAAAAAGTGCCAAGAAAGATAGTTCATTTTATGTCAAAATTTTCACTTGACAAACTCTCCCCAACTAGATTTTTGCTTGTCCTCAAGTAAATTATGCCCCTCATAAAAACAAGAGAAATTTGCTCAAATAAGAGGATTTTCTCAAGCATAAGATTCAACCAAGAAGAGATTAACGGTTCAAATTCAAACAAGAGAAATTTTCTCAAATAAGAGGATTTGGTCAAGCATGAAAATATGCACAACCAACTTTAACCACTCAATAGAGTCGAACAATGACAAAGAATTTAGTTCTTAAACAAATATCATGCAATGTTTCAAATAACAACTAAATAATCCTACTTGAATCACTCTAACACTCCTCTTCAAAATAAGAATGAAGAAATTAACATGTTTGCAACCGCGGGGAAATTTCACTCATCTGACAAACAATGCTAATAGTAATTCAATTCATACATTCTTCTAACAATCAAAATGAAAATATGGAAGCAAAAAGATCACTAAGGAATTTTAAGGTTGTATCTTGGTCGGATTTACAAAAAAGGGTCATTTCTAAAGGCCATTGATTTTAAATTGCCGATGCAAAAGAAGCATTCACTATACATGGTATTTACACATCCTAACTTTATTCTACACATTCTTTCCTCTATTACACCTTCTCAAACTTCATTTTGCACAATTATTTCATTCTTTATTTTTGTTTTTCACATTCATATTCACACTTTTTCTTTTCATACTTGCTTGAAAATTTTCAAAAGTTATAGCAACCTACCATTCTTCTTTTTCATTCTCCCCAACTTGAATTCAACCAAACCTCAATTGAATGTTCCTTGCTTTTTATGGCAAGGAAATCAATTTAAAACAACGTTCAAAGGTTCAAGAAAATATTTTAGAATCTCACAAAATTCAATGATGAACAAAACCTTCAAATTATGTACATAAACTAAGTTCATCACTAAAATGATATCTAAACTGTTTAGACTTAAAGAGGTTAACGAATACTCACTACTCACGGGTAAGTTACTATTTAGATACAATTGTGCTCAATATATACAAATGCCTTGATCATTTCTAATGCTTCCACAAAATCAAAATAATCAAAAGATAAACATGAGTCAAACGAATTAAACAAATTTTATCAGTCATCCTAAGCATGTAGTAAACAATAGAGGTTTCTCACAATCTGTGGCTTTTGGTCCTAAGTGAAACAAGCATTCAAACAAGTTGCAAAATGAAACAAGAATACACATTTGCATCAAACACAAAATTCTTAAATCATTCTAACATGCTATAGAGCAGTACAATTTACCTTGCATGCACTCACATGTTCAACATCCTACCATCACCATACAAACTTGGAAGAATCTTCATTGGATACTTTTATAAAAATATCAACTAATCTAGAAGGAGTTCTTATCATTCGTCCATAAATAACACTTAAGAAAACGTAAAAGAAAACAAGAATATATATATAATATAGACAACTGTACAAATCTCAAAGACATAGAAACTATTGCAATGCAATTCGATATCTAAACACCAATCCTCGACAACGGTGCCATTTTGTTTGAATTGCAGTAAAGCGGCAAGAAACAAAATTTTAGATTTGGAAGGATTCCCTCCGGGATTTATATCATCACCATAGGGATCGGCGCGAGGGAAAGAATTTCGTTCAATGATCTCTACATTTCTATAAAAAAATTGATTAAATTGGTTAAAATATCAAAGGACCATAAATAGAGGTAGAAAATATAAATACGGGAATAATAAAGTAAATACTGAAATATAAACGGAGCCTTGTTGGGATTGAATCTCATCAATTGATAACAAATGCATTCTTCTAATCATGTTATACAAAACTCAAATGTTCGTTTAATACCATCACGTATCACCTACAATAGAGGTTATGTATAATGCAAATTCGAGAGGCTAACTGTATTGTCTCATCGGTGATGTCTCACGCAACAAAACCAACACAAAGTATTAAGAACCGATACTCACGTGAATGTTAAACATAAATCTATGTCTTGAGTTTAGACCTAACAAATATTCAAATAACATCCATATCAAATTTATGATTTGATTCATATATAACTCCATGATCAGAATACATACACATGATTAACCCTTTTTACATGTATTCAACTAATTTTCCAAATGTATGTGAACATAGTTTTTCATCACTATTATCACGCATCCTCACAATACCGTTTGTCAAGCGTTATCGCGGTCTTTACCATATTGATCCCACTCATGCTACTCATTCTACTAATCAACATAATAAAATAAAAGTGATACTAGTGAATATCAACTTACAAGACTATGTCAAAAGTTTGCTCATTGATATATGAGGATCTTAGATCAAAGATTTGAAAAAGGTTTTTTCAAGACCCACAAATAAGAAATCAAAGACAACATCAATAGAGAATCAAAAATAGTTCACAATACATAAATTAGACGAAATACATAAGGTATCAAAAGATTACATCCAAACCCAACAAGAAATCAAAACTCTTACTCGAAGATCAAGCTCCGAGTTGCTTTGATTTTTGCTTCTCCCTCTTAGGGTTTGTGTTTCTCTCTCTAGAATATGCTTGGAATGAAGAGAGATAAAGTTTTGATCCCCAAAATATATCCTATCTTCTAAAAAGTGATAAAAGTATTTATATAGTATTTACAAAATCTGTTATGTTCCCATTGCGAACCGTTTCTTTGCCTACCAAACACACTTTTAGGCACCTGAAGTACCTCTGAACAATTAAACCTCCCTTGAGAAATATTTGAAGTTCGTTATGCGAGCAATTCTTTACACTGCGAACTACCTCGCTACAAGTTTGCACAACGAAATTAGGGTCCCTTAGATACTAACTTCATTTTGGGATGGTTCGCTGATCCTTCGCTGAAACTTTGCACAGTGAACATTCGCTAGCTGCTCGCTACCGTTCTCCCAACAAACATTGCAGAATCTTCACAATTTCTTTGGCTTCCTTGTCCAATATTTTGAGTCTTACTCAATGATGTTTTATGCCTATATCCTATACAATAACACACACATCAAATCATCCAAAGGTATTTGCAAAAATTGAAGAATCACACAAGAACAAGAATTAAATCTATAAAGACATGAGAAATGAGTTGAAAAGTGCTAAGAAACATAGTTCATTTTAAGTCAAAATTTGCACTTAACAGCTTCATCGCAGCTTTTTGATGAACCTACTCATGTAGGTTATGTTGGAGTTGTTGACATTGCCTCTTCAAAATTGAGTCTTGCACTATACAATCATTAATGACCCCATGTTACTTGATCGTTTTTCAATTACATGGAAACTGATCCTATAATGACGGTCTATGATGCATTTATGATTGTAATTCTTTTCTTCTTCTCTTTTTATTTTCTTTTTGATGTGACAAAATGGGAGAAATAATGGTAAGTATTTAATTAGAAACTGAGCTCATTAAGTACCTATTCAGTTGTACAGATTGGTTATTTATAAATTTGTTATTTATATTTCTGTTTTTATGGTTATCTTGCCTGGGCAACACATTTTAACTTTCTTGTACATAGAACTAAGGAGGAGCTTACAAACATCGGCCTTAGTCTATCAGACTTAAAAGGAGTTTATAAACCTCATATTCTAGTGTTGTTAAAGGAAGTTAAAATATTATTTTTAGTTTTCTTAAATAAGGAACTAATGGGGAGTTTATAAACCTCAACCTTAGAACTCTTTGACTTAGGGGGAGCTTATAAACCTCAACCTTAGAACTGTTAGACTCTGATGCTACTAAGAACACTAAATTACTTTTTCTTTAGAGTTGTACCTAGTATGATGTCTACAAAACTCTTCTTTGGACAATTAGACTCAGGGGGAGCTTACAAACCTCATACCCTGATGCTGCAAAGAAAATTATAAATGCCCAACATTTTCCTTTAAATACTTTTGTTTATCATCATCAAAAAGGGGAAGATTGTTAGAACAAGATTTGTTCATGACATATTTTCCTTGGGTTTTGATGATAAAAAAGTATTGATAGAACAATGGATTATTTGATGTATGTTACACGTGTGTAGGTTCTAATACTTGTAAATATTATTTTCAATATCTGTTCTACATTAAGCGCACTTTAAGAGTTACTGAATTGTTAGCTTCTGGTGACAGAATATGAAGAACACTTACTAAGTGATGTTTGGCGTAGACTCTGAAGCTGAAGATCTCAGCATCAGAAGAAGCAACATACTTGTCTTTACACTTAGTGAATGCAAATTGGATTATGTTACCATTCAGAGTTGGTGAGAAAGCTGAAGTTGTTTGTATTGCAGAAAGAAAGTTGTATTATCAAATCAGTTTGGTAGCTTGAGTCTACATATTTCAAGGCTCAAGAAAGACTAAGATGCTTTATGGATATCTACTCTCAACGAATCTAATAGTACAGAATCTCTTGAAGAATCAAAGGTTAAACATGTTATACATTGGATTAAGATCTTCTGGTGTATTTATCTTCAACGAATCTTGTACCATGGATTAACAACAAAGACTCTTGATCAAATTACCTCTTCAACGATTAGTTTTCATAAAAGCTATAAATATGGTTGAAGTTTCAAAGTGAATCTTAACAAGGATCAACTAGAAGAAGGAGTAATAACATCATCAATTATCAACTCATTGTATAGGCATATTTTTCCTGATGTAGGTTGTAATTGTAAAAGCCATAAGATTTTTAACACATTGAATATCTTAGACATCTTATGTGCTTTAGGTATTTGTATGGTGATTTTCTGTACCTCTGATACTTGTATCATGTCACCTTGTTCTATATTCTACTGAGCTTGTTCATCAGTTTAGATAAAAGTCTTGTGTCATTGGGATACAAGCAAGAAAGTCTCGAGCCAAGATGCTTAAGCCACGTAAGTCTCTTGTTATGTGATTGAGCTGTGAAAGTTTTAATCAAATGGGTTGATTGAGCATAAGTGTTATATCATTGGGGTACAAGCAAGTAAGTCTCGAGCCAAGATGTTTGAGCCACATAAGTCTCTTTCTATGTGCTTGAGTTGTGAAAGTCTTAATCAAGTAGTTTGATTAAGCAGGAAAGTCTTGAGCCAGTGTGGCTTGAGCAGGATAGCCTAGTTCATGAAATTTGGAGCAGTAAGTCTTAACCGGTGGGGTGCAAGCAGTGAGGCTCATTTCATGGAACATGAAGCCTAAGTCTTGAGCCTGAGGGGCTTGAGTAGGAATACTCAGTACATGAAATTGGAGCAGTAAGTCTTGACCTGAGAGGTGCAAGTGGAAAGGCTCGTTTCGTGGGACTTAGAGAAGAAGTCTTGGGCTGAGGTCCTGAGCAAGGAAGTCTTGGGTTAGTGGAACCTGATTAAGAAGTCTCGAATAAGGAGCTTGAGCAGAAGTCTTGGACCTTAGGTCTGAGCAAGTGTAAAAGTCTTATACATAATGCGTAAGCGATTAAAATCATGTTTTCATTATTGTGAAAATCTCTTGTGAAGCAAGGGGACTGGGCTACTCTCAGTTTGGGAGGAACCAATATAAGTATTTGTGTCTTCTTCTATTATTTATTTGCTTTTGTTAACATTTTGTGCTAAGAATTAACTAGAATCTGAAGACCAATTTAAATTCTGAACTCTGATCTGATGCAAACTAAGAAAATAGAAAACACAATTCAACCCCCCATTCTTGTGTACTTTTCTCACCTAAACTCCATCCATCATCTCTTGTTGTTAGTGAATTTTTTCCCTTAATATTTGCACCCCAGGATGGAAAAATTCCACATATTTGAGTGCATTCTCAAAATAAATCGGTAGAATGGAATGATTGTGTTCTACTAACTTGACATACTCCTTGGATAAGTCAAGGTTTTCAAGATACATCTCCAAAAGGTCATCTCAAACCTTCTAATAACCCTCTAGAGCTTTGTTCAACGACATCTCCAACTCTTTGAACTTGTTGTGGGATAAATCCAATGCTATAGTCGTCTCAGCTAAAGCAACCTCATTTTTGGATAATGTTGTTTGAGAAGATTGTTGCACCCTAATTTTTTACCCTAAGATGCCGCCTCTTTTTGCGCATTTTTTTATTATTTGACTTTATTTTAATATTTATGTTTTTGCGCCTATTATTACTAATATTATTTTTATTTCTATCATATTTATTATTATTATGTTATCTATTTTATTACTAACATTACTTTCACTCTTGAGCTATTATTGGACCATTACACCGAAGACATCTTTGGATGCGCTTTTCGATTACATCTCGATCAGGATTTGGTATCTTATAAGTCAAGGTTGTTAGTTATCTCTCTATCAAAATCATCAATTGAAAGTGAAGAAGAGTTTGGATTTAAGGCATGAAGACCGTTCATTTGGGCTTTAAATTCGGCATCTGCAATTTAATCAAGTGGTGTTATGGGATATGGTGTCGAGACCCCCAGTTTTCCGGTATTTTGGTTCTCATTCTTTGTAGATCCGACTTGGATATCAAATGTGTTTATAAGCCCACGGGAGACAGAAAAAATTTGGAGATAAGGATGGCAGGATTCACAATCCAAAGTATTAATAAACTAAACAAGACAACTCTGCTGCTATTAAGTAGAGCATGTTATGGGATTGATAAAATCTACAACAATGCTTCGGGTTCCAGCTCTGTCAAAATATCAGTGGGATTTAAATAGATCAATATTAATATCTCATTTCAAATCATTACAAGACAAGTTTGTGGTTATTACAAAACTCCAGATGGACCAATTACTACAACAACATTAGTACACTACCTAACTACTGCCTCTATCATCACAAGCCAGCTTCTGACTCGTGTGAATTGTAATAATCATAACACCATTTCAAAATAATTTGAAGAGTCACCTCTGTATGTTCCATTACATCAATTTGAAGACATTGAATAAAATGAAGTAGATTCTTCTTTATCTCCGCTTGAGAAAGTTCAGCATACAATAGATTGTTTGCCTATATCTCTAAAAAAACCTTCATTTTGTCGCTGGGCGATAATGGATTATCCCAAAGCTTACATATCAGGCGATATAACACCGCTATTGGTTACTGAAAGACTTGTTGCTGCTGTTGATGAATCCGAAAAAACCACCACCTTCAATATTAGTCTCTTCCTTTCACTATCACGTAGTATTCTTCTTCTGCAACAATGCACAATACTCGTTGATGCTTCCACTTGTGAATTTGTGTCATCGGGTGTGATATTGCGTTCTACTTTGAGATTTCTTGTCGAATCAGAGTCGATTTAGAAGCATCCATCTTCAACATTGAAAGCATTAAAGGTTAAGGCTTATGAGAGCATAGAAAGATGATCTACACAGCAATTGATACATTCCACCTCACGGATGAGCAACTGACAAACTCACCTTCCAGAAAAGATGGCATTGATGAATCTACTGAAGCAGCCCTTAGAATCTATGGCTGTGATCTCATCCAAGAAAGCGGCATTTTGCTAAGATTACCACAGGCAGTCATGGCCACTGGGCAGGTTCTATTTCATTGTTTCTATTGCAAGAAGTCATTTGCACGGTTTAATGTCAAGAAGGTTGCTGCAAGATCCGTATGGCTGGCTTCAAAACTGGAGAAAAACGCGCAAGCAAAGCACGAATCTGTCGGTGTTCCCTCACGTTAAATATGCTGCAGAAGAAGATATAAAAGCATGACTTTACCAATGGAATCTAACTCCTACAGAATTTGGCGTTTGTAATTACCGCACCGGTTAGACTGCTGCCAATATTTCCTGCAAACCGAAGCATAGACACAGTTAATTGACCTCCAACAATCACACTTAAATAGATCTCACTAACAACAATATTACAATTACTGATACTATCTTGTGTCATACTCCTCGTGTTCTTCAAATACGGATGCACCTGTGTTCAAAAGAAGCACTCCAATTTATATACCTGCAAGCGTGATAATTAGAAGCGGATATTATAATAGTAAAGATTAGACTAGCTACTGATATTTGTGTAATCAACATCACGTGTATGTTCAACAATTTCACATATCCTGTTTGGAGCAACATAAACATGTCTGTGGCATTCCTAATAAAAGTGATACCATCCAACAAAATTCTGTCCTTGTCATCAGAACCAGAGGAAAAATTAAACGCCCACCTGCATAACACACATACACACGATTTGCAGAAGGCCACAAGCATCAGAGGGGTTCTAAGATTAACGTACATATCGTGCGAAGAGCGGTTGGGAGAAGAAGTTGAGATATTGACGAGTACAAAGACTTCATCACGTCTTGGATAACTGGCTGCTTAATTTTGTTGCCTGCGAGTGCATTACCAAACGAATGTCTAGTATGATTAAAACATGCTGAAAGAAAGGGAAAGTAGGTTTAGAGCCTTTTACCATAAAGATTGAAACAATTAGCTCAAACAATAAGATGCTCTGCTCAAAGAAATCAAGTTGTCTTCTTTATCAAAGGATACACTGCATGCCCACTCACCGAGCTTCTACTTTAACTACATCATTCCGCAATAGTCGCAAGACAATAATGAGAAAGGCCACCAAACACCATCCAAATCCGGTCTGCAGCATCAGCAACAACAATCAACATAACAGATATGCATCAACGCAGCAGCCAATGCATCAACACAACAGTTCATACGTCAACAACAACCAAGGAAAGCGAATTTCCGCATACCAGGATGATCCCTAAACTTTGAGCCAAAAACAATATTTGAGAAAAGGTCCTTCTCATGCAATCCTTCCATTGTTAATCTGTTGGAAATTATTCAAGAGTTAATGTACGAATCCAGCAAAGAGATAATCATCATCAAACACACGAAAAGGAAGATATTCAAATATGCATCAGTTTGAAGAAGAAACCATACGAACTGAGATTGGATTGAAAAGAAATATACCCTGCGCGAAGAGAACGTTCACATTTGCTGCTCTTCATCACCAACTTTTTCCATGGAAGCTCTCACCCGACGCAAGCTCATTCTTTCTTCAGGGTTGCTATTTTCTTCTGGCCTAAAATCATTGCTAAACCCACCTTCCAAATCACCAATTCGAAGTCAGAAGCCCATTAAGAGAATATGCTGATTAGAAGAAAAAGATTCTAAACAAATCCTCAAGACAATGAACCTGGACCGAAAAAAGCATTAAACAAATCAGACAGAAAAAAGGAAAGTTTTCAAATGTTGTCTACACCAAAACAGAAGGTTCTATCATGGCATTCAAAGCATTTAATCCGAGTTTTAAACAAGAGATTTCGTCTGAAGCCTATATAAAAGGAGGTTTGAGATGAAGAGAAAGGGGGAGAATACTCAGACTCGTACATCCACAAAAATCCCAAATAAAACCCTAAACTACTAGAATCGAAAATCAGAAGAGTGAGAACTTATCTTTTCTCTCCAACGCGAGATCGCTCTCACCATCGTCGGGATCCTCTTTCGCAAGCCGCTCACCGTGAAATCATTTCACCATCACCGGCGAAGCCATCCGTCATCATTTCCACAAACCGTCATCAAGCTACCATCACGAAGTCACCGACGAAGCCCTAATTATCGTCCTCGGGGGTAACATTTTCTTTAAACAATATCCTCTCTTTTCGTGATCGATTTCGTATTGTTGTTTTGTTAGGTTGTATAAGAATGGAAAAGCGAAGAACAGATGGAAGGAATTTGAGTACGAGGAAGAAAGAGATGAAGCGGAAATAGGAGAAAGGAGAAGATGAGAGGAAGAATCGAAGACGAGATCGAGAGGGAGAAACGGAAGAAGAAGACGGCGAGGGATCGACGTTTGGAAGAGGAATTAGGGATTTAGATTTTTTTTATTTATTTATTTCTGTTTTATTTTTTATTATTGTAATCATACATCTATAACACACACATTCACTAACACCACACACTCACTAACTAATCATCCTAAAATCAACTTATTAATCTTTTTTTAATTAATCATAAGTAATCAATCTTCATAAAAAAAAACTAAAACTAATTTATCCCTTAAAAATATTTCCTCTCAAAATTAATTTTACTAATAATAATTTAATATAACATTCTTTATAAAAATTATTATAAATCACCCTTCATTTTCTTAAGATTAAACTAATCTTTGTTTTTAATTAATCAGACATTTCCTTTAATCTTTTTTTATATATCTAATAAATCATTTTCTTTATAAATAATAATATGTTTTTTTTTTAAAATCATTTCACATTTAAAACACCCTTTTAAAAATAAATTATAACAAACTTTTTATTATCTAAATTAATCTTATTAATAAATTAATTATTAATTTGCTTGAAATCAAATCACAACCAAACTTCCTTTTATAAAATTATTATTAAAGCCAAACTTTTTTTCAAATCAAATAATTCAATACTTTTCTTAAATCAAATAATATAACTTTTTTTCTTAAAATCAACCTTTCTCAAAATTAATCAATCTCACCAAAATAATACAATTTATTTTTCTTACAAATTAATTCAAATGAACTAATATAACTTCTTAAAACCGATTCCAATTTCCTTCTTAAAAATCAACTCAACTAAAATAAAATCGAATCAACAATCAATCGTGCACATTCACATCCACGACACATTCACTCTCACACACTTCAACGCTTTCATGCGTATGTGTATGTTTACTTATTTGCCCTTTACTTTACTCGCAATTTATCTTCCTTAATTTACATTATCGTAACTTATTTTATCGCATTGCATTCCGTCCAAAGGAAAACCCTACACATGATTCAACAATCGTGTGTAGTGCACATCATTTGCATCATTATCCCCACGATCCTTGATCCCATTCAAGTTGATCTTTAAGTTAGATCCTACCCTATAGGAAGGACCTTATCTTTACAACTTAGATACAAACAATCAATTCAAAACATACAATATTCAAACATATTAGAGAAAGATGCCAAATCATCTTAAGCGAGATAGAATCTCCACAACAATACAGTCAACACCGTAGGAACTTTGCCTTAAGAGAGGCGTACCTCGTCGATCCCTATCCGAGTACTTGAGCCCTTCTCTTAAGATAATGCAAAAACTATTTTCTTACAACTTGTGGCGGTTAAATCTCCCTTAAAATGACAACTCATCTTTTCTCCTAAAACCAATCAATCAACCACCCTAAACCCGTAGGAACTTTGACCACAGTCAAAGAACTCCTCAAACCCTTTAGGGGAACTACAAGTACTCTGATTCCACTCCCGTAAGGATATGTAGGCATAAGATGCGATATCTTATCGAGTATACTTAGAAATAAACCCCTAGGTCTTTTATACCTTAAGCAGATAAACACTTAGCAATAAACAAACATAAAATAAGAGGTTCCTGTAGGATACTACAGAAACTTAGGATGCTAGCACCTTTCCTAAGTTTAACCAACCCCCGAACCTATAACTCTCTAGCTTGCATTTGCATTGCATTGTGGGAATTTCGATCTTTATCCCTTCCTTTGGACAAATCAAAGTTCGGTTGCAAAATGAATTAAAGATTCAAACTAATCAATAGTTTGGTATCCAAATTTCACCGTGACAAAGATGTCATATCATCATACCATTATCAATAGAGCCAATGTCTGAACCTTTTTAATCCAATAAATGAGGGTACCTGACAAATCGTATCTCATTACATATTTCCGTCAACAGACCGTTTACCCTTGTGTGCTCCTCCAAAAAAAATTCTCCACTCGATAGTATGAGCACTAACGCGCTCCACAAACAAATCTTTCTCTTTTAGAAGGCGGTAAAACATAAAATTCTAGGATAACCAAATGCTAGGACAACCAACGCCCGATGTATTTGATACGAAATTTATGCCAACTCTTCTTGACAAAAAACCTCAGATTTTCTTAAAATATAAGTATAATATTCCTCATAGATAAAATATTGAAGTTCCCTAGCCATCCCAAGACTGGGGCGGACAAAAAGTAGCACCGACAATGCACCCGAGGTTGAGGTTAAGCATCCCTAGTTCCTCTCAAATATTGCACTTTGTCTGGGGTTATTTTCCTTTCTTCCTTTTCCCAAAAGGCATACAAATGGAATAACCTTTGGAGGAATTTCCTTTAATGCCGCATGATGGCAAGTTCGAGACACCTTTCACCATGGTTCGATTGGGAGAACCTCTCACCCCCTTCTTGGTCGGGATAGAAAGATTAAAAGAGGCCATATCAAGAATATGCCTTGTGTTTGGAACCGCTCTCATAGTTGACACATGGGTGGCTTGCATAAGCGAAAGGATGGCCATATGTATCCTCTTAGTTTAAATAGTTTTCTTGTGACACTTCATGTTATCTACAAGAAAGAAAATAAGAGAGTCATGGAAACTATAACCAGTGAATTATTAAAGTAAATTAGAAACTTAATATGTTACTCACCAAAGATGACATACCTCTCTTATCTAATGGCAACCTCCACCAACAAGTGTTTCTCTATGTAACTCTTCTTTGGTTTCCTGGACCCCTCCCTAGAAGGAACATCGCCATCGACGGAGCCTAAACATTCCTAGAAGGCCACCAATTTCCTCTTGAAATATATATCCTCTTGTGATAAGTTATCTTGAAGGTAGACGTAAAACCTAACCTCCACCAACAAGTTGGGAAGATCTGGAGGAGCGTTTTGCTCAAACAAATGCTCCTAAGATCCATCAATTGTGGCGCACGTTATGTATGATGGAGCATGAATCGGACATGACTGTGATAGAATATTATACCAAATTTAAGAGTCTCCTTGATAAAATAGGAGAACTGCAATCACTTCTAGAATGCACATGTGGTGCATCTAAAGAAATTTTGCAAAGAGAAGGAGATCCGCAAATGCACCTATTTCTCGGAAGTCTTAACAATGAGCGATTTGAACATGTTAAGGCAGCAGTGCTGAACACCGAACCTTTGCCTTCGCTTCGACGCATTTTCAACCATGTTCTCAAAGAAGAAGCTCGAACCATTGGTGAAAAAGGAAGGATTTCTGCAACTAAAAGAGAATTGGGAGGATCTACTTTTTATTCATCTAAACAAAGTGGACAGAGGAGAAGAGATGGTTCAAACTCAAAGTGAGATCACTACGGTAAGACTGGTCACTTTAAAGCAAGATGTTTTGAGATTATAGGGTACCCAGAGAATTGGCACACACGAAGGACACAACACCGCTCAAGAGATGATGGAGGACAATCTAGTGCTCACCATGCACAATCGACTGAAGAAGCAATACAGGGGCGTGCATTCCACGGTTCTCGTGTGATGAAGCATGATTTTTGGGAATCCAGTAAAAATACATCTTGTAAAGATCTAAAATGGGCCTTGGACAGTGGTGCGTCACACCACATGACCCCCCCTCTTATCCTTAATGAGAGGGGTAACCAAGATTGAGAAACCTTTCTATGTCACTATTCCTACAGGGAACACAATGTTGGTAGAAATGATGGGGACCATTGATCTTAGCAAAAACATTACTTTACAAAATGTTTTACTTATTCCTAAGTTTGATTGCAATTTAATTTCAATCTGTCAATTGACCCGTGATTTAAATTGCTTTGTGACTTATCATCCTAGTTATTGTATGATACAGGACTTTGCCACAAAAAAGAAGATTGGCTTAGGTGATGTACATGGTGGGGTTTATGTATTGAAGCAACAAGTCTAAGGGTCTGCTTTCATTGCACATCATGAAGACAACGTCATTCTCTGGCATGCACGCATGGGACGTCCTTCTCCTCAAGTTATGCAACACATGTCTCAGCTAGTGAATTTTAATTTATGTTCAAATAAACTTCATTGTTGTGACATATGTCATAGATCAAAGCAATGCAGACTTCCCTTTCATAATAGTTATAATAAAGCTGAGAATCCTTTTGATCTTATACATTGTAATTTGTGGGAAAGATATCGTACTAGCTTTCATAGTGGATGTCACTATTTTCTTACGATCGTTGATGATTATTCACGTGGAACATGGGCTTACTTGTTAAAAGAAAAAACAGAAGTTCTAAAACTTTTAACAAATTTTATCAACATGGTTAACACACAATTTAATGTAAAGATCAAGAGGTTGCAGAGAGACAATGGGACAGAATTTACCAACCATGCATTTCAAGGAATTCTACAAGAGGGAATCCTACATGAAACTTCATGTGTGGGAACACCCCAACAAAATGCAAGGGTAGAGAGAAAACATAGAGATATACTCAATGTGGCACGAGCCTTGAGATTCCAAGCTAACTTACCCATATCATTTTGGGGGGAGTGTGTCTTGACAACAACATACCTCATTAAAAGAACCCCTACCATGGTTAATGATGGGTTGACACCATATGAGAAGCTATTGGGAAAACCTTCATCATATGAGCACATTAAGACTTTCGGATGCTTATGTTATGTTAAAAATTCGAACAAGCAGCAAGATAAATTTGATTCAAGAGCCGAAAAATGTGTATTCGTAGGGTATCCTAAAGGCCAAAAAGGTTGTACAGTGTACAACCTAAAGACATAGGAGATATATGTATCAAGAGATGTGGTGTTCTATGAAGATATTTTTCCGTATGCATCACAAGAAAAGGACAGCAGAAGTGAAGAAAATCCTTCGCCAACATTTGCTCTTGATTTTGGTTTTGTTGAAGAAGATACTACGTCTAGCAATGATGGGCAGCAAGACTAGATCATAATTTCCAAAGAACCAAGAGAAAAACAAGTTGTTGAAACAAATCCTGCTGTGATCACTGAAGTAGAAGAACCTCAAAATGAGGGAGAGAGTGAAACCATGACAAACATAGATATGGGGCAAAGGAACAAACAACCACCCAAAAGACTTGATGATTATTATTGCTACTCAGCTGAGAAAACCCACACATGTACATCGCCGAAGACATCAACTTCTTCAGGTATAATTTATCCTATATCAAACTATGTAAATTATGATGAGTTTTCACAAAAACATCAAGCTTATCTTGCAGCGGTTGAAAGCATTGAAGAGCCTCAGTCATACAAACAAGCCATTCACAAACAAGAATGGAGAGAAGCCATGTCACAAGAACTTAAAGCCTTGGAAGAAAATCAAACATGGGAAATATCAAGGCTTCCTAAAGGCAAGAAGGCAGTGGGTTGTAGATGGGTATACAAGGTTAAATACAAATCGACCGGTGAAGTTGAGAAATACAAAGCGCGGCTCATGGCGAAAGGATACACACAAGTTGAAGGGGATGACTTCAACGAAACCTTTGCACCAGTTGCCAAAATGACAATTGTGAGGTGTTTGCTTACTGTTGGAGTGGCCAAAGGATGGATACTTCACCAAATGGATGTGAGTAATGCTTTCCTACATGGAGAATTAGATGAGGAAGTATATATGGAGGTTCCTCCAGGTTACAAAGTTTTCGATAAAGAGATGGTGTGTCGCATAAGAAAGTCACTATATGGTCTTAGGCAAGCCTCACGCAATTGGTACTCAAAATTGTCCCAAGCATTGGTAAAGTATGGTTTTTAGGAATGTGAAGTTGATCATAGTTTGTTTACCTATTCACATGGTTCAGTTTTCATAGTTGTATTAATTTATATTGATGACCTTGTTGTGACTGGGAATGATACAAAGTCATGTGAAAAATTCAAACAATACCTCAGCGAATGTTTTCACATGAAGGACTTGGGAGAGTTGAGATACTTTCTTGGTCTAGAGTTAGCTCGCGGCTCTTCTGGATTATTCATTTGTCAAAGGAAGTATGCCTTGGACATTCTAAATGAATGTGGAATGCTAGCTTGCAAGCCTTCATCTATCCCACTTGAACCAAACCATAAATTAGCATTGGATTCAAGTCCTTTATATGAGAATCCTTCACAGTATTGTAGGTTGGTGGGACGACTCATTTATCTCACAACCACTAGACCGGAATTAACATATTTTGTAAATATTCTAAGTCAATTTATGTAGGAACCTCACCAAGGGCACTGGGACGCAGCCATGCATGTTTTGAGGTACTTGAAGTCTTCACCGGGGCAAGGAATTGTCGTACTAAGAGATAATGACCTCAGACTGGTTGCATATTATGATTCAGACTATGCATCATGTCCACTAACCAGAAGATCAATATCAGGTTATGTCATGAAGTTAGGAACAACTCCCATTTCATGGAAAACCAAGAAACAAACTATCGTATCAAGGTCCTCGAGTGAAGCAGAGTATATAGCAATGGCTCATGCCACAAGTGAAGTCATATGGTTAAGAAGACTACTTACATATTTACAAGTAAAATGTGATTCTCCTACAGTTCTACATTGCGACAATCGTGCTGCTATTCATTTAGCTTCAAATCCGGTTTTCCACGAAAGAATGAAACACATTGAAGTCGATTGTCACTTCATTCGAGAATTTCTTGTCAAGGGTATTATAGCTACTGTCCATATACCAACCAAGTCACAACAAACAGATATTTTCACAAAGTCTTTGGGAACAAAACAGTTTCGAGAACTATCAAGCAAGTTGGGATCTCATCATCCTCAATCTCCAACTTGAGGGAGAGTAATGAGCTGTAATATTATTAGTTGGTATAAGCTGTCTGGTTAGCATTCATTGTGACAGATTGTGCCAATGAATTAGAGTTAATTTGTCAAGGCCTAGAATGATTTAATTCCTAAAATAGAATTTATTTGTCTCTTTGTATAACTATATAACTATTGTAAATTATGCAGAATAATACACACAGAAGCATTTTGTTTTACAAGTTTCTGTTATTTCATTACCTACCATCAACTTTTCTTCGTCAGATCTAATCGGACTAAAATCTGCATGAGACACCAGATTAAGTGGAAGGAGATCTAACCGTCCTCTCTATATAAAGCTATGCATGTGCTAAGATCCAAATATTCTATTCGTTCACTCACTCATACTAGTTATCATTTATTCACTAATTCGAATGTTGAAATGTAAATCTTATATATCCAACCTACTCTATTGTGTCGATAACACGCTCCATCGCATCTAAATCCTATTTCACTCATTCATCTATTATTTCTGACACTACGCCAAAATTGGTTTTTTGTATCGCCTACTTTAATAGCGCTTTTTAAATAAGCGCTATTAAAAAGGAAACAAACATATTTATAATAGCGCTTTATAGTAAAGCGCTATTAAAGAGTACAGAGAATATGATTTTGATAGCACTTTGTAAAAAAGCGCTATTATAAATATTCACTAAGATAACGCTTTTCTAAAAAGCGCTATTAAAATGTTGTATTACAATAGCACTTTTATAAAAGCGCTACTATTAAAAGCACTACGATAGCGCTTTCTAAAAATCGCTATTAAAATATGTAACTACAATAGCGCTTTCTATAGAACTGCTATCGTTTTTATAATTGTGTTTTAAGATAGCGCTTTTTTAAAAAGCGCTATTAAAATATCCCACTAAATTAAATTAATTAAAATATGAAAGAGAAGGGTTTTCCACGAAAGAGAAGGGGGATTCATATCTTCTCCTTCCTCTCTCTGTTGATCCTCAGTCCCTTCAACCCTCACCACCGTCGTCTTCCTTCTCACCATCAACCCTAACCTCTCATCATATCTCCCACCTTCAAACACTCACCATCAACCCTAACCTCTCATCATATCTCCCACCTTCAAACACTCACCATCCTCCTTACAACTCCCTCTGACGCCGACCCACGTTAATTTCCGGAAAAAAATAAATCAAAACACTAACCAAGCTCACCATCCCTCTGTTTCTTCTCAACCATCGCTGTTTTCTTCGACACCACCTTCACTCACCTTTCATCTTCCGCCGGAAAAACCTTCACATCCAACGAAAATACCGCCGGAAAACCTCCACATCCACCTTGCCTACCTCGTTTTCCGCCGTATCATTCCTCATCAACACCCTCCCTCTCCAATTTTCGTCCGCCGCTCTATCAATCTCCATCTGTAATACTCCCTTTATTCATCTTCATTTTCAGATCGTAATCCCTGCAAATTCCACCATAAACAACCATGGAAATGCATCATGACCACCACTCCCCATTTCAACTCCTTTGCCCCTAACCTTCTCATCTGATCCATACCTCATCTTCTTCAACCAAAACTCTATCCTAAACTCACCTCCCATTCAACGATCTACACACCGTAGCAACACATGGAAGCTCCAAGTTTTGAAGTAGATGCAAGCTTAGGGGTTATTGGTATTCAGGATTCAAAGGCAATCATCACCGGACAACAAAATGTTCCCCCCGCAACAATGAAAACAACTTGGAGCGACTCTGAAGTTCAGTTTAATCAGCGGTGCCGACAACAAGTATTTTGAGCTACATTAACAACAATATATCCTGCAGTGCATCGCAAACGATAGGTTGACGGAAACCTGAAGCTGTCGAACTCAGCAGGGACACTTTCAGCTTCAAGGTGTTAGAATTGCACAATGATGGAGTCAGGTAACAACAGCCTGTAGCGGCAGAAATTTGCAAATAAAGGCGGTACATCATTCGGTTTGTGGATTGCTACAATTCCTCGCCGTAGTTTTGATTATGAAATATTGCAATATTTTGATGCTGTTTACTGCTATTGCTCAAAGTTTATAATATTCTGATGTTGTCCTTGATTGTGCAACATGCTGCTATTATTTTGATGCCAAATTACGATATGGTTTATGGCTTGCTGCTTTTGCTCTTATTGTCTGAAATTCAATTCGGATAGGGTGCGTATTCACTTCAATTACATTGAGATTACCGCGTATGTTTATATGAAATTGTGTTGATACTGCCTGGAGGTTTGTTGTGATTGTGTGATTCGCATTAATAAGGATGGTGTATGTTGTTGCTGTTTCGGTACAACTTCAAGCATCTTTCATTTGCTGTTGAGGATATAGTTTTTTGTAATGATATAAGGTTGTATGTGTTATGAAGTCAGTTGCTAATGATATAAGGTTTTATGTGATATAAGGATGGTGTAATTAAAATATTAAATTAATTACAAGAATTGCTAATGATGTTACTGAAGTCAGTTTCTGTTCCTTCACGATGCTCATTTTTGTGATCTCTGGTAGATAACTAACATATTCTTGTTTTTCAATGTTTGGTTGGTGTAGTTGATTGGAAAAACCCCATTAGTGTATCTAAATAAACTTACCGATGGTTGCGTTGCTCGAGTTGCTGCCAAGCTCGAATTGATGGAGCCATGCTCTAGCGTTAAAGACAGGTAACTGTTGATTCTGAGTTTTTATTCATTCTTTTGTTACAATTGTGTTTACCTTTTAGTTTGCCGACAGTGTACACAGCTCACTGACTCACTTTGTTTGCTTTCTTCTTCCATCCATCTATCTATATCCCTTTATATCTACAATCTTTTTGCATTCTGTTATTTCTGTACTTTACCATCATGGTTCAATCCAAAAAGTTCAGAGGTGTCAGGCAGCGTCATTGGGGTTCTTGGGTTTCTGAAATTCGTCATCCACTTTTGTAAGTTTCTTATTCTTTCTTCTGTGTTGTCTCGTCTCCGTGTCAGTGTCAGACATTGATACTCATATTAGTGAATAGTGATATTGACACATGCTATTAGTTTAATTTATTTACTATTATGATTTGAAATAGGAAGAGAAGGGTGTGGCTGGGAACATTTGAGACAGCTGAGGAAGCAGCAAGAGCATATGATCAAGCTGCGATTTTAATGAGTGGTCGAAATGCGAAAACGAATTTCCCAATAACACAAACTCCCGAAGGCGATCCGAAGAGCAGTGTAACTACTGATAAGGACAAGCGTTCGAGTTCTTCTAAGGATCTAGAAGAAATCTTGCACGCCAAGCTTCGAAAATGTGGGAAGTTACCATCTCCTTCCATGACTTGTTTGAGGTTAGACACAAAAAACTCTCACATTGGTGTGTGGCAAAAACATGCTGGGAAATGTTCTGATTCGAATTGGGTTATGATTCGATTTCTAGTCTCATAAACAGAAGAGAGAACGGGAGGTTGCAAAATTTAATGGTCAAGTCTTGTATGTCTACGTCGCGGAACCAGTATTAGTCTCATTGGCTGTCCAAAAAGCCACAGGGATACTCCTGTGAACCCACCAGGGATCCAAAGACCCTAATTACGGTGGATTATGAATAAAAAAAAGTACAGTTGTGAGCATGTGCTTTATCTACATTTAGCAAACTTTCACGTGTGGGGTATTACTTGCCTCATGAAATCATTTTAAGTCCTTGCGACTTAAAACTTTTAAGTGAATTACTTTCTTCACTGCTAGTATTTTTCTTGTTTTCACAGAAATTGAAAGACATCTTCTCTTTTAATTGTAATATATATCACATGTCTGAGTCAGAAAGCCTTTCCGGTGTTACTCACAAAAAGAAAGTAGTAAAATTTTGTCTGAGTTGGAAATTAATTTTGCTAAAGATAAACTTAGGTTGTGCGACATGTCTGTGTGAATGAAAAATAATATCTTTTATTTACAAGTAAATTCCACACTATGAAGAGAAACCTGAACTGCAATTACAGATATCGACGATTCTTAATTGTCTAGCAAGCCATTATGCATATATACTTTTGGCCACTGCGGGCATGTGATGTCGTGCAAAAGAATGACTTGTTTTCTCAGTCATTCTAATATCCAATGATAATATGCTGTTTATAATTTAAGACATACTGTTACGGAAGTGGTTGTGCCTACAGCTTCTCTTTTGTAGTTCTGCATGTAGCTATTTTAATCTTATGTGAATTGAAAAGGATGGTAAACAGAAGGCTACAGTGAGACAAAACATAAACTTAATTAAAACAGCCCATTCAACCTAATGTCCAGCCGGCCTTGTTATGTTACAATGATATATTGATGCATACCTGTTTGTTAAAATCTTTTGTTCTGTTGGATGGTGCACTACTAACTTTTGAGTTCTTTCTTGTGACAGATGAAGGCAGCCAGAAACTGAACAGAGATGGATGTTCCATTGACGTACAGAAAAGAGGTATCTTTAAATTGTTAATAATCATATCATTATTCAAATATAAATGGTTTCTTATTTTTATTCTCTTTAAATCATATAGGGAGAATGCGCTCACTTCTCAATTTGGAAAAGAGGGAACGTTCTCTTAATTTTGAGGATACTAGACACAGAATTTCTCATGGGAGGACACCGTCAGTTCATGTGCTTCCTTTCAGTGGGGTATTACACTGTTTCTTAGTTTGTTCTATACTCATTTTATTTTATTTTCTGTCTACTTCTATATTTGATATGTAGGCATTAAATGCATATGCATTTTATAATATGTAAGACATAAATATTATGACACTTTTCCAGGTTCTTGCTGACTCTGTGAAGAAGAGAGACTATGATGAACAATTAAGAAAAGAAGAATCCATGGCTAAAAGTGTCTGCCAAAAATCCCACAGTAGTTCACATCAGGTAAATTTCACAATATTCTTATGAATGGCCGACATATTCTACCTGAGCTTTGCACATAGAGTCCGTAGAATCTTCTGAATGATCTTTATTGCTCTAGCCGCTTACCTCGCTACGCGCCACAATCGTGCACATGTTATTGCTCTCGGTGCTTTTCTTTGGGCTGTTGCTACATTCTTCGTCGCAATCTCTTCCACCTTCTTGCAGGCACTCATTTTCATATTTTCTTTCTCTTTTCTTCATAATGAAAAATGAAGAAATTTTGATATGTAGTATAGTATATAACTTTGTTGCATGATATATAGGTGGCGATTTCAAGAGGTTTAAATGGCATAGGACTTGCCATTGTTATTCCAGCAATTCAGTCTCTAATTGCAGACTCCACTATTGATAGCAACCGCGGTACGGCCTTTGGATGGCTTCAACTAACAATTCATGGATGCATAACTTAACAATTTCTTTTTTTTTCTTTCCATGAAGAAAAGTATATCCACAGTGATAGTACAGAAATATTTTTCTCATGATTTTGCAGCGATTCTCATATGTATTATACTTGTCTCACTTTTTGCTATCGTTAGTAACTCAATTTGAATGTGCAGCCAATGAAGAGGGACAAAACATCACTCAAGGAGCAGCGTCTTAGGTACTTTACGCCGAGAGAGGTGAGTGGATTTTCTTTATTCTCAGGGATATCATGCACTTTTGTAAATTTTTTTCTATCATGCGTAAACACGAACACATGCACAAGAATGCACGTACCTATAAAATTATATTGTTTTGATTTCAAGCAATATTACTAATTTAAAAAGTATTTGTCATCCTGCAACTAGGTTGCAAACCTACATTCTTTTCCTGAAGATTTCAAGTTTCCAGAACACATCAGTCTCAAACAACGGTATGGTGTTTTGTCGGATTAAACAATACTTTTGAAAGTTCATCAACTTATCTAGCTCCACTACTTGGATTGACCTATGGTTTACACAAAACTTTTAGGGATTTGTATGTGCTGCATGGCATACTGCTAGTTTCGTGCGAGGAGACGATGTCATCCACAAGTTGTTTACAGAACTGGCTTAACGGTACACGTGAGTATTAAACTTGATGTAATTTCAATCACCAATTTATGACTGTTAATTGTGACACTGAACAGACGTTGTGTTATACAGGGATAGATCTGGTGGGTACACCAGGTTGCTTCGGACTCGTATTCGAGTTGGCGATGCTGCACCCATGGCCTATATTGAGTAAATCTCTTTATTTTCTGATAGTCACTAGTCTAACTGACCTTGTTAGTTCTGTTATTTTTGTATCCCAGCTTGATTTCACTAAAGAAGTCATTTCTTTTCATTATTGGTGCAAATAGTTACCGATAATTGCGCTATCAGGTTGTGGAAGTTACCGAAGGATGTGCGGGAAGGCTTCAGCTGAGAATTAAACCAATCAAACCTGAAAAGGTATAACTTCAAATCACATTTCCGCTACTTGTTCAGTTGTCTAAATGGTTGCAAATGTGAGCTTTTTTTGTTTGCCACTTATGAATCAAATCTTGTAACAGATGATTGAGCAATCACCTCTCTCTGCAGCATATAGAGCCTTGATTGTTTCGATGTCGTCATAGCTACCAAAAAATATCAGAGACCATTCGTGAATTATTGTTGGAATTTAATCAAGTGCCCTTTGCTTGTTGGTGAAAGACTGTCCTCTGGCTTGTTCCTCCATAAAACAACGTGTGATGAACATCAGTTACCATAATTCAAATATATCTTAGAGACTTGGTTGATAAACCATCTGTGAGAAATTCTCACTTTACTGTTTTTTTCATTAGTTTAGAGAATATGTCTAGCTAAGTGATTGTACTTTTTGTTTGGAATTTGGTTTGAAGTACTCTTAGCCAAATTAATAATTACATGACAAAATACTTTAGTTGTGTTTATAAAATATTTTGGTTTGAAGTACTCTTAAGGCAAATTAATGGTATCACATTTGTCATTATTATTTTAATTTCAAGTATTTTAGCTACTTAGTTATAATTATTTTATGAATTCTAATGTCGTAAAATGCAAATGCCATATATATATATATATATATATATATATATATATATATATATATATATATATATTATAAATGATTTGGTGTAAAAAAAAAGTATATTAGAATAGGGTTTTGAAGAGAGCGTGCTATAATAGCGCTTTGTCAGAAAGTGCTATCAAAATTTAAGCAATTTACCGGTATTTCAATAGCGCTTTGTTTGAAAACGCTATTAAATATGTGACTTATAATAGCGCTTTGTTTGAAAGTGCTATTAAATATGTGTCTTATAATAGCGCTTTATTGGAAAGCGCTATTAAATATGTGTACTATAATAGCGCTTTCTCTAAAAGTGCTATCAAAATTATAGCAAATTAACAGTGCTATAATAGCGCTTTATTTGAAAGCGATATCAAATATGTGACTTATAATAGCGCTTTTTCAAAAGCGCTATTAAATACAGGTACTATAATAGCGCTTTTCCAAAAGCGCTATTATAGTACCTGTATTTAATAGCGTTTTTAAAGCACTATTAAAAATTTTGTTTTACAATAGCGCCTTGATTAATAGTGCTTTAAAGCGCTATTAAAAAACAAAAAAAACACTATCAAAAAACTTTTTTGTAGTAGTGTGATTTCTAAATGAAACATAAACTATTTTATAAAAGGTCATATATATATATATATATATATATATATATATATATATATATATATATATATATATATATATATATATATATATATATATATATATATATATATATATATATATATATATATATATTCTGATTCACGAGATGGCTTTCTAAGTGAAGCCTAGTCATGCTCATGTAAGGTTTTCGGCAATAAAAATACTCCAATTGTGCTCATTTTCGTGGTTTACACTCATCCCTATCTTCTAGTTAAACAAGAAGAATCTCGAGTACAAAAATAACAGAAAAAAACAAAACATGCCTGAGTTTAAATCTTCAGGATCCACAATATATATTTTCAAAACTTTATTGTCTGACAAGCCAGGTAAGATAATTTGAATTTTTTACTAGAGTTTTAATCTAACACAAGTACAAGTTTTCTTCACATGTAAACTGAAATAACATGGAAGCATTAGGCGAATCCGAAAGTGGAAATGCAATTTTAATTTTTAATAATGGTGAAAGGTGACAAGGTAGAAATGATTAGGCAAGTTAAACATTAATAAGGAATATATCATCAAGTTAAATAGAAATCTTCCCTCGATAAACATGTTAATTATAATTTATATATCATTAATTTAAGAGTTGAAGATACTTTTGTGTTCTCTTGTAAAGGATGCACAACTCATTGTATGTATGATGCTTAATGAATCAAATTGGGACTTTTACTAGAGATCGTTCACCGCAAAGACTCAAGTGGCTAACGAAAGATATATTTAGAGTGTGTTTTTAATTTTGTTGCTATGAAGCACATATATTCCTTATATTAGGCAAGTGTTGACTACTTGACCAATGTTAAAAGAATATCCACCATTAGAATATTAGAATGGGAAAAACAATCGAGTCCTATTGGATAATCATGATGAAAAGTGAGGTCAACAATAATTAAGGAGCACAATAAGACTCATAAATATGTCAAATTCAGTTTTAAATTTGACTCTCACAATTCAAAGTGATTAACCAGAGACAATTAGATAAGATAATAAATAAAATAATGACCTTCCTTTCGAGAAAGAAGGTTTTGTATTTTGGAAATCTTAAAACATGTCTATTAATAGAGAAATAACATCGTAATTAAAATACGCGCTTTTGAAAACCTAAAAACATTATTCTTGGTTTTAGGTATTACCCCTCCTTTTCACTCAACTAGGAGAGTATCTTCAAAGGTCAAACATTGTCAAACACTATCATTTTAATGAGTTTAAACCTTTCATTAAAATATTTTGATCTAGGTAGGATCATCGACTAAGTCTATGATTGACGTTTATATTGATTTTCTCACGTTCTGAGGAAATTTAGATGTGAAAATAGAAGATATTGTGGGTCAACAATTCGAGGATCAACATGAGAGAACATTTTTATTCTTGTAGTTTTTCTTTATGAGCAACACACCTTGTAAGAGACACACCACATACTCACCAAAATGTTTAAGGTGATAGGTGTGTAAGTTCTGTCACTTATAAATGCTCAAGTCTCCACATTTCTACCCAATGTGAGACTTCCCCAAACTACTCACACTTATTTTTCTCAACCCCTCAAGTGTGAGTCTATCCACAATACCCTCCCTCAAACGGAAACTCTTTCGTCCACATACATTTGTACAGCTGTTGACATTTTTTCAATAGGTCACCTCCTACCCACCATCATAGGAAATTTCGTTACATGGAAGTCGATCCCTCACTCGAATCAAAGGCTTCAGATACCACTATTGGATCAATAATTCGGGGGTCAACATGAGAGAGCATTTTTATTCTTGAGGACTTTCTTTACGAGCAACACACATTGTGATAGACATACTACGTATTTTATGATCAAGAAACACACAAGGGTTAGGGTTAATAGAAAAATAATAAGAACAACAACAAAGATTGGTTATAACTGTTATTCTTTACTTTCTCTTTAAACAGATTACAAGTACTCAGGAATAACAAATAACCCTCTCACCCTAATTAGGATTTGCAACACTTAAGATGAGAGACTAGTATGCTATTTATAATAAACCTAACATACTAAACTAATGAGTTTTTTTAAAAACTACCCATTACAAGCTAACTTAAACAATTGGATCCTTAACACAAGGTCCAAATCGACAACTACATACTATAACACATTTCGACTACAGCATATAGGTCTTCGACAACAACATATGAGCAGACTTTGATGACATGCTAAACTAGAGTTCGATCCAATATCTCACAAATCTCCACCTTGGATCTAACTCTATAATATCAATAAACGAACTAGTTTTCTTCATGTTACTTTATCAACTGCATACAGTGGAAAAACTTACAACTGATCAACGTCTTGGTGATCATATCAGCAGCATTATGATCTGCCGAAACCGTTAGCACTTGGACTTCTCCACATTCGATTACTCTTCAAACGAAATGCAACCTCACATCAATGTGATTGGTTCACTCATGATAGGTTGAATTCTTCGACAAGTGTATTACCCTTTGACTATCACATTTAACAGTGATGCTTCAACCTTGAAGTTTCAACTCCTTTGGAAAACCTTCAAGCCACAATGTTTCTTTCACAGCTTCAGTGAGAGTAATATATTATACTTCATTGGTTGATAAGGAAACAACCTTCTGAAGTGTTGCTTTCCAACTAATTGTTGTGCCAAACATAGTGAACACATATCCAAAAATAGATTTTCTAAAATCCATACAACCTGCATAATCAGAGTTGACATATCCTTCAATTGCTGCTTTACCATCTTCACACAAGGCTCCACCATAAATTAGGACTATATTCAGGGACTCATTTATGTACCTTAGAATCCACTTCAATGATTGCCAGTAAGCCGTTCTAGGATTTGCCATGTACCTACTTACAAGACTTACTGCATATGATATGTCGGGTCTAGTACAGACCATAACATACATCAAAGAACCCACTATATTAGTATATGTAATGATATTCATATAAGCTCTTTAGACATCAGTATTGGGACACTGATCTATACTCAGATTTAATTGAGGGTTTTTCGGAGTCACAACAGGCTTTGAATTCGACACACCAAACTTTTAGAGAATCTTCTGTAGGTATGCCTCTTTAGATAAGCATAATTTCGACTGCTTCCTATCTCTTCGGATGCCTCCTTATTGAGTTCAACCTTCACCCTCATTACATCTTCGACATTGTTGCTTGCTATTAGAATATCATCCACCTAAAGCAACAAACTAACAAATGAATTACCAGGTCGAAATCTGAAATTAACACAGTGGTCGAACTAACTTCTAATGAAACATATATGTTCCACGAACTTGTCGAATCTCCTATTCCACTGTCGAGAAATTTTTTTCAATCCATATAAAGATCTCTTTATCTTGAACACATAGTCTTCCTTCCCCCTTTCAACATACCCTTCAGGTGGCCTCATCAGGATTGTTTCATCTAGATCACCATACAAGAACGCAGTTTTCACATCCATCTGTTCTAGTTCAAGGTCAAACTGTGCCACCATGGAAAGTAACATTTGAATGGACATGTGCTTTACAACAGGAGAGAACACATCATTAAAGTCGACACCTTCTTTCTGAGTGAAGCCCCTAGCGACCAATCTTGCCTTGTATCTCTTCGACGCCACTCCTTCGATTCCTTCCTTTAGTTTGAAAATCCATTTACAGCTGACTAACCTGGCTCTAGTAGGTTTATTGATCAATTACCAGGTGTTATTATCATGAAGAGATTTCATCTCATCATTTATTGCCTATAGTCGTTCAGCCTTATTTTGACTCCTCATAACTTCCTTATTTCTTCGTCTAGAACCTCACTTGCAGAGATTAAGGAATAAGCTATAAAATCTTTATACCCAAGTCTATGAGGTGGCTTGATGACTCTCCTCGACCTGTCTCTTGCTAGCAGGTAGTCATTATCAGTCTCCTCATCTTTGACAACATCTTCGGCTTCTTCTTCAACTTCATCTGGGATACGCAATTCAGCATCAATATGCTCCACCTCAACAAGAATCTCTCCCTGTTCCAGCTCTTCGTCAGCATCATTAGTTTTCTTGAAGGCCATTTCAGCTTTATTGAAAATTATATCTCGACTGGTGATACACCTCTTGTGACCTGGCTCTAGGCACCATAGCCTATAAGCTTTGACTCCTTCAAGGTATCCCATGAACATGCATTTCAGAGCTCTAGGTTCGACCTTGTCTTGCCTAATGTGAGCATAGGCTACACATCCAAATACTCTAAGTCTGTCGAGGCTAGGTGGATGTTTTGACCTGACTTCTTCATGTGTCTTCATATCTAACATAATCGAAGGACATTTGTTTATCAGATATATTGTTGTCGAAACAACCTCAGCCCAAAACACCCTCTTTAACCCAGCACTAGTAAACATACATCTAACTCTTTCCAAAATAGTTCAATTGGACCTTTCTGCCAAACCATTTTGTTGTGGAGTACCTGCAGTAGTTTTGTGCCTTACAATACTGAAGGCAGCACAAAAATTGTCAAACGCCTCATTGCAAAATTCAAGGCCATTGTCAATTCTCAACCTCTTTACCTTCCTGCTAGTCTGATTTTCGCCAGAATCTGCCAATCTTTGATATTCTCAAAAGTTCCATCCTTAGTATTCTGGACGAATACCCATAACTTTCTAGAATAATCATCGATTATGGATAGAAAATACCTTCACCAACCATCGAAGGTTTATACTCCTTTCTTTCGTTCAAGTCCTTAGAATACAAGGCTCATCGAACTTCTTTAAACCTCAGGGACTCCTTTCCATACGGGAGAGTTCCTTTGAAGTGAGCATGTGTTCTGGGTAAAGCGCACAACAACAATAGTGCTTGATCTTTATCATCGATCTTCACATCAATATTTTCAAGATCAAGAATTAGCTTGTTGAACATATCCAACTGCTCAGCCAGCACTTTATCTTCACTCATCTTGAATGAATACAAAGCTTGCTTCAGGTAGAGTCGATTCACCTAAGATTTGGTCATGTACAAACTTTCAAGTTTCAACCATAACCCCGATGTCGTAGTCTTCTTTGGTACTTGTCGAAGAACCTTATCACCAAGACTCAACAATATTGTGAAGTGGGTTTTTTCTATCATGGCCGTATTTTCTATTTCCGTTAACACAACGTCCATGGTTGCCATTCCCTTCAATGATTCAAAACAACCTTGCAGAACCAGTAAGGTTTTCATCTTCAAGCGCCACAGACTGAAATCGTTCACTCTGATGAACTTTTCAATCTCATACTTTGTTGAAGGCATATTCCTCCACGCTCACCGGACCAATTTGTTGTAAAAAACTATTTCTTTAAACAAGGTATAAACGATTCCTTTTTGATCAAGAAACACACAAGGGTTAGGGTTAACTGAAAAATAAGAAGAAGAAGAACAAGAATTTGCTATAACTGCTATTCTTTACTTTCTCTTTAAAAAAATTACAAGTACTCAAGAATAACAAATAACTCTCTCACCCTAATTAGGATTTGTCACATTTAAGATGAGAGACTAGTATACTACTTATAATAAACCTAACATACTAAACTAATGGTTTTTTTTTAACAATTACCCATTACAAGCTAACTTAAACAGTTGGATCCTCAACACAAGGCCCAATTCGATAACTACATACTATAACACATTTCGACTACAGCATGGGTCTTCGACAATAGCATGTGAGCAGACTTCGACGATATGCTAAACTAGAGTTCGATCTAATGTCTCACAATACACACCCATAACTTTAAGGTGATAAGTGTGTGGATTTTACCACTTATAAATGCTCAAGTCTTAACATTTTAAACAAAAGTGGGACTTTCCCACACTACACACACTAGTTTTCTCAACAGATATTAGTTGTAGTTTTTGACCAAAAACACATACTTTTCAAATCCAACTTAAAAACAAACACTCACTAAATGTCCAATTTTGACACCCCGTATAACATATGTCAAATAATTCAAAGAAATGTCTTATAAATTATATTTCTCTTTTACTTCGAGACACTTTAGACAGTTCTCAAACACAACACATACTCATAAGTAAATATTGATTTTTCTATAAATTAAAAAAAAAAAAAAGAAAAATATTTTAAAGTAATATAATATTCTAAATAAATGTTTAAATTTTTGCTTGCATACGCACGTCTTTTCTAGTGTAATATAAATATACTCATCTTGTATATTATCAAATGATTCATCTTGTAAATTTGATGAAGGTGTAATATTTGTGTTCCATTATTGAACCAGAATGTCCCAATGAAGGTGTAATATTAATTTTTCGTTATTGAGTCAGAATGTTTGTGATCTTAGTGCGACGAACCAAGTTTCGATGCGAGGAAGAGAGAGTTGGCCTTCAAAGTTAACACTTCAATGTCTAAGTAAGTTAGTGAATAAGAAGTAATGTGAGAGTGAGAATGAATTTGAATATCTGAAACGACACATCTTTCCATTTATGCAACAAGAGAGGTTAGAATCTTTGGCATGATGTGAGTGCATTGTGAGGATAGTTGTTGGATCTAATTATACGGTGGCAGATGTGTCTTGAGGACATAGTTGCTTGTTCTCGGATGAATGAGGGTTTACTTGCTTTATGTGCTTTACTGCTTGGTAGTGCTCTTGGACTTTTCATTTTGGATCTTACGAACTGCCCATAACAGTTGTCCCAAAAATCGTCCCTTCTTCGTAGGAGAGTGTTAACAGTAGGCCGACTGCTTGGCTAGAGTAGAAGAAAAACCTTGATGAGACGTCACTATTATTGGGAATAAGCGCATTAAATATCTTTCTTGCAATAGGTAACATTTTGTAGGGAGTCTTTGACGCATGTCCCTACGCTGGTGAATAATGATGATTCCTTTAACTCAAGGTTCATCTGTGATTCTTATCGTGTGATGTATGAGATGTAGAGGCAATCAATCCATCTATTTTAAGGTTAAATGTGTATCTTTTTTCTTGTTTTTACTTCCTCATCTATTAGAATTTCTAGACAGTAAGTTTTTGGTATCTTTGATGCTTGAGTTTTTGTTATTATAATGTTTGATCTGAGTGTCACTTCTTCACGCTTGCCTTTCCTATGTTGATAATATTCTTTATAATGAAAATTTCACCTACATGCTGTCAGTTTCACTCTCACACATAAACATTATAACGAGAGCAAGTATTGTATTTATAATTGTCCCGATCAATTTCATGTCTGCGTCACTGCGCTTACGAGGTATTTTTCTTTTTGAATATGAAAAACGCTCACGACTTTGTCCTTTAGAAAAAGGCGACTTGTTGAGTTGAGGTGTATGAGTGTTGTATATAAAATACGCTTTGCTTTGATTCCCAAGCAATACAGTACTATTTTGGTCATCCTAGAACTATTGCCTCCTCAATCGAAGCTAAGGAACACAATGCGAATCTAGAGTACCTACAACAGGGGCCACAATTCCGTTATAGATCCAAAACGTTTTATGAACAGTGAAAGAAGATCTTTGTGCGGCGGAGCAAGTACCGATGCGACAAAGAGGAGGATGACCGACAAGATTATTACTTTAACGCTCAAGAAAGTGAGAGAATAAAAAGGAATGTGAGAGTGTAAAAGAATTTAAATATTTAAAATGTTACGTCTTTTATTTTATTTTTTAAAGACAAATAACGTTCATGCGAGGTGAAACACATTGTACAAATAGCCGTTAAATTTAATTAGACGATGATAAATATATCTAAAAGATAAAATTGTCTGTGTTTTTTAATGAACGGAGACTTTATCTTTCTACACATTTTACTTCTTCATTTTGGACATTACTAACCGCCCAAAACAATTATCATATTTGCCATATTCAACATTTTCCATATCAAGTGTCTCTATATATTCAACATTCTTATAGAAATTCGTATTTCATATGTTTTCAGAAAATACTTCAACAACACATTGAAGATTTATAATTAAAAAAGAACCATTATTTGGATTGATAAAAGATATATCTGAACAAGAAAAAAAAGAGGTTTAGATTCACGTGTCCGATCACATGAACCTCTATAAAAGTTAATCTATCATATCTCACATGATCAGCATCTTCCTGGTTTCAACCTATCTAGTAAATTAAACCACAGTGTGAAAAAGTACTATGCATTTTCTTTCCTTCGCATTCTTTTTATTTAATGCTGAAAATATATAAATTGTTAACCATATCATTAACTTTAACACCGATGATTAATTAAATAACCATCCTTTTCTCTTTTTAGACTATGATATTTAATAGCAACACAAGTTATGGTTAACCACGTGCAAAAGACACGCCCCATCTTTTTTTCATATAAATCTCATCCAAGTATCCAAAACTCTTCAAAATCACAACTACTTTTCTGCATAATCTTAAAAAGCTTTCTCAATTTACAATGAAGATCACTAGAACCAGAATTTTTGCTGTTGTGTTTACTTTGGTTCTGATTCACTTTCTTCTATTCTCTTGTTGTTGTCACCACCATGATCAAAGGTTTTCAAGAAAGATAGGTTTACAAGGTTCAAGGGAGCTTCTGTCTTCATCTTTTGCAACAAGTTTTGGTAAAATAAATGGAAGCAAAAACCTGAACAGGAAAGTTGTGGAATCAAGCTTGAGGATAGCTCCACCAAGCATCCCGAATCCTACTCAGAACAAGTAGAGATCTCAGCCAAGAAGAACTCTTTGTGATTTGATCTTGTCTGTTTTCTTAGCTTTTTTCTTATAGAGTATATATGCTATCTAGATTTTGGTCTCTTCTTTGCTACTCTTATCATTGTATGTTTCATGGTTTTAATTTGTGGTTGCGATTTGCGGTTCTGATGCGGATGCGGAGGGGTAAAACTTATGAGCTGTGGTTGCATTCGCCAGATTGCAATTTAAAACCATTATGTTTGGTTTAGAGAGATGTTGATGGAAGAAATGTAGATAAGAACTAGAATTCAAAATAAAAAAATAGTGTATTCAAGGTTTTTGCTTTGCAAAAGGCAGAGATTAATTATATTACATAGGCCTTGATGTCAATTTTGCATTAGATATCAAGAAAATGGTTGTAGTTCAATTTTAGTGTTTTTGAAGATTGGTTATTGCTTCTTCATTCCATTTTAAAAGTGAAATCAAATTGGGTTTCGTTAATAATTAGAGTTTAATCTACGTCATTTTTACAAAATCGATTTTATAGAGTAAGAATTGCTCTCACTTATAAAATATATTCGAGTCATATATTATCCGATTTAAGACTCCTAAAAAATATTTTTACTCAAGAAAATAAAATATTAAATAAACCATCATTTTTGTGTTTGAATATGACAAGTATAGTGATTGAACTGAATATATTTAAATTATAATAAACATCATTGATTGTATCTTTTTAGTAAGTTTGATTATCAAATCTGTTATTGGTTAGTTTTTTTTTATCCTAAATTATTTCTTTGTTATGTTAGTCAACAAAGGTTAGAAAATCATTAGGAAATGATATACTCAGGATTGCTTTTGTAATTTCAGTATATGTAGATAATATAGTGATATTTCTTCACTTTAAGGATCAACATAATGATATACTCTAAAAAATTGTAGTATAAATTGGACAATAGCTTAATTCCATCCACATGTAATCTCTTATGAGAATTGTAGTATTTTGAGAGCTCCTCTCACACAAAGCTTTTGCAACAAAATTATTTTGTGATTTAAGATGATGTTTGGCCATGGTGTTTTAAGTGAGTGTTTTTGGATTTTGAGTGGTGTCAAAATTATGATAATGTAGCGTTATGTATATTGAATGGTATCATTCCATTCAAGATGTGCATCTTAGTGTTAGAAATCATTCAAGTAAGTTGGAAAAGAAACTTGCATCAAAATTGCATTGAAAAACATGTTTTTGGATGGTCAAATATTTTTAGGCCAACACATGCATAAACAGACCGACCTATAACATTTCAGACCGACTCCCATGGAGCAGTATTGAAGCCTGTAGCTTCTGTCCACAAGTCACCTTGCAAAGACTGACTTGTACGCAACACAAAACCTCCATAGGCCGACCTGATTGCATTGATAGGTTGACTTATACAATTTCCCAACTTAAAATTTTCTTTCTTGCTCTAACTTATTGCATTCTTTTTGTTCATTTTTCAACACATACCTATATATACTCACACATGCACCTTAATCTAGCAAGGTACTAGTGAATTACCATACGAAACTAGATTACAAAGCATTCTCATCATCTTCAATCTCTCTTCTATACATAATTGAACTACACATAATCATTTTTCGATTGGGTAACCATCTATATCATGGTTACTAACGTCTAATTAGGTTGGTGTAACCAAGAATATTGAGTTGGGATCTTTATGTATTTCAAATAAGAAAACCAAGGCGGTGTTTTCCTTCAAGATCAATGTGATTTGAAGGTTTTGGACAAGATCACGTCAACACTAATTCAACCGAGTGAAGGACTTGGGACAAGGTGGTTTCCTTGCAAGGGAGTAGCGCGAGACGGTGAATCGTGTTCGGGAATCTTGGATTCAACAAGTGTGTGCTCAGAATAATCAGATGATTGTAGTCGCTTTTTTGGTGACTTGATCAAGAGTTTGGAGGTGGTTGAATCAACAACAAACCATAGGATTTGTGGGGTTAGAATTTTTCACCTCTTCTATAAACATTTTTTCAAAGATAAGGTTAATTGCAAGTATCTCAATTCGATTTCAGATTGAGGGCAAACATACTCATAGCGAGTCCGATTGGGGAACTGCATAAACAAATCTTTGTGTCTCTTTATCGCTTTATTTTTCTTTAACTATTTTTTTTTCAAATTATCAATTTCGTTGTTGTTTCGATTAATTCAATTGGAAATTATTTTCAACTATCTTTTAAAGTGTTATTCTTGATATAGTCATAATCACTTTGGTTGTGATTGGCTTTTTACATCAACAAAATAAATTGAATTTCCAAACGTGATCAATCGCACACAAAGTGTTCGATAAATCATCTGAGTATTTTTATCGCTTTGTGTTCATTGGAAATAAGCATTACGAATAACGTTGCCTTTGATTGATCTGTGAATTAATTGTTGATTGAACAATTTGTGTTCATTATCATTCCATCGGTTTCATTACGCTTATCCGAGCTTTTTGATAGTAGGTCCGGTTAGACGATTCAATTTGGGGTTTTTCCGTTGTGCCATACTTTTTGAAAACAAATTTTTGACAACAATTTTTGGTTTTAAATTTGTGATCTATTCACCCCCTATAGATCGAATCGTATTGTCTAACATTTTAGGAATGAACATCTAAACTTTTAGAGTCTATATACCTTAAAGAAAAGGAAATGGTACATGGTTTGTCCAAAATTGGATTATATGTAGATATTTGCAAGAATTGCTTGATTGACAAGAAAACAAAGAAATATTGTCTTAGATTTTAATAAGAGCTCAAAATAAACTTGATGTGTTATATAGTGATATTCGTGATCCCTTTGACATCACATCATTGGGAAGGAATACATAACTTGTTTTCTTTATGGATGAGTTCATTAGAATACGCAAGTCTATCCGATTAAAGTGATGGTAGAAATACAATCACGGAGGAAACTAAAAAATCTCTAGAGTAATGAAGATGGTGAATAACTTGAAGAGCGTTGAAACCTTATGTGAAAAGATATGAATTCAGCATGAAATCATACAACCATACTTTCCTTAATATAATGGTTTCGCTAAAAGGAGGAACATGACCATATGCACACTAAAAGAAAAGAAATTTCCACATGCTTTTTGGGTTGAAACCATCACAAATTCATGTCATGTGCTCAACAGGATTCCATTTAAGAGATTAGACACAGTTTCATAGAAAATATGATCAGGTCATACTCCATCCGTCAAGCAGTTGAGGATCTTTGGCTTTTTATGTTTCATATACAATTCCAATCTAAGGAAGGAAGAAGCTTGAAGATAAGAGTGAAATAGTGATTCCTCCAGGCTATCACAATACATGTACTTATAAGTTTTAAACCATGTCACCTTTAAGGATTGTTGCAAGCAGGGGTGTTATAATCAATTAGTAGACTGTTAAAATTGGTTGAGTCAAGATGTAAAAGCATATTAAAGTATGTCATTTGTAATCCATGATGACTATAGTAAGCGCCATATACATGAAATATGTATTGTATAAGCAGAGTAAGAAAAAAGATTCTTAAAGACTAGATTCCTAACTAGAAATCTCCAAATATATGATGTAAATTCAAATCAGTTGACTATACCATATGGAGGCTTTGTGAACTTATGCCTATTTTTTGATGTTAAGCCTTTCAACTATGCAAAAGAAGTTAAATCATCTGTGTGGATTACTTTTATGTAGAATGAAATTAAGGTAATAGAAAAAATAAAATATGAAATCTAGTTTCCTTATAAACACACAAAATACTTATTGTAGTCAAATAAGTCTACAAAGCAAATCACCTTTTAGACAATTTTATTGTCAAACGTAAGACAATGCTTATTGCAAATTAATTCTTACAAAATCCTAGTCTTGACTTCACAACTTTTTTTAAACTAGTTGCAAGAATTAAAGAAACATTGTTATTGGTAGTTGTGGTAATTTTTTGTAATAGAATTTTGTTAAGTTAGATGTCAAGTCTGCATTTTTCAATGGCTTCCTTAAGAAGGGAGTTTATTTTAAACAACCTTAGAGATTCATTATGAAAGCATGAGAAGATGAGGTCTTGAAGCTTAATAAGACTCTATATAGCTTAAAATAAGTTCCAAGAGCCTAAAATAATACGATAGATGAGTTACTAAATAAGAATGACTCTTCCAATTGTATAATTATTGAACATGAAATCTATGTGAAAGGAATGAATCAAGAAAATATCAACATAATATGTCTACATGTGAATGATCTACTCATCACATAAAACAAACAAAATGAGATTTAGAATCTCAAATTCAACATGAGCATTGAATTTAATATTATAACTGAGTTAAGAGGCCTACGTTATTATGGAATAATGTGAATAGTAGTAATACACACAAAATTAACTTCACTTTCTCTATTTCTAAAATGTATTTTACTTAAAATTTTGAGACGCATGTCATTTTTTTTCAAAGTATAGTAAAAACTTACCATAAAAATAACTTTTGTTTGTATTTTCTCTAGTCGCTCGAAACATAGTTATGGGCCTTCACTATCTTCACCCGTGCAACCTAATAGTCACATGAACTAATATCTTTTCGAGAACCTAAATTATTGCGATTCTTGGCTTACATGTTTGGCTAGTGAAAGATGCATGGTATTCAATGATGCTATGGTCAAAGTGAGTCATAAGAACAGATAGAAAAGTAAGTAGTGCACGTTTGGTTGTTGGATAGTGAGTTGTTTGAACATACAACATCTAGCCATATTAGTACAACCCCACGTACACTTTTTAGGTATAAAGTCTTGCCTTTACAGCTAAAAGGATTGAAAACTCTTGGAGGTGATGTGAAACATTACTTGGTTGGATACGTAGAAAATGAGGTTGGTCTGGCCCAAGAGTAAGTTTGCTTGATTAGCATTAATAACAATGTTTCTTTTGCAAATCATTGTCCTAGTTATTGTTTTAAAGTTGTTTTGCTTATAGAGTGGAGACAGGCCAAGAGGAAATCTATGTTTAACCTAATAAAAATATTAAGAACAAATATCATAAATTTATTTTTTTTAATTTGAGTTTAACATTTTTTAAAGTTTGGGATAATTTGTAAATCAATTTATAAATAAATTTCACAAATAGTTAAATTGAAAATATACAATATATCAATTATATCATCACTAAAATTTGTTGTCCCCCTTCCTCTTATTCTTCTTCTGCCAAAAATAGGTGTATGTCAACTTTGTTGTTTATTTTTCAATACCATCTTCTATAAAATTTTTAACCCACTCATTCGTTTTACAATTAGGATCTTCTTTGAGTGTATGAAAGACCTAAAACAGATAATCCAAAAATTGTCATAGTTAAATCTAAGTTATATAGACTTCATAAAATGTTTGTGATAGTTAAAATATGGTCATATATATTGTCTGTATTTATTTGTCATGATTTAACTATAATTAATTTATACAGGATATCCAAAAAATTAAGATGACTCTTGTTCTGTACTGGTTAGACCAACTTCTATGGGTTTCTGCCAACTATACGGATCCCGACCAACAATTTGATAAAGGTTCCGCTTCAGATTATTATTCTAGTGATCATCAAAGATCTCAACTGTAAAGCATCTAACGGCTCTCCGCAATTCGCTCCTAACTTATTGCAAGTTAGTTATTTTCACAATATATATATATATATATATATATATATATATATATATATATATATATATATATATATATATATATATATATATATATATATATATATATATATATATATATATATATATATATATATATATATATATATATATATATATATATATATATATATATATATATATATATATATATATATATATATATATATATATATATATATAGAGAGAGAGAGAGAGAGAGAGAGAGTCAAAATTAGATAACAAATTTTAAATACAATTTCATTTCACTCATCTTCTTCATATACCGACTTAAGTGTTAGAAAGCTAACCTTGTAGGCATTAATAAGTGGGGACAAATATATAATATATTAATAGTATAAACTTTTTACATTATATATTTGAAACTAAAAATATATATAGAATAGTATTAGATATTTGAAACCATTTTTAAATTAAATATTGATATGATATTATTAGAAAATATACAATATATGGTATATATTAGTATAGGATGACATTGTGTATAGATAGTATGGTATAAAAAATGATTATATATGTCACGGAGAATGATCTTCATAAGTTAAAAGTACATCAGTGTGATAAAATAAGGTGTATAGATAAGTAAGATAACTTAAAAATTAGTGGGGGCATGAGCCCACACTTTTTTGTGAGTGGCCTCGTCCCTGCTTGTAGGTTTCCCACTTTATTGCGTCATAAATCGTGATCCACTATCACCGTCTTTCACCTTTTCATTTTTGGTTCATAAACGGAACATTGTTACCGTCTGTGGAAATTGATTGTTGATTCATACAATTTTCAAATTCACTTTCATTTTGCAACTTTTGCAGTTCATAACTTCTTCAGATCATTGGTGCAAGTGTTTGCATTCAAACGCAAGAATCTATTGTGTTTTGATTCGACGCACCATTATCTAAAATTTCCTTTCCTCAAATATTCAGATTCTTAGTTCTTACTTTCATTAGTGATGGCTAGATATAAGGCTATCAGATCTACCACATCAACTGCTCTAGCAGCAAGGAATCAACCATCTATTCCTCCACCGTAAAACATCGTAGATCTTGAAATGATTGTTCTATTGTATTTAGATCTAGTTTGAGCTTTGTAATTAGTCAGATCTTCTTAAGAAAATCCAATTTAGACTCATGTTCCACTTTCGATTATATGTCCTGAAGACTTATTTGGTCTCCAAACTCTCCAGGAAAACCTCAGTATGCAAGGTGCTAACGAACTGTTGAACAACATGCTTAAAATTATTCGACGACATAATTCATACACCTTTGAAGTAAGGCTTCAACACCTAGAAAAATGCTTCCACCATGCTCTCTCCCGCGAAATATAGTTCAAGAAGTTGCTTCAAGGAAGACTTGTGTTGTCATCCCGGAGCTAGATGGGATGAAAAGAGATGAGGCTTCTCAAGTAAAGGACCAAATCCAAAATAGGAAGCATCAAACTCCTCTTCTCAGTCTTGGTGGAGATCGGGGAAGTCATGCTTCTTCCTTAGCTTAAGTAGAAACTCCTCTGGGAAAGGTGCATCCAAAACACCCGTTGTAGGTAAGAATACTAGAGAGCAAGATCCCAAAGTATATGGATAAATCACCCAAATTGAGCGGTTATGACGGGATAAGGGATCTAGACGAGCGTATGTAGCCTGTGGATGATCGACTGAGTTACTTTAGTGCTAAAGGCACATCCAACTGCAAGTTGTTTACGCTAACCCCAGTCAGGCCAGCCGATTATGGTTTAATGGCCTGCCTAACACATGTATTGATTCTTGGGTGGAGTTCCATAAACTATTTTTTACACAATTCATAGCTCGAAAACGATAACATGTAACTGAAGTTGCCCTAAGAAGAATCTTGCAAGAGGACAGAGAAAGTTAATTTGTGGTCGTATATAAACTGATTCAAACAAGTCTCTATTGAGGTGGAATGAACTCATGAAAGTATTTCATATTAGATCTTCAAGAACCATCTTCTGAGGGACAACCCTTTCAGCAAAAGTTAGGAAAGATGAAGGTAAAATCCATCAAAGAAATGTCAACCATGGTCGAGCCTTACATGATCTTGGAAGATAAGTTATTCATGCACTTTGATAATCCTGATTCCACTAATTCTAACTCTAGTTGCCCGATCAAAGAGGAGTGACAACAGTGTCGGGGTGATTCTGACCAAGGAACACTAAGAAAGTACAAAAAATATATTCCTCTAACGGTCTCCTTTGAGAAGATTTATCCATACTGCATAAAGACTGAATTTTGGAAAGTAGGAATTTGACCTTCTTACTCAGTTAGACACACGTCTCGGACGTACAAATCAAAATAATATTTTTCCTGTAAAATTTATGGCCACCACATTGACGATTGCATCCAATTAAAAGATGTCGTTGAAGAGTTTATTAAGAGGGGACACCTAAGAGTAAGTCTTACGAGTGTACTTTTAGATTTTGAATGATGTCAAAACTAGGATAGTGTAGTGTTATGTATATTGGACGGTATCCTCTGATTCTAGATGTGCATCTTAACATTAGGAAGCATAAAATTATTTTATGTGTGTCTTAACATTAGGTAGTTTTTAACATACATGTGTTCGTGTTTAACATAGGTAGGTTTTAATCAGGGAGTTTCTTTGTAAATTTTTCTCTCGAAGTTACTGCTGCTTCGCGGATGGTTCGACTAAGACCATCAGGTTTGTAGGGAGTCTCAAAGTACTTTTGGAATGCTTGGATTTCTTTGATGTGAGTCAAAATACCTTTCTTGGACTTTCCCTATGTAGAAGCAAAAATGGCGGTTAGGTGCTAAGTAAAAGCAGGAACGTCAAACATCTCTGTGGAGTAATAATTTCTCCACCAAGTGTCATATTCTTGAGTGCAGTAATATGATGGTTTAAATGGAATGGGAGTAAGTTGTGTAGTGCTAACATCATGAGACGTCTCCTCGTTACATTCGACTTTAGTGTGGTACATATTATAGAGAACAACGACACTTTTCTTGGTGAAGATTGGCTTGGGCATAACTTGGTTGACATCAAACTATCAAGATGCAAGATTAGGTTGGTAGCTAAGAAGAGTTATCTGGTTTTTTGAAGGTCTGAGTCTTGTCGCAATTAACTTTGGTGTGAGAAATGCTTCCCATATAGGCAATGATTCTGCCTCTTACTCTTTAGAAGGATAAGGGAATTTCATAGTAAACCACTTTGGGCCATAAGTCCTGTTGGCAAAGGGAGTCATAGACAGAGTGAAGTTGTAGCGCTTGGCGTATATCATCATATACCCAGTAAATGTTTTCTGCAAATTTAGCCCTTCATCATTATAAGTCAGTTGGACAAGGTGTGTTCCTTCGACCCTTCTGTTTTTTATTTCATCAGCCTCTTGATTTTGTTGTGGGTTGGCAACGATGATTTGAAGGTAGCATTATACCATAGTTGAAGCAACCAATATGGGCCAACCAGTAGCAGGTTCGACCCTAGTTGAATTTTCTTGAGGGTTTCGGCGCCTTCTCCTAAAGACTCGTAGAGATAACCTAAAACCATCTAGTTGATGCAGAGTTTGTGTCCAACATGTAATTGGTTTTCCATGGTCAATAATTTCTTTGCCACTTGCATAGATTTTGAGCAGAATATGCATCAAGATAGCCAGAGTGCGAGGAAGGTGATGTGCTCTTTGTCAGAAACCTCTTCGATATCCTTGTTATTGTTATCTAAGATGCAGCGGGTAAAGGTATCTCAATTTCCATCAAAGCATATGGTGTCCTAGGTCATGTAGTTGGGATCAAAAGTGTCTCTAGTTGGTTGAAGATCGGTGATCGCAACAATATCGAAAAGGTTGGAGTTAACATCCCACAATGGAAGTGAAATTTGTTATGAATGTTATCCCAGAAGTATAGGGAAGTAATCAGCATGGTTTGGCAGTAGCCAGGTCCTACTTTCGACAATTGAATCATGTCAAAAATCTCCATTTCTTTCCAAGTTTGGGCTTTCTGTTTTTCTATTTTTTCAAGCCAAGACAAATAAATTTTGGGATCTCTGGATAGGGGAAAAGAGCGAAACACCCTAAGAGCATTGCTCGTATAGCCTAAGTTGATAGGATTTTCTATGGGCTCAGTCGAAGACTTTGCCTGGGTATCAACTACAACATTTGGTTCAACATTCTCAATCTCACAACCAGTTTTAGGTTTCTTCCTACTAGCTATTATTTTGGTTTGGTGATAAGTTGGAAAATGCTCTTTGAGTCTTTCAGGGTTAGCATTAACATCTGGTAACGGATCTGCAAGTGCATGCGTTTTTCCAGAGATTGAGATAGGAATTAATACCTGTGATTGATAAATACGTCGCTTCTCTTCTTCAAGAAGGGGCTCCTGAATGTATTGTTGGTTTCCCACGACCTTTGGGCCTAATATCTTGTGAACAGGAGGAATGGATGCCTGTTTCTTGGAGTGTTTGGATTTTTTGGTTTTTTGACGCCATTGATGATGGAAATTATGGAAGAAATTTGTTTTGTTTGGAGTTTAGTTGAGAGAAAATGATGAGTTTTTCTTGTGCTTCAGAATGGAGAAAAGTCCAGAAGAAGGAAAAGTTAAGAAAGAAGGTGAAGTGAGGTGCTTATAGTGGGATGAAAAAAAATTTCATTTCAAAACGTTGACAGTTGTTGAAGATTGTGGGACCCGCGTTAATTAGAGAAAGGATGATTAGACAATGGTAGTTAGCATGGCCCACGATCTCCTAGGAAATAGGAGTGTGATGATTAACTGATATTTTCGCACGTCACGATGATATGATTGAAGAAACATGGTCATGATGACCATGATGTCATAGCAGTAAAGGTGTTGTTGCGTCGAAACATTTCAAAAAAAGTCTTTTTCTCCATATAGTCGAAACGACATTTTTGGTGGACAATTCTTTAGTTGGAATTTCGATGCTCAGGATTATTTGAAATAAGCCATTAGAGCTAAAGAAGATATTCTTGAAAAGAATATATTGATTTCGAAAAAAATCTTGTGAAGCCATAGTCGAAGAAAACCCTATACATATAGGGAGATTTTGGTTTGGGACTTAGAAATATTCTTCGATTCAGACTTAAGTTTGACGAAGATGTTCGTTTGGAGTTGCGTTCGACGAGCATAATTCAAAATAAGGCAAGTAAATGTTTTTTATCCTTATTCATTTCTTGAGAAGACACGTGGAAAGCTATAAGTAGCAAAGTCCATGAAATCGAGAACGTGTCATCTTTTTTAGAAGAGATTGTTTGTTATCGTTATTTTTTATTTATTATAAATAGGGAACTTAATGATTAGGATTCGTATGTTCCATTTTGTATAAAAAACTTAAATATTACTCAAAGTATCTGTGTTGTTGAGAAACGAGTTCCTGAGTGCAATGTACGTGTGATCACCATTTTTACATTTTTTTATATCAAACCATTTACGATTTTGTTATTTACATTCATTGTAAATTTAGTTTGAATTTATTTACATTTGTACGTTTCTTTACAAACTTTAACTACTTTTAACAAAAGGAACATTGTCGAAATGTTCATAAGTGATAAAACTTTAAGAAAACAAAAGCACATGTCCAAGGATCAAACTAGTCGCTCCTGCGAGTAACAAAAAATATAGAATTTGGAAGACCAGCGCTTGTTTACCAATTTTGATGGTAAACATCAACCAATGGACAATACCATAGTTTAGATTGATATTTGAAAAATTAAAATAGATTCTTTAAGTTAGCATTGTTTCTTTGCAAATCAAAGGTAGTTGGAATCGATCTTGATAGAACAAGATTCAATCACTTTCTTGATTGATCTAAGATCCCCGTTCTTCACTCTTCACTCGAGTGATTAAAACCCACCTTGGTTGCAATATGATTCCTGCACACAATGATTTAAAAAGAAAGAATGTGTAAGTGCTCTTGATTGGCTGCATTTTATGGCAAAACATTAGAGTATGTATGCATGTAATATCTGATATTAGTACATACTTAATATGGACTGTGCAGGGTAGGTTTAGCTATTTTAAAAGTTAAGTTGGATGTCATACAGGATGTCATAACATGGGTCGTATGACATCAAGCGAGCAGGTTAGTTTTTCTGACAGTTGGAAATCAGGAGATTAATTAGAAGCTCAAGTTGAAAGCCAGGAAACATTTTAGAAGCCCTATGCGCACTAAAATGTCTCTGAATTAAAGTGTAAGTGTGCAGTTTTCTAAACAAGGGTTTCATCACGGGCAAACCTAAAATCTGCACCAAAATCCCAAGGACCAGCAGCTACTATAAATAACAGAGGATGCAATCCTAGAAACGTAGCTCTTACAGGAATAGAAGATTAACAAGTGTGTAGTAAGAATCCTTGTAAGTGAAGAAGTTCCACTCTTCATGTTTTCAATTGTGTCTTAGGAATACTTGTTGTCCAAGCAATTGGCATCTGCATAAATTGCATTGGTTAGGTAGTTTCTAAGCTGGTGTAACACTCAAAGTTGTGAAACAAGAGTGGTGTGTTCCTGATCAAAGCTGTAAAGCACGATCAAGGTGTGTATTTTTGAAGTGTGTCTTCAAAGTTATTATGTAATTGTAACTGATATCACTGTTGTGTGATTGAGGGGGAGTGAGTGCGTATACTCAGGTCTAGAGTGTCTCTAGGTTGAAGTGTCATTGGGTAGGGATTAAGTGAGGAGTGTAAACTGGAGGTTTAACTCTGAATTGATACTACTGATAGTGAATTTCCTCCCTGGCTTGGTAGCCCCCAGATGTAAGTGTTGTTGACACTGAACTGGGTAAACAATTACTGTGTTTTTACTGCTTTTCATTAACTACTAAATTAGTTGTTCAGTAGCCTATGTCATTGTGGATGTCATAACTTCAGTCATAACATCCGACTGTGTGTGCACGTGGAATTTCAATTGGCATCAGAGCAGGCACCCTGCCTGTTTAATTCTGGGTGAGATCTAGGGAAGAAAAAATTCTAACACTATGGACAAAGACATAGGACTCACCTATAAGCCACCAATTCTGTATGGGTCAATTATGACTATTGGAAACCAACGATGATTGCATTTCTAAAGTCATTAGACAACAAAGCTTGGAGAGCTGTAAATTTAGGATGGGAACATCCAGTGAAAACAGACAAGGATGGAGCATCATTATTGATTCCTGAAGAAGAATGGAATAAACAACAAGAGGCTCTGGATCTTGGTAACTCTAATGCCTTGAATGCTCTATTCAATGGCATAGACAAAAACATCTTTAGACTTGTGCACCACTGTGAACTAGCAAAAGAGGTCTGGGACACCCTCAAAATCACTCATGAGGGAACCTCAAAAGTAAAGATGTCTAGACTACAAATGTTGACAACAAAGTTTGAAAGTCTAAAAATGAAGGAGGATGAGACCATTCATGAGTTTTACATGAATGTTCTTGAACTTTCAAACAACTCAGGAGCTTTGGGAGAAAAAATGACTGAAGAGAAGCTTGTGAGAAAGATTCTCAGGTCCCTGCCTAGAAGGTTTGCAATGAAGGTCACTTCCATTGAAGAAGCCCAAGACATATGCCACATGAAGGTGGATGAACTCATTGGTTCTCTCCAAACCTTTAAGATGGTAATGAGTGATTAGGCAGTGGAGAAAAAGAACAAAAGCATATCTCTTGTTTCAAACACTGTTGATGGTTCTGAAGAAAATAATGGTGAAAATCTGTCAAAAGCAATAGCCTTGCTTGGGAGGCAGTTTAATAAACTGATCAAAAGGATAGATCACAAGTCAAATCCATATTTCAAGAACAGCTCTTCAGACATCAGCAAAGATAAAGTTGAATACAAAGGTGACCAAAGAAAAGGAGTCTAATGTCATGAGTGTGAGGGATATGGACACGTTAGAAAGGAATGTCTCACATACCTCAAAAAGAAGGGAAAAGGCCTAACTGTCACTTGGTCTGATGAATACTCGGATAGTGAATCAAAGGGAGAGTCTGCCAAGCATGTCACTGCTCTGAACAGTGTATGTATATCTGAGGATGACTCAAGTGAAGATGAGTTAACCCTTGATGAACTTGTCACTTCGTATAAACAACTATGCACCAAAAGTGCAGAGATATATCAGCAGGGAGAACTACAGAAGAAACTCATCAAAGAGTTAGAGGTTGAGAAGATAGAGCATCTTGAAACAATAGACTCACTCAAAGGTGAGGTCAGCCTATTGAAATCTAATTTGGACCAAATGTCAAAATCCATAAGGATGCTTAATCCTGGAACTGACACCCTAGAAGAGATTCTGCAGAATGGTCAGAATTCAGGAAATAGGTCTGGACTGGGATTTGTTGAGAGACAAAATTCTGTGTTGAAACTCAAGAGATTACAACCTGAGATTCAGAAGTTAAAAAGGATGTCACGACCAATGTCACAACATCCACCACACAGGAACTGGAACCAAGTCAAGAGAAAATTCCAGGGGTATAGGTGTTACCACTGTGGAAAGCTTGGACATATTAAAGATGTGTGTTTCTGGCTGCATGGATTTCCTAGCCAAAGAAAAACCAAACAGGGTTCTCATGGCAAGAGGCAACATCATGCCAAACCCAAGAAGAAGGTTCCTAACAAGCAAAGACAATGGGCTGTCAAGACCGTTGCACTAGCAGCTCACACGTCCCTGAGAATGCCAACCAAAGAGGATTGGTACTTTGACAGTGGTTGCTCCGGACATATGACTGGAATTGTGGATCACTTGATAAATCTCAAACCTTATTCATCTAGTCATGTAACTTTGGGCGATGGAGCTAGAGGAAAAATCATAGGTGTTGGACAACTTGACCATCCTAAAGCTCCAGAATTAAGGGATGTGTTGTTGGTTAATGGACTAACTGTTAAACTAATAAGCATAAGTCAACTATGTGATCAAGGTTTAAAAGTCCACTTTTCCAAGGATAAGTGTATGGTCATCAATGATGAAGGTAAGGAAGTAATGAGGGGATCTAGATCCAAGAATAATTGTTACCTATGGGAGCCCATAGGTAACAGAACTGGATTGATCAATAAAGAAAAGAAGGATCCAATATGGGCGGATAAAGGCAGACACCAACAAAGGATGAGGAAGACCATAGTCAAGAAATCCGGAAGAGTAACTCCAAAGTGTCTTCTAAAGGGGAGAACAGGATGTGGTGAATGTGGAGGTGACAGGAAATCCAAGAAAGGATTCCCAAAGATTAGTCATCAAGGAAGGCTAGATAGGTTATATTGGAACCTGATGGAGTCCATGGAAGCTACCCTGCATACATGAAGCAATGTCACTCCGGATGTCATGACCTTGTTCTGTGACATCAAAAGTATTGTCCAAACAAGCTATGTTGAGGTCAAGGGAAATATGCTCAGGAATAACTTATGTAAATGGCAACAGGCTTGTTCAGAACCTGACAATGCTGACATGGGTGGAAGAAGTGTCAAGGATCATCAATTTTAAAATTCTCTACGGAAATTGAGGTCCTTTAATGATGAGTTGTAGCAATTAAAAATAATAGGGAATTACTTTTTGAAATTAAATCATTTAATGACAAATCAAAAAGGTTATTTCCCTCCTATTGGGCAATCGTCCCCCATTGCAACTTATACAATACACCCCTGCGACTCGTGGTACCATCACAAACCACTCCGCTCCCATACCGGTTCAAACAAGCAAAGAAATATCTTCTGTCATCAATCAAAATCTCCAACAATGTCGCAACCTTCGAAACCAACCTCATCCTAACGAAGGATCAACATAGACGATGATTCAAATCCTAACGAGGTGCTAGAAGTAGCTCCATTGCGCATGGTGACACCAGACGGAGTATTGATGAAAGAACCTGGCAAACCACATGCAAGAAGGCCAAAAGACCTTGTCTCAAGTCAAGCCCCCCCTTCTGCTGCATATAATGATCTCAATAACGAGGAAGCTAGACGAACCCATCTCACCATTGCGAAAATGGTCGCCTGCACACTCAACATACCCACTTCTTCTAGCAAGAAGAGGTCTGATCCTAATCTGCATGATCAAGCCAATGTCTCATCCAATGTCACAACATTGAAGGACCTTGCACTAGAAGGGAAGAACAGGGGTGAAGAGTCTAAACAAATGGGTGAAAGTAGGCAAGGCACCAAAGATACTGAAGTGGTAGACCTAGACAACTACTCTGAAAATGATCTCATTGCAAACCTCAATCCAGGCATAGCTAAAAGGCTCATGACAAGGAAAGGGAAAAAGGTAGCTGACCAAAGTTCCCCCAAGAAGAAGAATGGTGAGAAGATTGTTGAGCAAGAAACCTCCACAAAGAAGGCTGGAACAAAGAGGCCTCAAGTTGGACCCCCTAAAGACTGGAGCAAAGTTGTCACAAAGAAGAAGAAGGTTGAATCTAGTTTAGAATCAGAGACAGATTCTGATGTTGTTGTTGATGTCACTGACATCCAAACTAAGAAGAAAACTTCTACAAGCAAACTGGCTGCCAATGTTCCTGAAGTACCCATCGATAACATCTCGTTTCACTATCCATCATGTGTTAACAGGTGGAAATATGTTTATCAAAATAGGTTGGCCCTGGAGAGAGAGCTTGCACAAAATTCCCTTGAAAACAAGGAGATCATGGCACTCATTTGTGATGTTGGTTTGAAGAAAACTATGACTCAGTTCTCCCAATGCTATGAAACTCTGGTCAAAGATTTCATAGTAAACTTAGCAGATGAATATTGTCAGAACAGTGATAGAGTATCGGGTTTTTGTTATCGTCTCTACAGGGAATCTGAGATATTGTCGTCGTTCGACAGTTGTCAAGTTCTTAACTTTTAAGGTAACAAAAGGGGTTTGGTTTTTCGTCACAGTATCTTGCATAAAAAGTAATAAATTGCGGTAAAAGATTGGTTTTACGATTTAATAAAGATTGTTAAAGTTAGGGTTCAGTAATCACTTTACTTGTATATGTTTGATCAACAATACGCATAAACTCCTTTAAATGATAAACACATTCACAACATCCTCCCAATGTGATAATTTCTAACTCACATTATAACTTTTCCCATTTTGATCCATTGTTGATTTCTCACACAATCTATCAAAATGACAACATTTAGGTTTAACATTTTCATGAACAACCACATTCAAAACTATTTCTAGCTTAAGAAAATAGATGGGTGAAAACCTAGGTCAAGAGTTGGAAAATATCTTTCAATCATAAACCATCACAAAGAGTTATAAATAAAGCAAGGTTTTCACCATATATTCATCATCAAAGAGTTTACAAATGAAGAACATCCATATACATACAAAGCTTAATGATCACCTACATCTAACCTTGACAAAATGAAGAATTTAGCTACTCATTTTCATGGTAGCTTGCACAAGAAGTTTCGGAAGAAGGTTGATGAACATCTGAGTCGAAGAATCCAACTTGGATGAGAATCCACCTTCTTTTTGTAGAATAATGTTAAGAGATGAAGAAATGAGAGATATTTTGGTTCTAGGGCACAACAATCTCTTATAGAACAGAACTAGTAAAAAGTATGGTATGTTCTCAAAAAGTACACATTGCCACTTATAGAAGAAGTTTTTGTCCTGTCACGCTCGCGACCTTACTCGCTTAGAGAGCGCACAGTGAACGTTCGCTACAGCCTCGCCTAGCGAACATGCTAGCAAGGACTGAGGATTAGATTTTGGAATGTTTCGCTACTTGCTCTCTAAGTGCTCGACTAGCGACTTCTTCGCCACCTTCCTCGCTGCCAGCGAATGATGCCAATTTGATTTTTCCCAAGTCTGGGAGTGTTCGCTAGCAGCTCGCTACAAGTTCGCCTAGCGAACAGCTCGCTACCTCACTCGCCAGGTGCTCGCCTAGCGAACATGCTTTTGCTCTTGTTCTTTCTTGATTCCTTTGTCCTCTTTCTTGTGTCTTCAAATTCTACTCTTTCAAGCTTAAATACTGCATAATAACACACAAATTAAAAGGACCAAGAGCATTTCACATAATGTTGCATATCAACAAAAGCAAGGCGGTTTTGAACACAAACTAGACAAAAAGGAACGAAAGATGCCGACATTTGATAGCTCAAATAAGCACAATTGGGCATCTAACAACTCTCCCCAACTAGAATCTTGCTTTCCCTCAAGCAAAGTATGCCTCTTGAGGAACAAGAGGATTTTCTTAAAGAAAAAGGTTTTTTCGATCTCGGATCAAATGGCTCAAAAACAAGAGAATCAACTAGACATGTGTTCCCAATGGTTAGAGCAACACAATACATAAGAACTAAAATCTTATAGCAATGAAAAATATGTATCAATCAACAATAATGATATCCTGAATGAATCACCTTAGCGCTCCTCTTCGAATAAGGATTGAAGAGATCACGCATTTACAACCGCGGGTGCAATTTCACTCTCCAACAAACAATGCCAAACTCAATTCAATTCATACAATGTCTAACAATTATAAATGAAAATGCAGAAGCACGAAGATCACTAAGGTCTTTTCCGGTTGTAGCTTGGTTAGGTTTACAAACAAGGGATATATCTAAGGTCATTGAAAACGAAGTTGCCGATGCAAAAGAGACATTCATTGTACAACTATTCACACATCTCAACTTCATTCAACTTGTTTCTCATTTGAAACCTTCCCAACTCTTATTTCACAACTCAACTTTTTTCAATATTTTTCTTCCAAACAAATATTCATTTTTATTCTTTTCTTTTGATCAATTTTCTTTCATTTTCACACCGTATTCACAAAACAAGTGTTTCTCCTTTTCTAATTTCTTTTCAATGCTTGCTTGGTTCTTCAAGAGTTGTGGCAAACTACCAACTTACAATTTCGTTCTCCCCAACTTATCTTCTACTTCCTTCATAAGTGAATGCTCTTTACTTTTTACGGCAAAAGAACAATTATAAAAAAATTTCAGGTTTTCAAGAAAAAGATTTTTGAAGTCTCGCTTTGTTTCAAGGTGAGATTCAACTGTTTAAGCTCAAAGGGGTTAACAAACACTCTCTGCTCACGGGTAGTTTGTATTTGGAACTGGTTGTGCTCGAAAGAAACAAGTTCCTTGATCATTTCTAATTGCTTCCACAAATTCACAATAATAAAAGAGAAAGCATGAATTAAAAGAATCAACATAGTTTATTAGAATCCAGCATTTATTTGTACAATGGAGGTTTCCTCAGAATTTGTGGTCTTAAGTCCTAAGTGAATCATTCATTCAATTATGTTGCAAAAAGAACAATATTCAATTACAACATGAATAAAGTTCTTCATGCATTCTAAAGTTCTAACCGAAAGTAACCATGTACCTTAGCCTTATTCAATTGTTTATTTTTATCATTGCCATCCAAGCTCGGATGCACCTTTATTGGATACTTCTTTCAGAGAGCAATCAATCTAGAAGGTTTTGACACCCAACAACCACAAAAATTGTTAAACAGAATAATTTAAAACAAAACACAATAATTTAAAACAAAACATTAAACATTAAAATAAAAATAATGTGCGTGGAGGACAAAACACCCCAAAAAGTACAACGCAAAACATCAGAAAACAAAATAAAATATCCTGAAAACAAAACAAAGCACTAAAAACTGATAAAGATAAAAACTTAGTCCTCTTCGGACTCATAATTCTCACCATCGGAACCATCATCATCAAAATCTTTCTCGCCCTCGACATTATCATCACCATCATCATCAACACCAACATCAACATCATCACCAACAGGACCACTAGCACCCGCCCCCTCTCCAAAAACAGGCATGTCCACAGGCAAATTCACGTGCTGCATAAACTGCTCACGCGTCATCATAGGACGATCCACTGAGGGGTCACGAATCTGAAGCTGCAGTACCTGCATAGAATCGTGAATATTCACCATAGCTCGCTGCGTTGCTGCTATCCAATTTTAGTTGTAGTTACACACTGCCTGCTGAAAAGGGTCGAACCCCTGAGAAAAACCACCAGGACCATCAGTAGTTCCGACATCACTCACAGTTGCACCACTTCTGTAATTCTTAGGCCTATAATACTTGTTCACATATTTGTCATCAATAGTGGATGGGATCTTCACTAAACTTCGGGATGGAAGCTTCATTCTTGATTGTGAGCATAAAGCCATAATAATGCACGGAAAAGCAAGGGGGCAATTAACTCGCGACCCCGACTTTAATCCACTCTCAATAACTGATTTCATCTCATTAGTGATGATCCGAGCTACATCAATCTTAACATTTGTAAGAATGTTGTGAACTAAGTGTGCCACTGGGATTGACATAGTTGATGTATGGTACTTGGGTTTGATGTTTGTCAGAACCAACATCAGGATCAGCTGAGCCAAAGGAATCATGTTCTCCCTATGAAACCTCACAGCCTCCCCAGATGGGTTCCTCTCGACACTTTTCCCTCTACCAAGAGGGTTGCTGAAATACCATCAATGTTGGGGCGGGTCCTCAGGTTTCGGGTGTATGTATCCAATTCATTTGCTCTCAAATTGAGCGGTTCGCCAAGCACTCAGTTGATGGCAGACCTATCGAAAGTGACCTGACGGCCTAACACTCTTGTCGTCCATGTGAAAGGCTCGTCGTCGTTAGGCAGCGCGTTCACGTAGAACTCGTGCACTATATCAATGTTGTAGCTCTCGAGTAGAGAAATCAGACTGTCCCACCTCTTACTGTTAATCAGCCCCACAAAAGTTTTGTATTCGCCTTGTGGGTCTATTATGAACCTCTTTTCAGGGAGTATCTTCCTTTTCTATAGCGCCACAAAGCGTGCGGCCTATTTTGCCCCGAGGAACTTTTCCGTATCAAACTGAATCGGAACATTACGGGAAGTGTTGACAACTTTTCGCTTCTTTCCATAATTACCTGAGGCCATCTGCACACAAACCACAGAAAACACCGATAAACAACAGCAAAAGATTATCAGTCATCATAATTAAAAAGCAAGTTTTGTCATGCTCGCTGGCTTGCTCACATAGTGAGCTCATAGTGAATGCTCGCTACTGACTCGCCTAGCAAACAAGCTAGAGAGCGCTGCGAAAGTTCAAAATCAGCCACTGTTTTGCACCCAGACCTCAAGAATCCCAAGTTTGTCCAACACAATTCCAAAACTAATTGATGTAACATGAAAGACATTATTCTTAGTACACATGTAAACCTAAAATTTCTCAATTCCCTAACTTGCAAAATTTAACCTAAATCCTAATTTTTCTACAATTTAAACAATAAAGAACAAAAGAGTGAAGGAGAAAGATCAAACCTGATTGCAGCAGAGAGATTGAGATACACAAAAAATTAGGGTTTGTAAGAGAATAGAGAGGTAAGTTCTTGTGTAAAGTAAGAGTGCAGTTGGAAGTGTGAGAGTGAGAGTGAACGTGAATGACTAAGTTGTAAAAGAAAAACAGATTTTGGGCCTACAAGAGTGGCCAACTAAATAACTTAAAATGCCAGATACGCGTATGCTCACTTTGCAAACAACTAGCGAATGCTCGCTGCATGCTCGCCTAGCGAACGTGCTAGCGAACATGACATAATTTCTCAATTTTCAGCATTGTAGGCAAAGTCCAGTTTCAGCATGCTTCCACCTTATAGACACCAAAAAAACACAACCAAAACAACAAATACTTACAATGTTGAGGGGCCTCTCAACAAGCGCTTGTTTAACATCGGATAAGCTCGACGGTCCAAGATGCTCACACCAGAACATCCAGAAGGAAGGCACAACTTTCTCGATCAACTAAACCGCCAAGATATATCTTTAAACGTTGGCCATTTACCGTCCAACTGTCCTTCTTTTCCATGTCTTCAATGACAACAGCCCCAAAAGTTTTTACCTCTTTCACACGAAATGGCCCGGACCATTTTGACTTCAATTTTCCAAGAAACAACCTCAACTTGGAATTAAACAATAATACCAACTTCTCGGGCACAAATTCCTTTTTTCGGAGCTTCTTGTCATGATATTCTTTTACTTTTTCTTTATACAACCAACTTGAGTGATATGCGGCATCGCGCATCTCCTCCAACTCAAGCAGTTGCACCTTTCTTTTGTCACCGGCTAACTCTTTATCAAAATTCAAAAATTTTAAGGCCCATAAGGCTTTGTGCTCCATTTTGACCGGCAAATGACAAGTTTTACCAAACACCAATTGAAATGGAGTTAGCCCAATTGGAGCTTTGTAAGCGGTGCGGTACGCCCACAATGCTTCGTCCAATTTTTGCGACCATTCTTTTCTAGAATTAGACACGGTTTTTCAAGGATTCTCTTAATCTCGCGATTAGAGACCTCAACTTACCCGTTTGCTTGTGGGTGATATGGAGTCGCCACTCTGTGTTACACCATAATTTTTTAAAACATTTTCCAATGGTGCATTACAAAAGTGTGATCCTCCATCACTAATCAACACACGGGGGGTTCCGAAACGGGAAAAGATGTTTTTCTTTAAAAAATTTATTACCGTTTTAGAATCCGCCCGAGGTGAGGCAATCGCCTCAACCCACTTTGAAACATATTCAACCGCGACAAGCAAATATTCATTTCCAAAAGATGGTGGGAAAGGTCCAACAAAGTCGATACCCCGACAATCAAATATTTCAACCTCTTGAATGTTTTGTAGAGGCATCTCATCTCTCTTACCTATCCCGTCACTTCTTTGGCAACTGTCACAACTTTGCGCATGGGCATTTGCGTCTTTGAAAATAGTAGGCCAATAAAATCCTGATTGGAGGACTTTAGTGGCCGTTCTTGCCCCATTAAAATGTCTGTCGTAAGGCGAGTTGTGACAAGGCCAAAGGATACTTCGCGCTTCATCGTCGGTAACACACCTTCTCAAAATGTTATCACCACCCAACTTAAACAAGTATGAGTCATCCTACACATAATACTTACAATCCGAGAGGAATTTCCTTTTTTGGTTCGGAGTTAGGTCGGGCGGCACCAAACCACTAGCTTTATGGTTCGCAAAGTCCGCAAACCACGGCCTAACTTGAACTTTAAACAGTTTTTAGCCGGGAAATTCTTCTCGGATTTCCTTTTCAAAAGATGTAACCTCCATATTAACAAGGCGAGATAAATGATTCGCCACCAAATTTTTCGATCCTTTCTTGTCCTTAATTTCAACATCAAACTCTTGCAACAAGAGGATCCAGCGGATGAGCCTTTGCTTCGAATATGATTTGATGAACAGTTATTTAATCGTCGAGTGGTCGGTATACACAATCACCTTAGAACTAATAAGATACGACCGAAATTTTTCTAGCGCAAACACTATTGCAAGTAATTCTTTTTCTGTAGTGGCATAATTAATTTGCGCCTTATTTAGAACTTTACTTGCGTAGTGTATAGCATGAAATTTTTTTCCTTTCTTTGGCCCAATACCGCTCCAATTGCATAGTCGCTAGCATCGCACATGAGCTCAAAATTTAAATTCCAATTCGGAGCGACTATAATTGGAGCGGTAACTAGTTTTTCCTTCAAAATTTCAAAAGCATGTAAACAATCTTCGGTTAAGAGAAATACCTGGTCCTTAGCGAGAAAATTACTCAAAGGCCTAGCTACCTTTGAGAAGTCTTTGATAAATCGCCGATAGAAACTGGCATGCCCAAGAAAGCTTCAGATTCCCTTCATATTTACCGGAGGAGGCAACTTCGCAATTACGTCAACTTTTGCTCGATCAACTTCAAGCCCTTTTGAAGAGACTTTATGTCCGAGCACTACCCCCTCGGTCACCATGAAGTGGCATTTCTCCCAATTAAGAACGAGATTTGTTTTCACACACCTTTCAAGTATCGTTCCCAGATTATCCAAGCATAAACCAAATGATCCACCAAATACCGAGAAGTCATCCATGAAGACTTCCATTGTTTTTTCAATGAGGTCGACAAAAATAGCTTGCACACATCTTTGGAAAGTCGTCGGTGCATTGCACAACCCAAAGTGCATTTTGCGGTATGCGAAAATTCTAAACGGACATGTGAAAGCCGTCTTCTCGTGATCGGTCGGGTCAACTGCAATTTGGTTATACCCGGAATAGCCATCAAGGAAACAATAATATTTTTTCCCTGAAAGTCTTTCCAACATTTGGTCCATGAACGGAAGTGGAAAGTGATCTTTTCGAGTTGCGGTATTCAACCGCCTATAATTAATACACATTCTTCACCCCGTTGCCATCTTCGTCGGGATCAATTCATCTTTTTCATTTCAAATGATGGTAATGCCACCCTTTTTTGGAACCACATGCATGGGACTCACCCAAGGGCTATCCGAAATCGGGTAAATCATTCCCGCATCCAACAATTTTACAACCTCTTTCCTAACAACCTCCTTCATAGTATGATTTAAGCGGCGTTGAGGTTGAGCTACCGGCTTAAAATCCTCTTCCATTAAAATCTTATGCATGCAATAAGAAGGACTAATTCCTTTGAGATCGGAAAGAGTCCATCCCATTGCTTCTTGATTCTTTTTCAACACATCAATTAAACGGGATTCTTCATTTTTAGACAAAAGGTTGCTTATGATAACCGATTTTTCTTCGGTTTCATCAAGGAATGCATACTTCAAGTTAGAAGGTAGCTCTTTCAATTCAATTGACGGTTTTTCTTTGTTTACCTCCTTTTTCAACACTTCCTCCTCAACTTCCCATGGATGCAACTATTTAAGACTATCAAGTTCTCTTAGACATTCATCAAGAGCTTGCTCTTATTCAATTGTAAAAACTTCAAAAGAGTCATCAAGAGCTAATTCCATAGGAGATGTCACATGAATATGCAAGAAACTTCCAAAGTTGCTTCTTTAATCACATCGATTCGAAAACTATCACGATTATCTTTTGAATGCTTCATAGCTTCGAAAAGATCAAAAGTGACTTGTTCATTTTGGACCCTCACTTTCATTAAATCGTCGTCCACGTCAATCATCATTCGCGCGGTTTTCATGAAAGGTCGGCCTAGAATTAGCAAAGCATCATCATCCTCTTCCATATCAATCACAATGAAATCAACCGGGAAGAAGAATTTGTCAACTTTAACCAATATGTCTTGAGCTAACCCATGAGGATGGGTAGTCGACTTATCGTTCAATTGCAACGTCATCTGAATGGCTTTCATTTCAATGTTGCCAAGCCTTTTCACAATAGACAAAGGTATTAAATTAATGCTTGAACCCAAATTAATTAGCCCTTTTCCGACATATACATCACCGATAGTAACCGGAAAAGTAACTCTTCCAGGTCAACCTCTTTTCTCAGAAGAGTCCGTTGGATGATGGCACTAAAACTAGCATCAAGAACAATTATTTCCGGTTCCGTGTACCTCCGCTTTTTAGTAAGTATGTCTCTCATGAACTTGGCATACTTAGGCATTTGCTCCAAGGCTTTGGCAAACAAAATATTCACTTGAAGTTGTTTGAAAATATCCATGAACCGCGCGTAATGTCGTTCATTCTCCCTCCTAGGTGGAGCATGCAGATATGGAAGGTTTTGGATTGGAGTAGCGCCCACTACCTCCTTTCCTCTAGAAGCTCTAGGATTCCTCTCTCTTTTCTTTTTAACTTCCTCCACCTTCTTTTCATCACTCTTATTTTTTTCTACTTCTACACTTTCTTTATTTTCAACTTCAACCATTTTTTTTAATTTTTTCAACTTCTTCCTCACTCTCCTCCCCAACTTCACCGTCAATTCTATCATCAATTTTTTTCTCCTCATCTTTCCTCTCATCCTCTCTTTTTTCACTCTCATCTCTTTTTTTACTCTCACTAATCAACTCCCTTCCATTTCTCGTCGTTATCGCTTTACAATGCTCCTTTGGATTTGTTTGCATGTTCACCAAAAAAGAAAGTCCGAATTGTTGTTCCGCTAGTTGCTTAGCAAGTTTTCCGTCTTGAGTTTCAAGATTTTTGATTGTCGCATCGTTGCTCTTTTGATTAGCCATTGACAATTGCATGAATTGTGTCAATGTCTCTTCTAACTTTGAAGTTACTACCGGCGGTTGTTGAGGTTGATAAGGATTTTAACGGCTAGAATTACCACCCCTATAACCTTGGTTATGGTGATAGTTACTCCTTGGTTGGTACCCTTGATTTGGTTGATAGTGTTGTTGTTGTTGGTTTTTAGGATGTTGATATGGTTGATGTTGTTGTTGTTGCCTCGGTTGGCAGTCTTGTTGATTCGCCATGTAATTTACCTTTTCGAACCCGGGAGGTGAAAAAAATCTGGTATCATGTTCACCCTTGCAAAGCTCACAACAAGGTATTTGTTTAGCTTTTGAAGGCTCTTTCATCTCTTTGATTTGTTGAGTTAAGAGTTCAACTTGTTGTGAAATGAGTTTATTTTGGGAAAGAATAGCATCGTTTGTCCCAAGTTCAAGCACTCCCGGTTTCTTCAAAGTGTTACCTCTACTTTGACTTTGGAGGTCATTTAGAGCCATACGGTTAATGACATTCGTAGCTTCATCGGCGCTTTTAGACAACAAAGAACCACCCGCAGTGGCATCCAATAAAGTCTTAAAATTTAGTTGAAGGCCATTTTTGAAAATGTGGATTTGCGTCAATTCATCAAAAGCATGACCTTTGCACTTTCGAAGCATGGATTTAAATCTTTCCCATCCTTGTTCAATGATTCTTTGGCTCCTTGAGAAAACACGGAAATATCCGTTTTGGATTCCATGAACCGGTTGTAAGAGAAAAACCTTTCAATTAATTTCTCTTCCAACACGTTCCAATCCGTCATGACCGCCAGTGTTTGATCCAAGTACCAATCTTTGGCTTTGCCGAGCAAAGCATGAGGAAAAAGTCTTTTAAACAACGATAACTCTTGAGCTTGATCAACTCCCACCGCCAATGCTATCTCGTAAAATTTGGCGAGAAAAGCAAAGGGGTTTTCATGGTCCATTCCGGTGAATGGACTTCCGTATAGCAAATTAAGAGTTCCCGTCTTCATCTCGGCCTGCCTTCCCGTGTGGCTGGCAAACTGAGCAGTGTTTCTTGGACTGTTGATACATGGTGTGGAAACGGGCGGTGGTGGTGGTGGATCCATGATAGGTATGAAAGATGGTGGTGGTGTTGTAGAAGAACCTTCTCCTTGTTCTTGTCGTTGTCTAGCTTGTTGCCTCCTCCGTCTTGTTCTGCTATTCAGTCTCCTTGTGACTCTTTCGATCTCGGGATCAAAAAGAATTTGGTCCTCGGGAATCTGTTCTCGCATAAAACGAAAGCTGCACACTAAACCAAACAAATTAACAAGCACAAGTCAAAAATTCAAGAGTTAAAAGTTCGACAACTATTGCAATCCTCGCAATATCAATTCAGATTCCCCGGCAACGACGCCATTTTGTTAGAACAGTGATAGAGTATTGGGTTTTTGTTATCGTCTCCACAGGGAATCTGATATATTGTCGCCGTTCGACAGTTGTCAAGTTCTTAACTTTAAAGTAACAAAAGGGGTTTGGTTTTTCATCACGGTATCTTGCATAAAAAGTAATAAATTGCGGTAAAAGATTGGTTTTACGATTTAATAAAGATTGTCAAAGTTAGGGTTCGGTAATCCCTTTGCTTGTATATGTTCGATCAACAATACGCATAAACTCCTTTAAATGATAAACACATTCACAACATCCTCCCAATGTGATTATCTCTAACTCACATTGTGATTTTTCCCATTTTGATCCATTGTTGATTTCTCACACAATCTATCAAAATGACAACATTTAGGTTTAACATTTTCATGAACAACCACATTCAAAACTATTTCTAGCTTAATAAAATAGATGGGTGAAAACCTAGGTCAAGGGTTGGAAAATATCTTTCAATCATAAACCAACACAAAGAGTTATAAATAAAGCAAAGTTTTCACCATATATTCATCATCAAAGAGTTTACAAATAAAGACCATCCATATACATACAAAGCTTAATGATCACCTACATCTAACCTTGACAAAATGAAGAACTTAGCTACTCATTTTCATGGTAGCTTGCACAAGAAGTTTCAGAAGAAGGTTGATGAACATCCGAGTCGAAGAATCCAACTTGGATGAGAATCCACCTTCTTTTTGTAGAATGATGTTAAGATATGAAGAAATGAAAGATATTTTGGTTCTAGGGCACAAAAATCTCTTATAGAACAGAACTAGTAAAAAGTATGGTATGTTCTCAAAAAGTACACATTTCTACTTATAAAAAAAGTTGATGTCCTGTCACGCTCGCGACCTCGCTCTCTTAGCGAGCTCACAATGAACGTTCGCTACAGCCTCGCCTAGCGAACATGCTAGCGAGGATTGAGGATTAGGTTCTATAATGCTTCGCTACTTGCTAGCCTAGCGAGTTCTTCGCCACCTTCCTCGCTGCCAGCGAATGATGCCAATTTGATTCTGCCCAAGTCTGGGAGTGTTCGCTAGCAGCTCGCTTCGAGCTCGCCTAACGAACAGCTCGCTACCTCACTAGCCAGGTGCTCGCCTAGCAAACATGCTTTTGCTCTTGTTCTTTCTTGATTCCTTTGTCCTCTTTCTTGTGTCTTCAAATTCTACTCTTTCAAGCTTAACTACTACACAATAACACACAAATTAAAAGTACCAAGAGCATTTCACATAATGTTGCATATCAATAAAAGCAAGGAGGTTTTGAACACAAACTAGACAAAAAGGAGCAAAAGATGCCCACATTTGATAGCTCAAATAAGCACAATTGGGCATCTAACAAATGTGCTGACAGAAAATCAGCTGAGTTTGGAAAGGTATATGTTAGAGAAAATGGTGTCATCTTCACTCCCACTACCATTAACAACTTCCTTAGCATATCAACTGGAGCTCAACCTGAGTTAACCATCTCTGACAACAAAATGTGCCAAGTCATTACTGGAAATCAAGTCAGGAAATGGCCATCAAAAGGAAACCTAGCAGCTAGCAAACTTAGTGTGAAATATGTTGTGCTGCACAAGATTGGTGCTGCAAACTGGGTGCCAACAAATCATAAGTCAACTGTGGCTACTGTCCTTGGGAAGTTTATCTATGTGGTTGGAACCAAAACCAAGTTTGACTATGGGAGATCTTTGTAAGACTTGTATTTGTGATGATCAATATGAGCAGTGTGTATAATTTGTCCCTAACAATGTTATGTTACAATTTATAATCTATACTAAGTTTTTAGTTGGATTTTAATTTTGTGGAAGCAAGCTTCAAGACCTGTGTATTTTGATGAAGACAACTCATACAAGATTGGTACACATTCGCAAAAAGAAATAGATGCAAGCAATCGACAAGAATCCATTATCAAAGATCAAGTTAAAGTCGCACATGATACTATGGATCAAGTTTCATCTACAAACTTCAGTGGTGTTAATGATACAAGAAACGGTATAAACATATTTTACTTAGAAATATTTTATACAAGTGCTCTTTCAATCACACTTCACTACACCACTATCACTAAATCTTTTAAAATGTTTTTAAAATACTTTCTATATTTTAAATTAAGTATTTTTGCAAAAACTTTCAGTGTTAACCGATTAACCTGTGGGGTTAACCGATTAACACAAGTTAAAATTATGATTTTGGGAATTTTTTACAGTGTTAACCGATTAACCATATGGGTTAACCGATTAACACATGTAAAATTCAAATATTTTGTATGTTGGAAAGGTGTTAACCGATTAACCTATTTGGTTAACCGATTAACACTGAAACAACAACCAAAAATAGTAACTTTTCATGGAGGATTGCATTGTTCTCTATTATTGTTACTGGCTAGTTTTTCTGTCCCATAATCATACCTTTTTGGAAAGGTTTTTCACTCCTATAAATTGATTTCTTTTTCAAAATCAAAATCACCTTCAAGAAACAAATTTCAAAAATTACTCTTTGTCTTCAACCTTTTGAATTTTCATAAAAGTGTTCAAACCAGATTTTTGAAAGAAGCCATTGAAATTAATTTTCACATCTTCACAGCTTTCTTTCACAAAAAGGAACACTTGTATATTATTTTTTAGTAATTTTTGTTTCGAGAAGAAGATCAATATTTCATATTGATATACATTCAAATTGTTACTTATATACAAATTCACATTGACTACAACATATTCTTAGAATTATAAAAGATAAGTTTGTAGGATTTTCCTTGTGATCCGGATTGTGGATACAAGAGGTCCTTGTGTGAGATATTCATTCTCGGTAGGACTTAAAAATTGTGTAAATCCAAGAAGGGTGTTCTTGGTTGTTAGGATTGTCTTGCGTAGAAATCTAACATTGATAGTAAAATACTCTTTCATGTTGAAAGGGGAGTGGAGTACTCTCAGATTGTGAGGGGAACCACTATAAATCGCTGTGTCCTTTACCTTCTGCACTTTACTGCTTTTCATCATCTAGAAGAACTTAAAGAAGAAAATCCAAGAATCATAAAAACCGGAAAAAGTGTCTAAGAACCTAATTCACCCCCCTCTTAGGTATACATATAACTTACAAATTTGTGGCTAAAAAGGGGGGGAGAGAGTGTTGAGTGATTATTACAAGAAGGTGGAAGAACAGGTAAAGCATATGGGCTAGTTGCTACAAATGATGTGTGCGTGATAACAGCTGCTAGTGCTGCTAGTTATGTGTTGTGTTTAAAATGTTGCTGCAAGTATGACAACAAGATGTGTTGTTGTGTGGATTCCTAGAATGCTGAAATTACTAATTGTATGAATTCCTAATTAGATGCTAAAACTAATTAGGAATGAGTGTTTAGTTGTGTATCTGCAATGTGTGATCAGATTGTGAGTGTATGCATCTCTTCAGGGGGAGTAGCACTAGTTAGTCCACAGAAAAGTGAGACTGCAAAAGTCTAGGCTAACAGGTAAGAGTGTTAAGCTTAGGAGTGTGTGTGTGACTTCAGAATGTTATTCTAAATGTCTAGACATCCAAAACAGGCTGGATGTTGTTACATGTAACTGCAGGATATGCAGGATGTTGACTCAGTTGATAAGAGTATCAATTTGAGGGGGAGTAACCTAGCAAGTTACTCAAAGTAAAATGACATTTGTAGGACTGACTAACAGATGTGTGTGAGCAGGTTGATCCTGAGAAGCTGAGAGCTAACAGAGTGTATGAAACTAGTGACTTTCCTGCATGACAGGGTATATGTTAAGTCTTCTGCTATGTGTAAATCTCTGGTATAAGATCAGAGGGTTTTAGCCAAAAATTTGCCAAAGGGGGAGTTTGTAAGTGCTCTTGATTGGCTTCATTTTATGGAAAAACATTAGAGTATGTATGCATGTAATATCTGATATTAGTACATACTTAATGTGGACTATGCAAGGTAAGTTTACTTAGCTATTTTAAAAGTTAAGTTGGATGTCATACAGGATGTCATAACATGGGTCGTATGACATCATGCGAGCATGTTAGTTTTTCTGACAGCTGGAAATCAGGAGATTAATTAGAAGCTCAAGCTGAAAGCCAGGAAACATTTTAGAAGCCCTATGCGAACTAAAATGTCTCTGAATTAAAATGTAACTGTGTAGTTTTCAGAACAAGGGTTTCATCATGGGCAAACCTAAAATCTGCACCAAAAGCCCAAGGACCACCAGCTGCTATAAATAACAGAGGATGCAATCCTAGAAACGCAGCTCTTACAGGAATAGAAGATTAGCAAGTGTGTAGTAAGAGTCCTTGTGAGTGAAGATGTTTTGCTCTTCACGTTTTCAATTGTGTCTTAGGAATACTTGTTGTCCAAGCAATTGGCATCTGCATAAATTGCATTAGTTAGGTAGTTTATAAGCTGGTGTAACACTCAAAGCTGTGAAGCAAGAGTGGTGTGTTCCTAAACAAAGCTGTGAAGCACGATCAAGGTGTGTATTTTTGAAGTGTGTCTTCAAAGTTATTCTGTAATTGTAACTGATATCACTGTTGTGTGATTGAAGGGGAGTGAGTGGGTATACTAAGGTCTAGAGTGTCTTTAGGTTGAAGTGTCATTGGGTAAGGATTAAGTGAGGAGTGTAAACTGGAGGTTTAACTCTGAATTGATACTACTGATAGTGAATTTCCTCCCTGGCTTGGTAGCCCCTAGATGTAAGTGTTGTTGACACTAAACTGGGAAACAATTACTGTGTTTTTACTGCTTTCCATTAACTGCTAAATTAGTTGTTCAGTAGCCTATGTCATTGTGGATGTCATAACTTCAGCCATAACATCTGATTGTGTGTGCACGTAGAATTTCAGAAAGGTTTTGAAGTAAAAGAGAGAAAATAAAATAAAGAGAGTATGAGTTATTAAAGTGAAGCAAAAGAGTTTTATTGATCTTCCTATCAATGAAGATTTTCTTTCTTTGTATGTATTTTCTTTCACACTTCACTAATTTACAAACACAAGGTGCCTCCCTATTTATAATGAGATTACCGGCATAACAAGTAATCTCAAGCTAGTTGACTTCAACTAGCTGTATTCGACTCTGTTGAATACATGGAACTTCGTCTACTATAAGATGTATTCGACTTTTTTTTGAATACATGCATATTCAACTATTACAAATTATTTTTGAATACTAATCTGTCGAATACATTCGAATTTAACTTTATTGAATCATGCATTTACAAGCATGCTTAACACAAACAATTACATATTCAATACACCACATAATTCATTGTGTCTAAGCTATCCACATTCATTATAGTTCTCAATCTCTTGAACAATTCCACTTGCACAACCTTCATTATGATGTTTGCAATGTGATTATCATTTATGCAGTGTTCCAAGTTTAGCTTCTCATTTTCTACTTGCTCTATAAGATAATGGAATCTCATCTCACTATGTTTGCTGCTTCCATGTGCTATCAGGTTCTTGGCCAAATTCTTAGCAAACATTTTATCAACCTTCATGATCATTTCTCCATGATTTTCGCCTGTAATTTCCCCAATCAAATTCACTATCATTGTTTCTTGACATTCATAAAGAGAGGAAACTATATACTCATCCTCACATAATGATAAAGTTATAATTGGTTATTTTTTGAGCTCCAAGAAACCGGTGCATCACCTAGCACTAACACATAACTAGCTGTGAATTTTCTATCCTCAACATCACTGCACCAACTTGAATCAGTGTATCCCACAAGTTTGTATTCCTTTCCTTCATCTGCTGCAGAAAATAAAATGTCATAGTCTAGTGTTCCTTTGAGATACCTTAGTATTCTCTTAGTGGCTACAAGATGGGGTACCTTTGTCTTTTGCATGAACCCGCTCACCATACATACACTGTATGATATATTAGGTCTTGTGTGACAATTGTATCTTAAAGATCTAATGAGTCTTTTATATTGTGTTGGATCAACGTCATCTTTATTTTAGTTCTTTATCAATTGCAATCTTGGTTCAACTGGTCTCGAAGTTGCATTGGAACCCACCATCTCAAATATTTTGAGAATCTCACTTGTATATCTTCTTTGTTGCAACATCAAGCTTATACTACTCTTTTATAATTCAAACCCAAGAAATATGAAATGCTTCCCAGGTCAGACATTTCAAGTTCCTTGCTTTGTCACTTTTGAATTCATCGAACTCCTTGCAGCTACATGTTATCAACACGTCACCTACAAAGAGACGGAGTATGAATAGTTCGCTCTTTCTTGTTCTAACATATACACCATGATCAATTATGAACTTTACAAACTCCTCATCCCTTAGAAAACCATTTATCTTCTTATTCCAAACTCTTAGAGCTTGTTTGAGTCCATATAGTGCTTTATACAACCTATATACTTTGCTTTCTCGGCCTTAGCTCACAAAACCAACTGGTTGTGCTACATAAAATTCTTCATCTAAGGGGCCATTTAGAAATTCCAATTTTACATCCATCTGACACATATATCACTTGTTTATGTTTTCTAGGCCAACAACTAACTTTATTATTCCTATCCTTACAATTGGTGTCAAAACTTCATCAAAGATGATTCTTTTTCTCCGAAGAAATCCTTTGGCTACAAGACTTGCTTTATGCCTGACTACTTCTCCTTTTGGATTCAGCTTCACTCTATACACCCACTTCACATCAATTTCCTTCTTACATTGTGGCAATTTGACTAGTGATCGTGTTTTGTTGACCTATATGGATTCTAGTTCCTCCATTATGACTTTCGTCCACTTTGAGTCGATTAATGCCTCCGCTACAGTGAACGGCTCAGTATTTTCATAGAAAGAATAATGTACCAGCTCACCTTCATCATTTACCATATCATCTGATGTGATCACATGTTTTTGTAACCTTGCAAGCATGTTTCTTGTCCTTTAATGCCTGCTTGGATTCTGGCTCCTTTTGGTTGAATTCGACCGCCAGCTTCTCTAGCTGGTTCATCATATAGGATTCTCAATGAATCCTTATTTACATTTTCATTCCAATCCCACTTCTTTAGCTCATCTATGATAATATCTCTTCTGATCACAACTTGTTATTTCAAGGGATGAAACAATTTGTTTCCACTAGTTGAATGATATTCTATTAGGATAATCTCTTGACTTATCATCAAATTTCCTTCTCAACTAGTCAGGAAAATGTCTACATGCTATGGATCCAAACACATTCATATAACTTAATTTAAGCTTGACACCAGGTCAACATTTTTCTAGTGTTATTCCTAATTTCTTAGTTGGACATATGTTAAAGATGTACGTTGCAGTCGGCACAACTTCTTCATCCCATAACTCATTTGCTAGATGCTTTCCCTTTAACATACTTCTCACCATATTCATGATGGTTTTGTTCTTCCTTTCACTAGTACCATTTTGTTGAGAAGTGTATGGTGGAACCATTTCATGCATAATTCCTTCTCTATCACAAAATATATCAAATTCTATTGACACATATTCTCCACCGCCATCGGTCCTCAAAGTCTTAATCTTGTGGACACTTTGTCTCTCCATCATAAATTTGAACTAGGTTAACACCTCAATCGTATCACTTTTCTTCTTGATCAGGTAAGTCCGCAGTTTTCTGCTATAGTCATCTATGTAAGTAACAAATTATTTGTTACCTCCAATCAAATATACCCGAAAAGGACCACATAAATCTAAGTATATGATCTCAATGTTGGTTTTCAAATTACTTTTTACATCTTTGCTGAAGTTATTCTTGTGTTACTTTGCATTAACATATTATTTACATACTTCATTTGGAATCTGGATTTTTGGTAGACTTGAAACCATGTTCCTTCTCTTCATATTTGTGATGCCTTTGAAGTTAAGATGACCAAGTGATCGGGAAAATAGCAAGTGTACTATTTTACCAATGTAGTAATAATGGGTATTTCCCCGAATATCGATCTCGAGGACTGCATAGGAAAGACAAGTCTAAAATAATTCAGTTGAACAAAAGCATTTGGGGTTTTAAAATGGTTTGGTTGAATTATAAAAATATTTGGAAGTAAAAGAGAGAAATTTAACTTAGTGGTTTTAAAATATATGAGGAACATGTTAGGGAAGGTGTATGATCTGACTAAGTATAACCCTGAATTAACACTGTAACAACTTATTGTAACAAACTAATTACTAATTCTTTAGAATATTTACTCCTAAGTCCTTACTGAGAAAACCTTTAATCGTCTACCATAATTCCTATGTCCATAGAGAATTATAAGTAAGATTAAGTAATCAATAATCAAGAATTATTCTGGTTCCTATAATGTATACTGAAGGTAGGAAAAACACTTAGAAGGGAGGGGTGAATAAGGGTTTTAAAACAATTAAGATGATAGAAAAAATAACACAGTATTTTTATCCTGGTTCGTTTGAACTCAAACTAATCCAGTCCACCCTACCAAGGTGATTTTCCTTTCTCAACAAGGACTTAATCCACTAAATCAAACTGATTACAGTGTTAGCCACTAAGACAACTGTCTTAGTCTTCTCAAGAAATTCTGACCACAACTTGGTCTTCTTAAGGAATTCTTTTACAAAGATAAACTAACAATGTGTTTAAGATGTGCTTCTAAAAAGCTATATCACAACAGTGATTTTTACACAAGTTAAAGAATGGATAAGAAAACTATTCAGCTTGAAGAAAGTTTGTATGAGTTGCTTAGTTGAATAATTTTTCAATAATTCTGTCAACCTTGAAGTGATGCTTAGACTTACTTTTATAGTACTTTGAAATCCATTTCTCAAAGACTGTGCATTATGTTCTTTTTGTCTTCTATTAACTTTTCCTTTCTCAGAAGGGGAATGTTCAGACAAATCCTTTTTATCTGAAATCATGTGTCAACCACAAACGAGGAAAGAGCCATTTGGATAAGGACAAGGAATATACCAACGGATCTTTATTTGAACAGCATCTTCTTCAACAACTTTGGAACGCATTGCATCAGAACTTCTGATGAAGTTCCTAGTTCTTCATATCAGAGTTAACTCAATCAGAGTTTCTCTATCAGAGTTTGCAGCCAAGTGCTTTAAGCGTGAAATACTTTATCAGAGCATACTTGCTTATCAGAGCTTCTGTACTTGCAGCGTTAAGTACTTCCAGAGACTTCTGAAGCTTTACGTATGTTCTTTACTCAAGTTTTTCTTAGCTTCGCTCAGAGTCATTGTAGCAGATCAGAGTCTTCTGATGTGTTGCTTCTGACGCTCAGAGTTTTCTCGTTCTTTAGTGTTTAGAGGCGTTCTTGCTTCCAGAATAATATTAATTTTGATATCTGAAACAAATAAACACTTGAACAAAATTAGAGTATATAAATTCTCTATACAAAATTTCATTAATGTTATCATCAATACTATGAGATATATTAAACACCAATTTGTGTTCTAACAATCTCCTCCTTTTTTATGATGACAAAAACTATGGGAAAATTTTGTTTGAATAGAAAAGAAATATCTCTCCCCCTGATAATATTAATCTCCCCCTGAAATGAATACTTCTGGAAAGAATAAACACTTCCCTTTCAGCTTCTGTATTCTTTTCAGCATTAGAGGAAATTTGTAGATTCTCAGACTTTAGTTTAGAGTTAATTCTTAGGATTTTGTCAGATGAGAATTATTAGCTCTGAAAAACTCAAAAATATGATTAGATGAAGTTTATCATGTATGATTTGCCTTTGTGTCGCACCTCGAAAATTCCATTCGAACATACGACCCTCGCGCGAAAGGCGCGGAAATGCGGTTCGACAGAGTCGCCGCCGAACTTTATTTTTCCCGAATGAATGGGAGAGGAAAATATTGAGAAAACCTCATAAACACGGAAGGAACACGGTCTTCGCAACCATATTCCTGGGTTCGGGAGTCGGTTACGCGAGGGGAAGGTATTAGCACCCCTCACGTCCGTCGTACTCGACGGGAACCTCTTAATTCGAGTTTAAAGGATGTTAGCTAAACTTAATTCTTCTCTTCTCGCTACTAAATGCTAAAGGATACTATAAAGGGATAAAAACACTAGGGGAAAGGGGATGGTTAGAAGATAGGGTGCTCGCCAAGGATTGGGGCCCTTGTGCCTACGTATACTCATTCGGACGAGAATGAGAAATCAGAGCGTCGTAGTTCGACTACGAGAAAGGATGAGGGAAATGGAAGATGGAGGGAAATGTGCTCGCCAAGATCATCGCAATCTTGTGCCTACGTATCTTACATTCAAGAGTGAATGAAGAATTAGAGCGTCTGTAGTTCGTGGTAACGACCACGAAAGAAACGGGTTTGAATTGGATTTGAAGTGGTACGGATGACGATTACTCGAAGTTTAAGAAAGACTTCTCGGACCCAAGTAATCGGGAGAGCGAACCAAAGACTTGGAACACTCTCTTTTTCATCATGAAGGAATGATGTGTTTGAAAAGATAAGGTTGAAATGATGACGGTCACTTGAAGCCTAAGAAAGACTTCACAGACCCCAAGTAATCGGGAAAGCGAGCCAAAGACTTGGAACACTCTCTTTTTCATCGTAAAAAAAGGTTGTCTAAATTTGAAATGGTGTATAAAAGGATGAGATTGGTCGGATGACGACTACTCGAAGTTTAAGAAAGGCTTCTCGAATCCAAGTAGTCGGGAGAGCGAACCAAAGACTTGGAACACTCTCTTTTCCATCGCAAAAGAAGTTGTTTGAAAGAATGAGTAGTTGGAGATGGTTGAATGTTGTCGGGTTATTAATGTTATTTAAATGCGTCAATTGCTCACACACGAATAAGATAGCTCGCATATAAGCAACTAAAAGCAAGATCAAAGACTTGAACCTACTCTTTACACCTTGAAAAAGAATTGAATAGTTATTAATTGATTGATAGTTTGTTACGAAAATCCACTTGACGTTGGATTAAGGGTTTGACTCATTATCGCGTGCAAAGTGTGTTGGAGATGAAATTGTTTGAAAAAGAGACCGACTTGACTTACGCATCAAGGGTCAATTTGTAATAGGTTGATGGCGAATGCGTATGAGCACTCGACTTACGGGTTGTTTGAAAGTGGCTCGATGATGAATCGAGAATTAGTTTGAAAATAGTTTGATCCGCTCTAGTCCCTATGGGTGCTCCTAGGAGATAAACTAATAATCAAATAAATGCGAAACATACATCGGAATGGGGAAGGGATACATGTAATTTACACTGGATTGCACGAAATAAAGGGGTCTCATTGTCAGGTAGCCCAAGAGAAAGCCGTGTGTGTGCATTTGTGTCCTAAACTACGTCTTGAGCAAAGTCGAGCACGACTCAAAGTTAGGATACCTGCAAATGACCAAAGATCCAACAGTCCACCAATTTGGCTTTTAGGAGTTTCAATAATTTATTAAGTGTTTTCAAATATGGGTGAGTGAGAATGAATAAATATGATAATAATAATAATATAATAAAATAAATATGACAATATGAATAATGTTTGACAGAAATTAAATTTAATGTTAGTTTACCGAAATAAAATCGAAAGAACAAAGGTGGTCTCGGATCCTTTGTTTTACGCCACTAATGTGACGATTAAACGGTGGAAGTCTCGTCATCGACCGAAACAAGGAAAATAGGACAAAAACCCAATGACAAATACAGAATAAGATCAACTTCTAAAATGAAAAATATAAGCTTCTTAATATTATATACGCAAAAACTCTAAAGAAATAAATATACAAAATAAATCTAAAGAAATGGAAAAGATATTAATATATAAAAATATTTACAAACAGAAAAGTAAAATAAAATAAAATAAATATTAATATAATATATTCAATCTAATTTATACATACATAGTAATAATAATAATACATTATATGCAGAAAAATAATATTTATACTAAAAAAAATACTAATAATAATATAAAACAAAAAAACAAAAAAAAGAAGAAGAACATTGGAGTTTATACAAGAAGATGGGTGTGTAAATGTGAAATAAAAGAGGGATCATTTGGGCTTTACAAAGCCCATCACCTTCCACCTAGGACACGGATGATGTACCAATAGGGGGTATGAAAAGAAAATGAAGTCACAGATAGGCTTGAAAGCCCATATCCAGTCAGTAAAGATAAGAAATTAAACAAGAGAAAAAAATAAAAAACAAAAAACAAAATGCAGATCGCCTTCTTCGTATCGCTCTCACCCTCTAACGCTCTCTGTACAAAACCGAAATTAAACTCTCTCAAACTCTCCGTCTGTAACTCACCCTTTCCCCAACGTGTTTCTATTTCTCTCTTCTCCTTTTTCTTAGATTTGGACCGTTGATGGCATGCTTCTCGCGGATGTTCGTTGAATTATGAAGGTTCCGATGGAGAGAGCTTGAGAGTGTTAGAATGGAGTGAGTTTGTCAGGTCGGAGGAAATGGTTGACGGTCTGTTTGAAGAAGGTTCATGGGCTTTTTATTTCTCCTCTTTTGATCTGTTTCACGCTCATGGTGTTTGGTTTGTGATTTTCATGGAGGATTGTTGTGTTTCTGGGTTAATGGTAGGTATTACGGTGGGTTTCGGTTCGGTTGAGGAGGTTTCAAGAAGTGTTGTTGTTGCGGTGGATTTCGTATGAGTTGGAAATGAAGGAGTTGGGGCGACTGTTAGGGTTGGTGGCTTTGGAATTAGGGTTAGGTCTCTCTGAAGGGATGATGAATAGGGTCTTATACCCTAAATAAATGACACATGGCACAACAACTTTTTTTTAAAATTTTTTTCTAAAAAATTAAATAATTATAATATCATTAAATTCTAATTAAATAAAAAAAACTAATAATTCTATTCTAATAACCAGTCTTAAATGAAATAACTAATAATTAAATTAATACTAATAATAAAATCCTAATTAATAAAAATTAATCTAAACAAATCTATTAATAAATAAAATTAAAAATAATAAAAAATAATTAATGCTAATTAACAATTTATTTCTACCAATATTAAAAAAACAATTAATAAAAAAATATTCTATAAACTAATAATTAAAAACCTATTTTAAACTCTATTAAATTAATCTACATGAATAAATAAAGAAAATAATTATATCCTAGTTAAAATTCCATTTAAAGTCTAAACAGCTATAAAGAATCATTTCTATCTAAAAATTAATTTTTAATAAATCTATAATTTAATAAACAAACTAATTTTAAAAAGTTATTAAATAAATAAATAAAAAATACTTCTAACTAAAATAAAAAATCTATTTCTATTTAAAAGAATATAAAAAAACCTATTTAAACTAAAATATAAATAATTCTACCAAACCTATAAAATAAACCTATTTAAAAACTATCATATATTTAACAAATTCTATTAAACTATTAAAAAACTATTTCTACAAACAAACAAAAAAAGTTCTAATAAAAATTATAAAAAACTAAATCATATTTAAATCTAAAAGAGAACTCTAAAAAACTAAATTTCTATTAAAACTAATTAAACTAAGAAAATAAAATCTAAATTATTAAAATTTAACTAAACAAAATCTGAGTATTAATAACGAAACAAATCAATCCTAATTTAATAATACTAATAATGATCATAAATCCTAATTAAACTATCAATAATATCTTACACTAAAAATAATATTCTAATAATTAAATAAATAATTAAAAGAAAATAATCTAAAAAGATAATCTAAAATAAATCTGACTGTTAATTAATAAAAAATAAATTAATCCTAATACTAAAAATAAAATCTTAATAATATTAAAAATGAATAAACCTATTTCTAAACTATTAATATTAACAAAGAAAATAATAAAAAGATTAACAAATTAACAAACCTATAAAATAAAACTATCTAAAACTATCTTCTAAAAAATAAAATATTCTAAAAATTAATTAAAATCTAAATTTAAACTATCAAAATTCTAACGAAAAACTAATAAATAATCTATTTAAAACTTAAACCCTATTCTAAACAATTATATAAAAAACTATTTAAAAAATCTATTAAAATCACAAACTATTTAAATGGAAAATAAATAACTATTCTAATTCTAAAAATATAATAAAACTTATTCAATATTTCTAAAAAAAATAAATATTCTAAACTTAATTAAATTAAAAAAGTTAAAACAAAAATATATACAGAAAACAAATATTTGAAAAGAAGAATGAGAAAATAAACAAAGGATTGAAATTATGAAAATACCCTTAGGCCACGTGTCACCCTCTTATTGGGTAAAAAAGTCGAGATTTAAAAAACGCTCAATCGGGGAGGACACGTGTCTAAACGGTATGAAATTAAATGAAAAATACAAAATAAAAATGCGAAAATGTTTTCAAAAGCTGGCGGGAAAATTTAGGGTATGACAACAGGATGAAAGTGATATACAGAGGTAGGACAAATTTGGGGTATGACACTTTGGTAACTGTTTATGTGAATTATCAAAATTACCATTTTCTCCCCCTTTTTGTCATATCAAAAAGAATCTTGATTAAGAAAAACTTTAAGACAGAAAAAATAACAGAGGAAAAACAATAAAGCATAAGATAGATTCTGATGGAAAAACATAACATTCAGATGCATTAGATAAAGATAATTCAGATACAGAAACAAACAGACAGATAACACATAAGTACACAAACAAAGAAACTAAGAAGGACGAGAAGCCAAAATCCTCAGAAGATTCGTTATCTCATAAGTGGATTCTTCTTGCTTTGCCATCCAGGTCTTGATTTCTTCAGTTGTCTTTTCTTGCTTAACCATCCATGATATTATCTCAGAGTTACTAGCCTTGAGCTCAGCAAACTTAGCATGCAGATCTTCGTCTTTTTTCTTCACTTCAGATGACTCAGGAGTAGATGCAGAAGCAGAGGCATCGTGAATGACCAAAGAAGCAGAAGCATTTTGGAAAATCATGTCAGAAGGTTGAGCAGAATCAATAGGGTCTTCAGGACCAAGAGCAGAAACTTCTGGAACGACTTCTTCAGGTCTAGACAGTTCAACAGTCTCAGAAGCAGCCAAGACTTCAGAAGGAATACACACGTCCTTTGCAGGTGTGTTTTCCAGAAGCAAGGTTGGGTTTCTGCTTACTCTCAGAAGAGTTTGTCTAACAGCTTCAGCAAATCTGACCTTGGCATCGTCAGTGCAAATCTCTTGAAGATTGGAAGCTACAAAGTCAAATCTGGATCTGAATCTCTTCCAGATAGCTTCAGAATCATCAGGATTCAAACTGGACATGCATTCCTTCTTGACAGTCGATAACCACATGTTAATTTCTTTTTCAAAACCAGCAAATAAAGTACCAACATCCAGCCTAGGTTTGGGTTTTAGGTAGGCTTCTAATGATGGTGTTTTGATGGGTGCAGAAGTTGAAGGTATGGAAAAAGAAGGAATAATGATGACAGGTGGATATGATGGAGAAGGGGTGAGGACAAATGAAGGTTTAGCAATCTGAGGTTCAGATGAGGATGGTTCTTACGAAAACTTATCATCATTAGGGTCAGAAGGAATAGTAACATAGGGTTTGAGAAAAGATGAGATGACATCTGATCTATCAGAATCAGTGGAATCAGATGAATCAGAAGATTCAGATGATCCATATGGAACTGGAAATACAGTTGTCAGAGGTTGGAGATCAAGAACACCTAGTTCAGGATCTGATGGTATGGTTTATGGTTGTTGTGGTGCAGGTGTTTGATTTTTAGATGGGGGATTTACAGAAGGTTGGTTTACAGAAGGTTGTTGTTCAGATGTTTGTGGAACAGAAGTTGGGGTTTTCTCAGGGGTAGTTTTTTGATGTATGTTAAAGGAAGGTGTGGATGGTATAGATGTTGTGTGTTCAGATGGTTGTGGTTGTGGTTGTTCAGAAGTTTTATGTTGTTTAGGTGTAGAAGGGGGTGGTTGAGATGGAGTGGGTTCAGATGGAGTGGGTTCAGAGTTGTGAGGAGGAGAAGGTGAGGGAATTGGGTCATAAGGAGGAGGTTCAGATGCTAGTACTTCTCTTATTGTTTCTAAAACATAATCTAAACTGGCAGAAGGGTTACCTTTATGTTTCTTGATGCGCTTAGGCTTTGCAGAAGATGCTTCTCCAGAAGCTTTCCTCTTGGGCTTAGAAGATCCTTCTTCTGAGACCTTTCTTTTCTTCCTCTGTCTCTACTCATAGAAATCTGGTTCAGGTTCATCTTCTCTTTGAATCAGATGTTCTGGCGAGGGGGTTCCATCTGCTAAGCATTCAGTTATGTACGCCAGAATGATTTCCTTTGGTTCGTTAGCATAAAACAGAGGAAAATCATCTACAAGAATTCTTCTCTTGCTTACTTCTTCAGAATTGATCTGACCTGGTGCAAAAGTAAGTTCTTCCACTATCCTCATCCTCTACAGACTTTTGCCATTCAGAGGTTTTCCAACAACTGAAACTAACTCTTCTTTCATACCAGCTTCTGTCAGATGACCTACTAAACCATTCTCAGTCAGAATATCTGAGATTAGTCTTCCCATAGGAATCCAGTTTCTCACCTTTTGATGCTTTGTCTTAACAGATTCTCTGGACATTTTGACATGTCCCCACAGATGAGTGAAAAGCAAGTAAGGCAGATCCACCTTGATGCCTTTACCCAAACAGTACATGAAATACATCTGATCAGAGTTAATGTAATCAGGAGAATTTGTAGACTTCCTGTGATGAATGCAACCCAAGAAGATCTTAGCCCAGATCTTGTATTGAATCTTCAAATCTTTTATCTTGCTTGAAGCTTCCCCAGAAGTGAAGACTTCACTGTACACCTCATCCATATCAAGACGATTTGCTGGCAGATGAGTAACACCATCTGATTCTTGATACCCTATCAGCTTGCGAATCAGATCTTCAGTGATAATGATCTCTTTACCCAGAACTGAAGACATAATGAATTTGGGGAAAACGCTTGCATGAATCCAAAACTCTTTGACCAAGCAAGGATAAATTGGACCAACCAGTTTGTCAAAAAACTTTGTCCATCCTTTTGATGACACAGTTGGACGTAGATCAAATCCATTTTCAGCAATGCTTTCAAAATCAACCAAGAACTCACTTAAAACTTCCAGTTGATCAACGGGTGTGAGGAGAGTTTACTGGTTCTTTGAATGGAGTAGGACCCATTGTAGAAGAAGAAACGACAGCCATTGTTGATTGAAACTGTTGAGAGGTTAAGTATAAAGTTGCCATTGTTGATGTAGTGAGATAACAAGTTCTTCTTCGGGTTTTAGGTTTGGAAGAGATGAAGAAGCAATGAAGCAAGCAGAAATGCATAAATGTGTGTGTGTGTGTGTGTGTGTGTGTGTGTGTGTGTGTGTGTGTGTGTGTGTGTGTGTGTGTGTGTGTGTGTGTGTGTGTGTGTGTGTGAGAGAGAGAGAGAGAGAGTGAAAAGTGTGAAATGTGTTATGTTGTGGAATTTATAGGGGCAACAATTAGGGCACACTTACACACGATTAGCATTTAATTCAATTAAATTAAAACAAAAAGTCACATAAAAAAGAATAATAATTAAAAGCAATTAATGATTCTGACAAGCGTGGGGAGGAATACGAGAAATTGAGAATTCAAACAGTACCTCAAAACGGCGTCTCATTGAGTACACTCCACCTTTTCAGATATCATGTGACACGTGTTTGATGTAAATATGCCTCTGAATCTCTTTAGAATAAGAAACGTTAAACAATGCTCAGATCTTCTGAGACTTGTTAGATCAGAGTTTCACAAAAAAATAATGTAAAAAAAATAATCAGAAGAATTACTTCAGAATATATATATATATATTAGTCATATTTCATCTGAATAAATTTGACTCTGAATAATAGTTTTATTCTGGACAAAAATCCATACTAATATTCTTCAGAATAAATTTAAACCTATCTTCAGCAAGGGTTTTATGAAGATATCAGCCCATTGATGGTCTGTATCAACAAAGTTCAAACTTATAATTCCCTTCTGAACATAGTCTCTGATGAAGTGATTCTTAATTTCTATATGTTTTGCCTTAAAATGTAAAATAGGGTTTTTAGAAAGGAAAATAGCAGAAGTATTATCACAGAAAATAGAAATGTTACTCTCATGAAACTGATAATCTTCTAGTTGACTCTTCATCCAAAGCATCTGTGTGCTACAACCTGCAGCAGCAATGTATTCTGCTTCTGTTGTTGATAGCGCTATTGTGGGTTGCTTCTTGCTGAACCATGAGATCAAATGACTTCCCAGAAACTGACAGCTTCCAGAAGTACTCTTACGTTCTACTCTGTCTCCAGCATAGTCAGCATCATAGAATCCAACTAATCTGTATTCATCAGATCTTCTGTAACGTAAAACCATGTTAGTAGTACCTTTCAGATACCTCAGAATCCTCTTAACAGCTGTTAAGTGGGATTCTCTAGGATCTGATTGGAATCTAGCACATAGACAGACACTAAAGAGGATATCAGGTCTAGAAGCAGTCAAGTACAGAAGAGAACCAATCATACCTTTGTAGAGCTTCTGATCTACCTTTTTACTTACCTCTTCTTTACCTAGCGTGCTTGTAGGATGCATTGGAGTCTTTGCTAGCTTGCTTTCTATCATGTTGAATTTCTTCAGAAGTTCCTTCACATACTTTGTCTGATGTATGTAGGTACCTTCTGGAGTTTGATTCACTTGAATTCCCAAAAAGAATCTGAGTTCTCCCATCATGCTCATTTCGAATTCTGCCTGCATAGATTGAGCAAACTCCTTTCGAAGCGTAATATTGATAGTTCCAAAAATAATATCATCAACATAAATCTGAAAAATTAAAATGTCTTTCTTAATTGATTTATGGAAGAGAGTAGTATCAACTTTTCCTCTGATAAAATTATTTTCCAGAAGGAAATTACTCAGCCTCTCATACCAAGCTCTGGGAGCTTGTTTTAAGCCATAGAGTGATTTCTTAAGTTTAAAAACGTGTTCTGGAAAATTTTCATTTTCAAAACCAGGAGGTTGATGAACATAAACTTCCACTTCTATGAATCCATTTAAGAAAGAACTTTTAACATCCATCTGATACAGAGTGATGTTATTCTGTGCAACAAAAGAAATAAGCAAGCGAACAGATTCTAACCTTGCCACAAGAGCATATGTATCTGTGTAATCTATACCTTCTTGCTGACTGTATCCTTGAGCCACCAGCCTAGCCTTGTTTCTGATAACTTCTCCTTGCTCGTTCAGCTTGTTTCTGAAGACCCATTTTGTTCCAATGATGTTGAATCCATTTGGTCTTGGAACCAAATCCCAGACGTCGTTCCTTGTGAATTGGTTAAGCTCCTCTTGCATAACAAGTATCCAATCATTATCGTTCAGAGCCTCATCCACAAAAGTAGGTTCAATGATAGATACCAAACCAAACAATGACGTTCTATAAGATCTGAAAAACGATCTTGTTCTGATAGGGTCATCCTTCTTTCCAATTATCATTTCCTCTAGATGAGAGGCTTTGATTCTGGATGATCCTTTAACAGTTGGTTCTTCAGAAATTGTCAAGCTATCTATCTGAGCAGTCAAGGGAGTAGCATCTAACGTTGCTTCTGGTGCTTTTGCTTGAGCTTTGTCTGCCTCTGATTCTTCAGAGTCTGTGAGAAAGACTTCCTATCTGCAGAAATTTCAAGCTGCTTTGGCTTTTGATTGCCAAACTTATCATCAAATCTAACATGAATTGATTCCTCTACAATCTGTGTCTCAGTATTGTATACTCTATAGCCTTTAGAGCATTCAGAATATCCAAGCATGAAACACTTCTGAGCTTTAGAATCAAACTTGTTCAGATTTTCCTTAGTATTCAACAAAAAATATACACATCCAAAAGGATGAAAATAAGAAATGTTGGGCTTTCTATTACTTCACAATTCATATGGAGTCTTCTCCAGAAGAGGTCTTACAGACACTCTGTTCTGAATATAACAAGTCGTATTCACTGCTTCTGCCCAAAAATGTTTTGCCATGTTAGTCTCGTTGATCATGGTTCTGGCCATTTCTTGCAATGTTCTATTTTTCCTTTCTACAACTCCATTCTGTTGTGGAGTTCTAGGACAAGAAAAATCATGTGCAATGCCATTTTCTTTAAAAAAAAATTCAAATTACTTGTTTTCAAACTCTCCACCATGATCATTTCTGACTTTAACAATTTTAAATTCTTTTTCATTTTGGACTTGTTTGCAGAAGTTAATGAATTCAGAATGTGACTCATCCTTGTGTTTCAGGAATGTTACCCATGTCCATCTGCTGTAGTCATCAACTATGACTAATCCGTACTTCTTGCCTCTGATGGATGCAGTTTTCACTGGTCCAAACAGATCAATATGAAGCAACTATAATGGTCTAGAGGTAGAAACAACATTTTTTTGTTTTGAAAGAAGATTTTGAAATTTTTCCTTTCTGACATGCTTCACAAAAAGCATCTGAGTTGAACTTCAACTGAGGAAGTCCTCTGACCAAATTGAGCTTATTAATCTGAGATATACGTCTCATACTAATATGACCCAATCTTCTGTGCCAGACCCATTGCTCATCGTTAATAGACAGAAGACATTTTACATTCTGAACTTTAAGTTCTGAAAGATTAGTTTTGTAAATGTTGTTCTTCCTTTTTCCCTTAAAGAGGATTGAACCATCTTTTTGACTTACAACTTTACAACATTTTTTATTGAAGATTATATCATAACCATTGTCACTTAATTGACTTATGGACAATAGATTATGTGTTAATCCTTCAACAAGGAAGACATTAGATATGGAAGGGAGGTTACCATTACCAATAGTTCCAGAGCCTATGATTTTGCCCTTCTGGTTCCCTCCAAACTTCACATCACCTCCAGATCTAAGTTCCAGGCTTTGGAACATAGACCTTCTTCCCGTCATGTAACGCGAGCAGCCAGAGTCTAGGTACCATGATTGGTGTTTCAACTTTGCTACTAAGGACATTTGCGACAAAGATTATTTTTTCCTTAGGTACCCATATTTTCTTGGGTCCTCTGGGGTTAGTAGGTTTGAAATTCTTTCTGAACTTCTTTCCCTTAAAAACATCTTTCTGAGGTTTTGGTTTATTAAACACAGATTTGTTCTTATCAGAACGTGTGTGCTTAATATAATTTAAATGACCATATTTGAAGTGAGTATACAGAGGAGAATACTTAATGATCAGTTTATCAACAGGTTTTAGATTTAAATCCTTCCCAGAGGGTGATTCATATCCAATTCCCTTTCTGTTGTTTCTGCTTATGCCATAGATCATGGAAGCCATCTTGCTTCTATCTAGGCCTCTGGACAGAAAATTCTGAAAGCTATAGTCATACTCTTCTAAAATGTTTTTAGAGCATGATATAGGATCTGAGTCAGATTTTTGAGCTTTTTTAAAATCATTTTTCATTTTAAGATTGTTTGCTTTAAGCTCAGCAACTTCTGATCTCAATTGATCATTCTCAGATGCAAGACAGCTTTGAATCCTCTTGTATTTGAGTTTGATCTTGCTGTAGCTTTCAAGAATTTCAGATAAACTTTCAGTAAGTTTAGCTCTAGAAAGTTCAGAAAATACCTCTTTTGAATCTGATTCTGATCCAGATTCAGCAGTTTTTTCATGGTCCTCCATGTCAACCATCAGTGCTACATTAGCACATTTATCTTCTGATTCTGATGAAGATTCAGAAGCATCTGAATCATCCCACATGGCCATTAGAACTTTCTTCTTCTTTTCAAACTTCTTTCTGGGTTTCTCCTTCAGAAGTTTGGGACATTCATTTTTATAGTGGCCTGCCTCCTTGCACTCGTAGCACACTACATCTTTCTTTCCAGATTTCTTATGTCTAGAGGATTTTCCATGCTGATCAGATCTCTTGACGTTTCTGAACTTCTTTTGTTTATGCTTCTAGAGTTGGTTTATCCTTCTGGACAGCAAAGACAGTTCATCTTCTTCTTCTGAAGATTCTTCAGAGCTTTCTTCAATAACCTGCAAAGCTTTAGCAGATTTGTTAGATTTTAACGCAACAGACTTACCTTTCTTTTGAGGCTCGTCTTCTTCCAGCTCAACCTCGTGACTCCTTAAGGAACTGATAAGTTCCTCCAGAGTGATCTTATTCAGATCCTTTGCAAGCTTCAGCGCTGTCACCATTGGTCTCCACCTTGTAGGTAAGCTTCTGATGATCTTTTTGACATGATCAGAAGTAGAGTAACCTTTATCCAGAACCTTCAACCCAACAGTTAGGATCTAAAATCTTGAGAGCACAGTTTCCACAGATTCATACTCCTCCATTTTGAAGGCTTCGTACTTCTGGATGGGGGCCAGAGCCTTTGTCTCCTTTACTTGGGAGTTTCCTTCGTGCGTCATTTTTAGAGACTCAAACATATCAAATGATGTTTCTCTATTTGTTATTTTCTCATACTCAGTATGAGATATAGCATTTAATAGAATGGTTCTCGCCTTATGATGGTTTCTAAACTCCTTCTTCTGTTGATCATACATAGACTTTCTGCCAACCTTTTTGCCTTCATCATTTGTAGGATGAATATAACCATCAGTAACCAAATCCCACAAGTCAGCGTCATAGCCTAGAAAGAAACTTTCTATTCTATATTTCCAGTAATCAAACTTCTCACCATTAAACATGGGAGGTTTAATGCTGATTCTGTCTATATCATCGTATTTGTTGTTGTATGAAGTTTAAGTTGAAGCTTCAGCAGCCATGATGAATCAAGAATAAAAGATTAAGAGTTTTTTCCAACAGGATCTTTTTCTGTCACGGTTAAGTGAGAGCACTTACAGAACCGAAGCTCTGATGTCAACTGAAGGTAGGAAAAACACTTAGAAAGGGGGGGGGGGGTTGAATAAGGGTTTTAAAACAATTAAGATGATAGAAAAAATAACACAGTATTTTTATCCTAGTTCGTTTGAACTCAAACTAATTCAGTCCACCCTACCAAGGTGATTTGCCTTTCTCAACAAGGACTTAATCCACTAAATCAAATTGATTACAGTGTTAACCACTAAGACAACTGTCTTAGTCTTCTCAATAAATTCTGACCACAACTTGGTCTTCTTAAGGAATTCTTTTACAAAGATAAACTAACAATGTGTTTAAGATGTGCTTCTAAAAAGCTATATCACAACAGTGATTTTTACACAAGTTAAAGAACGAATAAGAAAACTATTCAGCTTGAAGAAAGTTTGTATGAGTTGCTTAGTTAAATAATTTGTCAATAATTCCGTCAATCTTGAAGTGATGCTTAGACTTGCTTTTATAGTACTTTGAAATCCATTTCTCAAAGACTGTGCATTCTATTCTTTTTGTCTTCTATTGACTTTTCCTTTCTCAGAAGGGGAATGTTCAGGCAAATCCTTTTTGTCTGAAATCCTGTGTCAATCACAAATGAGGAAAGAGCCGTTTGGATAAGGACAAGGAATATACCAACGGATCTTTATTTGAACAACATCTTCTTCAACAACTTTGGAACGCCTTGCATCAGAACTTCTAATGAATTTCCTAGTTCTTTAGATCAGATTTAACTCAATCAGAGTTTCTCTATCAGAGTTTGCAGCCAAGTGCTTTAAGCGTGAAATACTTTATCAGAGCATACTTGCTTATCAGAGCTTCTGTACTTGCAGCGTTAAGTACTTCCAGAGTCTTCTAAAGCTTTACGTATGTTCTTTACTCAAGTTCTTCTTAGCTTCGCTCAGAGTCATTGTAGCATATTAGAGTCTTCTGATGTGTTGCTTCTGACGCTCAGAGCTTTCTCGTTCTTTAGTGTTCAGAGGCGTTCTTGCTTCCAGAATAATATTAATTTTGATATCTGAAACAAATAAACACTTGAACAAAATTAGAGTATATAAATTCTCTATACAAAATTTCATTAATGTTATCATCAAAACTATGAGATATATTAAACACCAATCTGTATTCTAACATATACCTAGTCCTAGGTGATATCTACTATAGGATGATCAAAGGCAAAGCCTTAACAACGGCGGTCCTGCCTAATCACTAATCGTAAATCAAACCATGTTGGTCCGACAGGGCAAACATTAAGAACAACTAGAGATCAAATCAGTTATTAAAACAAAGGAAATGTCATTGCAATACTAATATCAGAGTCATTAAAGATTCAAACCAGGGACACCCCTAGCATTGGGGGGTTTAGCTACTCATAATATTCGAAGAAAATACAAAAGAAAAACTAGACATTACAAGATAATAGGTTTCTTTGATCTTCAATGGCTTCCGCTCATGAAAACCTTCAGTTCCCCAATCATCTTGATCTCTCTAACCTTGATTGTACAATTCTTCTCTGGCCAAAAAGTTCTCTTTTCCTTCTCAAAATCTCTCTTAAATACTCTCAGCTCCAACACTTTAATAAAAAAATACCCAAAATACCCATAGGGGATCACAAAGGCCCCAAAAAAATAAGAAAATTGGAAAATGAAGCGCATCAGCCAACACGGGTCGTGTCAGCTAACACGGGCGGCCGTGTTGGCTCCCTGGTTATCTATTGAAAAGAATGGTTGCTTCAGACTTGCTGACACGGGTGGCTGTGCCAGACCCTTGTGTCACTTCTAAAACTCTTCCGAATGCTTGCCGTTTTTCCTGGTTTTTGCTTTGATTATTCTTGATTGCTTACCTGAACCTAAAAATAATGGAAGTACCAAAACAACGTATAAAATGTGATAAAAGGAAATAAAATGCAACTAAACGTATAAGATAAATTAACTAAAACTCATGGTAAAATAACGTATAAAAATCACTGATCAAATACCCTCAAATTTAAATTGTTGCTTGACCTCAAGCAACAAGCTTGGATAAATACTTTTCAGATCAACCGGTATAAATCAATTAAAAGACTTGTGATGGTAAGGTGTATCGGTACTCATACGCGAGCCTTTATTCTGATCGATCAAGACTAGTTCTCTTGGTAATTGTCCGTTAACGAAGGTATTACACAAACACATACCGCGGTAACACCACAGACCTAAATCCACCTTTCGATCACCTCTCCAACTATGCTTTAGGCTTAAGTATTTTCTTCGAATTTGTACCCCTTTCATTCGGATAATCAGATTAAGGCGCTTTTGATCGCTTTCCCTCACATGTATAAGATTGGATCGAGACTTTTTTCAAGCCACCTTTATTCTTATTTTTTCTCGCGCATTGGTGTTTATTAGTCCACTTTGGGACGAATATAGAGATTCAACCGCCGTTAGGCTAAATAACCGGGTGAGGGTTACCCAACTTAGAAGGATCATTTGTCTTTATCGGTATTATTCATCAATTTTTTTTGGTGCCATAAGTCATTCTCTCAATCAACTTTATACATGCAATTCTTTTTAATCGTGTCGGACCATCACTATGAACTAATTGAGGAATACTTCTTAAATCCAAGTACTATGGCACAAATCTATACGTTGGACTCGTTACCTTACTTCGGGGAATCCAGGATGTTCAGGTTATACCTCAATTTTCAAACTTTCCCAAATTCCCTAGTTTCAACTTCTCTTCCCTCAAACTCTATATACTTTCCTGACTACTTCACATATCACAGTATTCACAAGAAATATTTTACAGTCCTCATTCGGGGAAGAAACATTTTACAGTCCTCATTCGGGGAGAGTTCACAGTGATTTTTAAACAAAAGGACCCACACACAAATAAAAATTGCTTAACACGAAAACTCAAAATAGTAAAAACTCCCCCAAACTTGAACTAAATATTGTCCTCAATGTTTTAGAACAGGAGTAAGAGAGATGTACTCACAGAGATCCTTACTGAGGAGTTGGAGGGTAATGCAACACTCTAATATGTAAGGTCTCGTTTATTACCTGCAAACAAAACAAAATAACAACAAAAAGAAAATGCTTAATTATTAAAAACGTGGGTTTCCTCCAATGCAGCGCTTTGTTTAACGTTGCATGGCTCGACAGATCACTCCCCATTGTTATGAGGGGTAATTCAACTTCCACACTTTGTTGCTTGACCTTTTCGCAACAGAGGACCGGTTAGGTTCAGAGATCATCGCAACTCTGTGTATCAAATCACATCTAACTTTTCTATTCTTGACTCCTCGATGAATTTTGGAGTCTCGCTATATGCTTTGGACGCCTGAGATATTGCAACCTGATAAATTACACCAGAGACTTTTTCCAGAAGTGGTTTAGAATTTTTACTTTTTTCACTATTTTGATCATTCCAACTGAAGGTTGATGATTTTCCTCTTTACCTCGCTTCTTGATGTCCTACACTTTTAAATTTATTTCTTCATCAAAAGATTCTAAGGTTAGAGTACCTGTTTCAATATCAACGTTGCACCGACTAGTGAGCAAGGATGGTCGGCCAAGTATGATGGGAGGCTCTTCATCTTCTGGAATATCCATAATCTCAAAATCAACTGGGAAGGTAAATTTATCAATCGTCACTATTGCATCCTCTGCTAGCCCATATGACCTCTTAGTCGTGTGGTCGGCAAACTTCAATTTTGTTCCCGTATCGCTCACTTTTCCAATACCCAGCTTTTTGAAAATAGATAAAGGCATGGGACACACACTAGCACATGAATCAACGAGGACCTTCTTAAAATTTCTGTCTTTTATAGTGCAAGGTATTGCTACCGGTCCAGGATCTTTCCGCTTGACGGGGTTCTCCTTCCTTGTGATATTTCACTACACCGCTCAGTTGAGATTTTTTGCTCCTCACCCATTGGTCTCTTTTTTTTTTCCATTACCTCTTTCATGAATTTCTTGTACAAGGGCATTTGCTCGAGTGCTTCAAAGAACGACATATTAATTTCTACCTTTTTGAACATTGTGCTGAACTTTTCAAAGTCTTTCTCTTTCTGATCCTTCTTTGTAACTCTCTGAGGGTAGGGTAGCTTGATTATTGATTTAACCTCATCTTTCTTTTTCTCTTCAGTTGGCTTCACATGTGGTAATACTCTTTTCGGTTCTTTCCCGTTTTCTCTCACTACAAGCTCAACTTCTATACACTGATAATAATTTCTTTTTCTTCCTCTTCTTCCACGTCTCTCTGACTTCTCGTGGTGATAACATTAACATTCTCAGGATTTTTTGGATTCGGTATTGTCGCGCTCAGGAGGGTTCCTTGATTATACGTTGAGAGTTATTGGGCTATTTTCCCCATCTGAACCTCAAGATTTTTAATGGAAGTCGTGGTGTTCCTCTGATTATTTCGTGTCTCTTCTTGAAATTGAATATTGTGAGCTGCCATCTTTTCAATAGCTATTTCTTGTGCTGCTTTCTGAGGAGCATGTTGCTACTGTTGATATTGAGGTTGATTCTGATCTTTCCAAGAGAAGTTAGGATGATTCTTCCACCCTGAATTATAAGTCTAAGAGTAGGGATTATTCTGCTTCAGAAACTTTATCTCTTCAATTTGTTGAGCAGTTGCAACATAATGCACAGTAAAATAGGGTCCACTACAAATCTCACAACTCATAGCTTGGATAGGTTGAACTTGAGCCACAGGTTGAGTACTTACCTTCATTTCTTTAAGCCTTCTTTCTAATTCAACTTTGATTTGATCTTCCATTATCACAACTTGAGTAGCAATCTTCAAATCAATTGTTCCTTCAGGTTTGCTCACACTACGGTCATACAGTTCCAAATTCTCATTTGCAGCAATGGATTTAATGATCTTCTTAATACTAGTGGTTGTTGTAAAGTTTGATGAGCCACCAACTGCTGTATCAATTAGTTGCTTATTATTTATCTTGAGACCATTCACAAACATTTGCATTTGTTCAGTTTGATCCAGGTTATGAGTAGGGCATGCAACTAATAACCGTTTGAACCTTTTATACGCATCGCCTAATGATTCTCCCTCCTTCTGTGTAAAATTCATGATATCATATATTTTATGAATATACACAGAGGCGGGAAAATACTCATTAAGAAAGGTCTTCTCCATCTCTTCCCAAGTAGCAATACTTCTTGCGGGTAACGAGTAAAATCATTCTTCAGCATCTTCAGAGAGAGTGAACAGAAACATTCATAATTTCTTTGCTTCATCAGTGTGCCCCTCTATCTTAAGAGTAGTGCTCATAATCAGAAATCTTTGTAGATGTTTATTTTCATCTTCATTAACCTTTTCGGTGAAAGGTTTCCTCTCAAGTTGGTTGATAGTGCTCGGATACAACTGTAAATTTGCCACATTCACTGGTTGGTTTACAATTGTTAACCTAATAGTCGGTGCATTAGCCCCACCGTAATCACCAAGTAGTCTCTCTTCTGATGGATCTCCAGCCATAGTCTCAGTATCTGAGTCTGAACCTGCCAGTCTTGCTTGTCTACGCCTTGCGTGTAGAGTTCTTTCACTCTCTGCGTCAAAAGAAAAATTAGCTGAGGATTCTCCTTGCATAAAAATGTTAGACGCAGATTAGTAATAACAGAATGCAAATAATAAAAAAAAATAAAAAAATAAAAAAAAACTGAAAATAAAATTTTGGTTGGAGAGCAACAAAATTTTAATTGAATTATAATAAACTTAATTTTCGGCAGTCCCCGACAATGGCGCCAAAAACTTCATCGAGAAAATAGGAAGTGTACTATTTTGCTAATGTAATAATAATGGGGATTTCCCCGAATATCGATCTCGATGACTGCATAGGAAATACAAGTCTAAAATAATTCAGTTGAACAAAAGCATTTGGGATTTTAAAATGGTTTGGTTGAATTATAAAATTATTTGCAAGTAAAAGAGAGAAATTTGACTTAGTGGTTTTAAAATATATGAGTAACATGCTAGGAAAGGTGTATGATCTGACTCAGTAACAACCATGAATTAACACTGCAACAACTTATTGTAACTAACTAATTATCGATCCTTTAGAATGTTTACTCCTAAGTCCTTAGTGAGAAAACCTTTAATCGTCTATCCTAATTCTTATGTCCATAGAGAATTATAAGTGAGATTAAGCAATCAATTATCAAGAATTATTCTAGTTCATATAGGGTATCCCTAGTCTTAGGTGATATCTATTATAGGATGATCAAAAGCAAAGCCTTAACAACGGCAGTATAGCCTAATTATTAATCGTAAATCAAACCCTGTTGGTCCGAAAGGGCAAGCATTAAGAACAGTTAGAGATCAAATCAGTTATTAAAACAAAGGAAATGTCATTGCAATACTAATATCAGAGTCATTACAGATTCAAATCAGGGACACCCCCTAGCATTGGGGGGTTTAGCTACTCATAATATTCGAAGAAAATACAAAAGAAAAACTAGACATTACAAGATAATATGTTTCTTTGGTCTTCAATGGCTTCCGAACATGAAAACCTTCAGTTCCCCAATCACCTTGATCTCTCTAATCTTGATTGTGCAATTATTCTCTGGCCAAAAAGTTCTCTTTTCCTTCTCAAAATCTCTCTTAAATACTCCCAGGTCCAACACAGTAATAGGAAAATACCCAAAATACCCATAGGGATCACAAAAGCCCAAAAAATAAGAAAGTTGGAAGATGATGTGCATCAGCCAACAAAGGGTTGTGTCAGCTGACACAGGCGGCCGTGTTGGCTCCCTGGTTATCTGTTGAAAAGAATATATGCTCTAGACTTACTGACACGGGTACCTGTGTCAGGCCACTGTCCAACCCTAAACATTCTTCATCTTGGTACCATCCTGACACGGGCCGTGTCAAGTGACACGGGTGGCCGTGTTAGGCTCCTGTGTCACTTCTAAAACTCTTATGAATTCTTGCTGTTTTTTCTGGTTTTTGCTTTGATTCTTCTCGATTGCTTACATGAACCTAAAACCAAGGAAAATACCAAATCAACACATAAAATGCGATAAAAGGAAATAAAATGCAACTAAACATATAAGATAATTAACTAAAACTCATGGTAAAATAACGTATAAAAATCATTGATCACCAAGTTTGTAATGTCATTATCCTTCATCCCTGCTAGCTGCAGTTTCCAGACACTTATGTTCGATCACATCAAGTTTAATCTTGAAGGTTTTGTTCTGAGACAGGTGCCTTCAAGATTAACTTGCCACTTGATTCGAGTACTCTCATCATCTCATCTTCCATAAATAATTTTTAATTCTTCTAAATTAGTTGCCATATGTTGAGCAAGTTACTTTTCAGTCCTGGGATATACAACACATTTGAAATAACCGAATGTTTCCTATCTTTCCTCATGACCAGAACATCACCAATACCTTCAACAGCTAAGGTATTGTCATTTGTAAATTTCACCTTGTTCTTTATAAATGGATTGATGTTAACTAACCAACTCTCCTTCCAGTCATTTGTGATAAGCTTCCTGAATCTAAGTACCATTGACCTTCATATTTTTCTTCATCCTTTGTTGTAACCATCAACAACAATTATTATTCTTCTTGTTTTATTAACCTTACATCATTTTCATGATTATTTTTTTTCAGGACAATCACTAGAATAGTGACCGTGCTGCTAACAATTGAAATACTGAATATGAATTTTATTTGGTTTCCTTCCACCACCTATTCCTCTACCGACACTACCACCTCTGTGATTGCTTTAATTTGTGGGTTGTCTCTAGTTCAAAAAATTTCCTTCTTGTTGGTAATTCCTACCATTTGAATTGTTGTAACCTCTTACGCCTTTGTTGTCGTTCCATCGTCCTGTGCCTTTCTTTTCTTTTGCAGATTGTGCCTGCAGAGCTCCATCACTTTTCGCCTGTCTTGTAGATTTTCCAGCCATTCTTTGTTCATCGGATTCAAGCATCCCTTAAAGCTCTTCTTTTGTTATGTTTGACTGGTGATTCAATCGTTTTCTTGATTGATCCAAGATCCTTGTTCTTCACCCTTCACTCGAGTGATTCAATCACACTTTGGTTGCGAGATGATTCCCCCACACAATGATTTAAAAAGAAAGAAAAGTTTTGAAGTAAAAGAAAGAAGATAGAATTGAGAGAGTATGAGTTATGAAAGTGAAGGAAGAAAGTTTTATTGATCTTTCCATTAATGAAGAGTTTCTCTCTTTGTGTGTATTTTCTTTTTCACACTACACTAATTTACAAACACAAAGTGTCTCCCTATTTATAATCAAATTACTTTCACATCAAATAATCTCAAACTAGTTGACTTCGACTAGTTGTATTTGACTCCGTCGAATACATGTTCATTCATCTACTACAAGTTGTATTTGACTTTCTTTCGAATACATGCAGATTCAAGTATTACAAACTATATTTGACTACTACCCCATCAAATACATTCGACTTTAAATCATTTGAATCCTACATTTAAAAATATGCTTAAGACAAAAAATTACATATTTAACAACAACTCTGTGTATTTTTTATATGTATATAATTATTATTTAGTATATATTATTATATTTTAATATAATTTATATACATTCAAACAAATATAAAACTCAACAACTTCTAGTTAGTAGAATATAATGTAGCAAGACAAATGACTACATCAAACTTATCATCTTCCTAGCATCTCTGATTTCGTAATCATTTTTCATTGCAAATACATGATCTATAGTCCTTTTTCTATAGACTCTACCTTGCAACATTTTCAAATTTGTATGAGAAGTGAAATTTGTATGATCATATGACTTGTTTCATATATAAGAACATAAGTACCTCCCCAAACACGTATTTTCCAAATCATAGGCAACATCTCAAAGCGAGGTATTAGCATCAACCAACTTTTCTAAAAATTTAAGTAGGTTACTTTGATCTTCTTCATAGACATCATCATCAATAGTAAAATATTACTCAACGCAACCAACAAAATGTATAGCAAAATTCAAGCGCATGCAATATTTCTTTTGGTAGTTTTGATATCCATTAACAAGATGTTGACAATAGTAGAACACAACAGGACCATCAACTGACCATACAAAGGGAGGGTTGATACTAAAAACAACCCTGAAACAAAATTCTTAAAATGCTTTATATTTACTCTACCAAAATATCATCTTTCTATTTAACAAATAAATTTAGAACATGAATAATCTTGAAAGGGTTGAGAAATAAGATTTAATAGATTTAAAGGTACGGTGAGGGAGATGAAGATTTATTTCTTTCTTCGTATCCTTTATGTTAAAGCATATGGTTTAGGTGGCGGACATGGGACAACATGTGGTAGATGGGGTACCTAACATCAATAAATAGACAATATTAGTTTTAGAATATTTTTCACACATTCAAAATCTACCAAACATTTGTCTAAATTTTAAATTGTTTGAGCAATACCGAAAATTTTAAATTCTTTCTCGAAAATTTTGAAATCTTTAAGTATTTTATTAGAATTTTTAAAATTTGTGTAAAAATTATTTGAATTTGTACAGAGAATTTTAGAATTTTTGATATTTTTAAATATATTTTTTTCGAAAATTTCAGAATTTTAGATACTTTTGTATGATTTTTTCTGGAAATATCTAGTAGTTAAAAAATAAATTTTCGATGAAATAAGGGAAATTTTAAAATTTTCAAATTTTAATTGTTTTTTTTTTGTTTTTTCCATTTTTGCAGTGAAATACAAGGAAAAAGACGACACTATTGCAGGAAGGGCCACAGATAGAGCGGAAACTCAGGCTAGGGCTGTTGAGGATGAGTTTTCTCAGCTACGGGATGGACGAGTAGTTCCAACGGTTCACACCAGAAACGGTTGGCTGAGCAAGGGTTGTTTTGCACACCCCGTTGCACCCGACGCCGAGCGGTGAGATTAGACGAGCAACCCATAAATGATGTGGAGGTTGATCAAGCTCAGAAGATGCAGGTTCAGGATGTTCATGACCCTAGGGTCAAGACAAATGCGATACATGTTGCTGCTGAGGTTGCTAATGAGTTGGCAGATGAAGAGGTGCACCCAGATGCCCCTGTTGTTAATGAGGTGGTCCAACCAGATGCCCATGTTGTTGATGAGGTGGTTGCCACATATTAGGTCCCTTCTGCTACTGCTGACAAAGAGGTTACGACTCTGTCGATGGAGCCATCTGTGCACACTGATGGAGCGTTCTTGGGAGATCCATTGACTGGTCAGTGCTTACCTAGTATGTTGACCATGTGGCATATCGACTATCGTAGGGAGAGGTATATACATTTTATGTTTAACTTAAATTTATTTATTATTGTTCCATGATGTGTTGAAAGCTAATTGCTAATTTTTTTTAAAATTTGTTTGTTACAGGTCCGTTTTCCACTGAAGTTGACATCGTACAAGTCAAAGATGAAAAACTTCCCCAAGACTTCAATGCCTGAGCAGGTCAGAAGAATCGTACATGATTTTGATCTCCTCGCATTTTTCGACTACTCACTTACCATGCTCGACACTCCACTTCTTACTGCTTTTGTTGAGTGATGGCACAAGGAGACATCTTCCTTTTATCTTCTATTTTGGAAGATGACTATCAATCTGGATGACGTCTCCTCATTGTTCCATCTCTCCATCGTCGGCATATTTTTCACGGCTTGTTATTAGCCTGTCGCTTACATGTATAGTGGTTGTACGAGATTTGGGAGTTTCTAAGGAGGTCGTGCTGAAAGAGTTTGACTTTAACATAGGCGTTCACCTTCCTATGTCTTGGCTTCGGGATAGGTACGAGGAGCTTGTTGAGGCACATATGTATGAGGTTGTCGTTAGGGTGTACATGTTACATCTAGTAGCATGTATTCTCTTTGCGAACAAGTCAGGTGTGTATATTGACGCTCGATACATGTGGTTGTTCAGTAGCCTTGACGATACCAGTTGGGCTTAGGGGTACACTGTATTGACCATCTTATATACATCACTTGGATTTGCGATAGCTTGAGATCAGACAACTTGCTGGTTATTGAAGTCTATTACATGTATACTTGAAAACATTCTTTGTTGTTTAGTTCTTATTTAATTATTACAAATAACATTTCTTAATTATTATTTGTTGTGTATCTGTTCTTATATCAGTGTTGGATATATGAGCAATTCCCCACCATCTGTGACAGAAAGGTTCGACATTCCCCGTTGGTGGCCCCACGGGCAAGGAGGTGGAAGCTAGGCAGACACATCGCGGTGGTGTTGCAGAGTACAGGAGGAGGCTTGATGCGCTGATTGTTGATCTCATCTGGACACACACACTGATCATATAGTCCACCGTGAATTTGATGACTATTCTTTATATTCTAGTTATATGCAACGGAAGACCTTAGTCACTAGACACTTGCTTGAGAGGTGTCTGCAATATTATGGTTATGTCCAAGGCATCTCACGACCAGTTCCAGATATTCCATATGCGCGCATTGACAGGTGGTTTTAGAGTAACACCATCAGCTCTGGTCATTTCATTAAAGATCGTGCAATGAGGGTTCAACACGACTCGCAGTGTGAGGAAGGTTACTTTAAGTGGTACCTCACTGTATCACACCCTCGCATCATCCCTTCTATTGAGCATACAAATGATGTTGGGCCTTCTGATGCTATGGTACTTGTCAATGACGTGTCGCCACTGCCTCTCGCTGATGCCGATGACTACCAATGCCTTTAGGTGATTATAGTTATTATGGATAACCTCATGGGTTTTATAAACCCAGATGGTGAGGTTTTTACTGGATTATCTCATATTGCACACATTGTTCTTGAGGGGCCTATTTAGACATTATTGTTATTTTTATGTATTATTTGTATATTACGTGTAACATTACTCAGGCATCTATGCAATACTTTTTATTAGATAATGTTTTGAATCTTCTATTGATGCAAGATAAACATAATTTAACATTTGACAAAGGATTACATAACTTACATAACTTTAGAAACGATAATAAATAAATAAACCTAAACGCTACCAGATGATTCTGGACATTTCATCATCTTAATTATGTCGTCGGAAGATCTTGAAATCTTCGCATCAACTCGACCGACCCTTTGTTAGCCTACGGCGAAATGATCTCCACATAACTGTCACATCTTCATCAGTCTTCAACTCAATAAGATTGTAATTCACATTTCCATTAATATCAATTCAGTCTTCACAAAACTCGATCTTTCTCACCTTTCTGTTAACGGTATCAGGAAATAATCCATTCAACTTAGATTTTAATGCGGGGAGAGATGTAGTGTAATCCAGAAGTTAGAACTCTGCGAGAGGTGAAGCTAGGTTGAAGTACACCTCTGCCTTAATCAAGGATTGAGGAAGAGATGTTTTGAGATGTTTTTCTCAAAAAATAGGTAACCCCTGTATATACAACTTTGAATTCATTCTGGACCACACAAAACGGTCGGTACAATCACAACCATCCAAAATTATCGGTAAAACCTTAACCGTTTAAAATATCATAAAATTAAACTACCATAAATTTTACTTTGGTTGAAATTTCCAGTAGGACATAGTACTTTTAAACATTTTCGGTAAAATTGCAAACTCTTAGAATTTTTAGAAATTCCGGTATATCAGAATTTCATAATACACTACAAGACATTTTCGTGGTACCAGAAATTTTAAATTGGCTACCGAAAATTTTATACGCAAATCTCATATAAATTTTTAGTAGAGGTACTTATGATATTTCAAAATTTTGTAGGAGTGTCAAGTACAACTTTAGGGGTGACAAGTTAAATGTGAGAGGTTAACGGACAAATATGATTTGTTGGGACGAGCCTATGAGTGAGGACAGATGTATGAGGGAAGGGAATACGGGGTTTCAACGCATATATTGTTTCATCAAATTGTAAAATGAAATTTAGTTTTAAAAAGAGAGGGAGATCGTGAGAGGCAACTTAAAGTCTAAGAGGGAATTGAAAAATTTAGGTTAAATTTTGGAGAAGAGAAGATTAAACTTACAATTTTTTTTAAAAAAATTAAGTTTATTTTTATTATAAACTAGATTAAGACTTAATTATTTTAGTAGTATTATATTTAATAGAGTTTTGTTTTTTTAGTATAAAAAATTGAGACAATTGAATAAACAAAATATAAAAAAATAGAATTTTATGTTGAAAAGAAATATGTTAGTATCATGTTATACAAAACAAAATATTAGAATTAGTATTGAAAATGTAAAATAAGTTTATAAAATTTTGTCGTTTTATTGTACTTTCTAAAAAATTTTCTTCATCATTTTATGGATAAAAAACATTCTAAGTTCTAACAATTCAAACATCATATAAATAATCATCATGGTCAACATTAAAATTTAAAATAAACTAATTTGACAATAAAGACATTTGTTTCAATTTTACCTTTGTTATTAATTCAAGAAAACCAAATATATTTAATAGTATTTGGATTCACCAAAAATATTTTTTATAATTAAAAAATTATTTCAAGAAAAATAAATAATGTTATAAAAGTTTAAGAAAATAATATATTTCAAATTTTCAAAATAATTGTTAGGTTAATATATTTTTACTATTGTCAAGGTTCCAACTCATGATCTCAACAAAAGAATAATATGTGTTTTGACCTTTTGAAAAACAAAGATATGTTTTGGGAGGTGCCCATAAGAATAATGGTGATGTGTAAATATAAAGTATGTTACATCTCATGTGTCATGACATAATTCGCCACTTCAGATTTAATATATTATATAGATATTTAATCAATGTTAGTATTTATATAACATACGTTCCACAAATATATCAATATTGTTAGCTAGTCGCAGTGACTTATGATCTTTTTTTAGCTTGAAGTGTTCATTTCGTGTATTATAGTATTTAAAAAATTTTATTTTTTCAATTTTATTTCACATAAATATCAAAAGTAGGAATCGAATATGTGTGCGGAGGTTAAAAGTATTTTTGTATTTCCAGTACATTATTGCAAATTATTAATGTTTTCATAAACATTTACTATATATTTAAATGCAAGGGTTTTTATAGCCCTCGCAACACAAAATAAGTGGAACAACCGTTTTTATAACCATCTCAAATATGATTTTAGGACGGTTGATAAACAAACTGCCACAAATTTTATTTATTTTTTTTAAAACCAAGAGGCGATTGGACAAATCCATCGTGCAAACCATTACAATACATGGGGAAGACGGTTTTAATAGAATCTTTGCATCTTATGTGTCGCAAAACATATTTTTTTCTTGTTGTATATAGATGACAACACAGACACACACACGCACACAGATTTTTAGAGGTCTTTAAGATTGTAACAAGGTTAGGGCTCATGTAGGATAAATTTGGAGATTAGGTTAAAGCTTGGAGCAAGTATGACTATTCTCACTAACTATGTCTATTTAAAACTATTTTGGAATATTTTTGTCAATTTCTTTGCCTAAGTTGAATTTTTCCAACTTTGACTTTACTGTTCTTTATTTCTATATAACTTTTTTCAACTTTTTGAGTAACCTTTTTTTATCTTTTTCTTTTCAAGTTAGTTGATTTTTCAAATCACTCTATTTTCTCTTTAGATTCTACTCATATTCATTTGATTTCCTCAACTTCTTATTGATACCCCAAACTTATTGGTTGATATTCCAACAACAACCCCAGACCTAAATTAGACACATCTTTGATATGTAATCCTTCTACTCAAATTAGGGTAGGGAAGTGTTTAGAACAAGGGTTATAAATCTATTTAGAAACAAGCAAAACGGGAAACAAGCTCAATGGAGTTATGCCATTACTTCAAAAGCACCTTTCGTAATATCATTTTACCTTGTCCAAAGTATCCACCGTGGTAGAATCTATTCACTTAGCCACTTTCCTTTTATTTTCATTTTTAAGCCACTTTTCATCACAATTAGAACTTCCAGCCGTAGTTAAAAGTGGCGCCTAGTCATGAGTTTGAATCTTAGCACCTACAATTTTGTTTTTTCTTTACTTTAAGCCACTTTTTACCATAGTTTGAACTTCCAATCATGGTGAAAAGTGGCGTATGGTCATGGGTTTGAATCTTAACACATACAATTTTGTTTTTTTTATTTATTTTTATGCCTCTTTTACCACAGTTGAAACTTCCAACCATGGTGAAAAGTGACGCATGTTCATGAGTTCGAATTCTAGCACCTACAGTTTTGTTTTTATTTATTTTTGAACCACTTTTTACCACAGTTAGAACTTCCAACCGTGGTGAAAAGGCAATCAGGGTCATGGGGAAATATAAGTGAGTTTATTTAGTTTCTTCATCGTTCTTAAACAAATCTTTGTCGTCCATTTAGTGAGTACCAATGCTCAAGACACTATCATTAGTGATCCGTGTGAAATCTAAAACTTATATGAACTTTCAACGTAGACGAACTTCATCTTCTACCTCTAAACATTTACGACACTCTGTTTCTCCGCTACACCAAGCTCAAAAACATCATTTCTTCCATAAACAAAACTCAAAAACATCATTTCTTTCATTAACAAATTTCAAAACTCCATCACTTCTTCTCTAACTTGAATGAGACAAAGAAAACATGGATTTAAGTTAGCATTGTTAGGTGTTGTTGTTCTTCTTAATTTTCTTGTTGTTATTTTTGTTGTTCTTGTTGTTATTCTTGTTGTTCTTGTTGTTATTCTTGTTGTTGTTGTTGTTGTTATTGTTATTGTTGTTGTTATTGTTATTGTTGTTATTTTTGTTGTTGATGTTGTTGTTGTTGTTCTTGTTCTTGTTCTTGTTACTGTTGTTGTTCTTGTTCTTGTTGTTCTTGCTGTAGTTCTTGTTGTTCTTATTGTACTTGTTTTTATTCTTGTTGTTCCTGCTGTTATTATTGATGATGTTGTTGTTGTTGTTGTTCTATGCTGCACTTTATTTTATTTTATTAAAAGACATACAATAACGCTTATTTAAAGTAATCATTGTGATAGGTTGGAACATAAAACAATAGTTGTTTAAAGTAATCATTATGATAGGTTGCATGTTAATTGACTTATAATCATGGTCGCACGACCATGGTGGAAAGAATCATACATACAATCATACATTACCTCACAACGGTTGGTCGGACGTGGTTGTATCCCTTTTCCAACCTTTATGAGAGGTGTTTTTCCATAGTAGTGTGCAATGGATAAAATAAAAATAAAAATGTTAGCATGAAAGACTATAGGCTAAAAAGAAACAACTTCTCTTAGTGTGTCTAGACAATGTAAATGAAATCAATTTAGAACATACACATGTTCTGAATAATAAATACATACCAGAATGCACTCTAATGATTAAACAAAGTGTTTGAATTTTTTTGACACTCGCCATGTTGGGTTAGAAATGAACAACATACTCATTACGTTCACTCTTATGTGGCTTCCTAGTCAGTTAAGGTTTGCTCAACCTTCAACATGGCTTAATAAACCACACTAAAATATTTAGATATATGTAAAAAGTACTTTGACGAGAGGCATGCACATGGATTGAAAATAGCTACTTCGATTTATTTGTAGACACTAATTATTTTACTACAAATTATCAGATAATAATACACAAATAAACAAACATAAAAATAACCTAAAAATGTAAACTAAAATGAAAAGTAAAAGGAAAACTAAAAAAGTAAAGAAATAAATTAAAAATTTCAAAATATAAAATAAACTAAAATAAATATAAAAGGAGAATACCTCCCTTGGGTTGCCTTGTAATCAACACTCATTTAACATCATTAGATTCACATTTTATAACTGATCTTAGTATGGCATATATGACCGAAATAATACATAATCTTTTTTCTTTCTTTTGTTTTGTAGAAACCCCATGAACATGAGATATCGATGATGTTGCTTCTAAATCCTCTTCAGTTTGATCTTAGTGAACAAGGCATAAATCACATCCAATACTTTATCAAATTCTTTTCTTTCATCTGTCTTATTGCAAAAATATTCTTTGGATATGCTCTAAAAATTGTTGATTTGTAAATATCAAAAACTTGTTTATATTAATGAATAAATATAAATAAATGTTACAGCCAGGGATTGAACCATAGACCTACAAGTTACACTCATTTAATTCAACTAGCGCATACCAATTGATATACCCCACGTACCAATTTAGTTGTAATCCTTCTACTCTAATTTGGGAAGAGAGGTGTTTAGGAGATGGTTATAAATTATGGTTTAAAAAAGAGAGAAACAAGCTCAATGGTATGCAAAGGATGAAAATAAAAATGTTAGCATGAAAAATTATGGGTTAAAAAGAAACTACTTGTCTCAGTGTATGTAGACAATATAAATGAAATCATTTAAGAACATACACAAGTTCTTAATAACGAATACATATCAGAATTCTCTCTAATGATGAAACAAAGTTATTGGATTTTTATGGAACTCACCATGTTAGGTTAGAAATGAACAATATACTCATTAAATCTACTCTTATGTGGTTTCACAGTCAGTTGCCTTCATCATTTCTTAATAAACCACACTAAAATATTTAACAATATTTAAAAATTACTTTAACATGATGTATGCACAAAGATTGAAAAATACTCTAAAAATTGTTGATTTATAAATATCAACAACTTATTTACATTAATGAATAAATATAAATATATGAATTTCTTTTCCTTCGAGGATTGAATCCTAGACTTGTATGTTAGCTCAACTAACATATACCAATTGTGCTACCCCCACCGACCCAATTTTTAGAGATACTTTTTTTTTTTAGATTTTCCGTTTGGATATCTTCATATTCACAAATTGTTGAATTTTGATTTTCATCCAAAACTAAATCATCCTCAAGTTGCATTCTTTCTCTTTCACCATGTTTATTTCTCCTCAAATTATTCTATTCTTAAATCGTCATTTTCATCTAATGGCATGTATTTTTTTCTTCTTTCTAATATTCTTCTTCAAACGTTAACACTCGACAAATATATATATATATATATATATATATATATATATATATATATATATATATATATATATATATATATATATATATATATATATATATATATATATATATATATATATATATATATATATATATATATATATATATATATATATATATATATATATATATATATATATGGATACAAAGTGACTTCATGCGACCAACATGCATGAGATACATGTGGTAATGTATCAAGATAATACATGACTACAAAACTTATGCATTTTATTAGTAGCAAAGTATAGAAGAATTATTGAAGCAAAAATAAAATAGGTCTTTTTTATAATAAAATTAAACTAAAATTCAAATAAAATAAAATTAAAAACTAAAATTAAAGAGCAAAAAATTTTCAACTAAAATAAAAACTGTAAACTCTAATCTTTGGAAGTTCACGACAATGGAGCTAAAAACATAATTGGTAAATTAGAAAATATACTAATTTTTTTGGAACAAAATTGGTTTGTCTCGTATCCCTTGGATTTTGAAGATAACAAAGTGTTTAAAGAATAATTGTAAGATCATACTCTAAAGGAGTCAGCCTCCGAAAAACAGACTCTGAAGAATCTGTTTCTGATTAGTACCTGAGGTAGTCAAAACGCAAGAACCAACATGTCACTGATAGATCATTTTTCATCTATGAACACACTTTATCACGTGATGACTTATGCTCTAGTCTCTTTATTGAGCTAGTTGGTATAGAATTGCTAATTCCTTTTGTATAAAAGGTTTTTCAAACTAGGTTTCACCTAACCTAAAAGTTTGGTGAAATATCTCAATGTCTCTTTTGAAGCTTCTCAAAAGAATCTACCGCTGCATCTTAAACATATTTTTTCTTCACCATTTAAGGAGCTAAAAGACTTGAAGATCAAATTACATAATACAAGTGCGCAACAATGCATACACGTTGAACATGTTAAACAACGATTGACAACTAAAGATAAGTTACTTTGTTAAAGTTTTAGCACCAGATAAACTTAGGATTTCTTATTCTTGTATATCTTAGAAATACCTAAGTCATAAATGAGTCCTATTGTGTTGTATTATTTATACACCTCTAATTATATATCAAGTGTATTCATCTAACAATAATTTATCTTCTAGGTAGATTGTTAGAATTCTCTTACTAAGTGTTTAATCAAGGAAGTCTTGAGCTCGTATGCTTAATCAAGGAAGTCTTGAGCTTGTGTGCTTAAGAAATAAATTCTTAGGTTTGTGTGCTTGAGAAAGGAAGTATTTAGCACATGTGCTTGAACAAGGAAGTCTTGAGCTTGTGTGCTTGAGCAAGGAAGTATTGGGCATGTGTGCTTAAGCAAGAAAGTCTTTAGCTTGTGTGCTAGAGCAAGGAAGTCTCATACTTGTGTGTTTGAGCAAGGAAGTCTTATACTTACATGTGTAAACAAAGAAGTCTCTTGCTTATGTGCTTGAGCTAATTGTAATCTTGTTTGATTATAGTGAAAATTCTTTATAATTACAAGGGGACTGAACTACTTTTAGATTGTGAGAGAAACCAGGATAACTCTGTGTGTTATTCTTCTTTCTTGCATTTTGTATTCGCTGCTTATCTCTAACTAACTCATATTGTATAACCTTTTGTTTTGAATCTGACTTAAGAGTTTAAAAATAAATAAAAAAGAAAAACACAACTCAACCCCCCTTCTTGTGTTTTTCTCACCTTCAATTGGCATCAGAGCACAATATGTGCTTAACACTTAACAGTGATACAAAAATGATTCTGAGAAACACATATTGAACTATGTTTGGTGTCTCTGGATGAGAGAATGGTACTCATTTTCAACATGTTGCTATAAATCATGATTATATCAATCTAGAAAAGAATAACTATACAGTAAGACCTCCAACTTTTAGTGGAGACTCTACTGAGTTTGAATGATTAAAGAGCAAGACTTATACTCATATCACAGGCCTTGATGATGTGTTGTGGAATATTCTAGAAGATGGCATTGATATTTCATTCAATGGAGTTGGAATGGTGTCTGATAGAAAAAACCCTACACCAGTTCAGAAAAAAGGTCTATAGAAAATATCATAGAGTTAGGGACATCTTGGTTGATGATCTACCTCATTTAGAGTACATTAAAATCATTGAAAAATTTATTGCTCAGACCATTTTCAATTCCCTATGTGCTACCTATGAAGGGAATCAATAAGTTCAGGAAGCTAAGGCTACACTACTACAAAAAACCCATTTAACAATGCTTGATAAAGATATATAATCACACGGGGCCATGCGTTGTTATGTAGAGTGTCATTGTATATATGATACTTACAATCACGACCCAGTAACCGTTGTAATAAACTGGAAAAAGTACGTCTTATCACAACGAGTTTTCCAAAAGACCGTTGTGATAAAAATAATGGTCCTAGGTTCGAATCTCAGCTGCGCTGTTTTGATATTTATTTTTCTCTAGACATCGTGCGAGATATTATAATGGTTATGATATATAACCGTTGTTACTGTACAATTAACAAATATTATCCTGCTTTTATAATTAATCCCATTTTTAATCTGTATTATTGTTCACCATATGATCAGTGGTTTTTATGCGCTATTTTACCAATAGTTTTAGTTAATCTTCTTAAATGGTTAGTTGCATTTTATTTCCGTTTACCGCATTTTATGCTTTGGTTGTGTCTTTTCAATGTTTTTAGGTTCAGGTAAGCAATCAGGAAGAATCGGAGCAAAAACCAGGAAAAATCCCAAGAATTCATAAGAGTTTTTGGAAGGGAAACAGTGGCCTGACACGGGCCATGTCAAGAGGAAACTTAGAGAAGAAATTTTGGTGATAGGCAGTAGGTTGACACGGGTGCCCGTGTCAGCAATTATGGGACATGAAGGATTTTTTACCAGAGAGTCAGGGGGCCAACACGGCCGCCCGTGTCAGCTGACACGACCCATGTTGGTTGCGTCGTGTCACCTTCTATTTTTCTTGGAGTTTTTACCTTTATGATCCATGAGGGTATTCTGGGTATTTCTCTACTACTGTGTTGGACCCGGGAGTACTTTAGATGCTTTTTGAGAAGGAAAAAGGGACTTTTTAAGCGGAGGAGAATTTTACGATCAAGATTGGAGAGATCAAGGAGATTGGAGAACTGAAGGTTTTCATGAGCGGAAGCAATTGAAGATCAAAGGAATCTTAGTATCTTGTAATGTTTAATTTTTATTTTGTATTTTCTCTGAACTATATGAGTAGCTAACCCCCTCCCCCAATGCTAGGGGGTGTCCCTAAATTACTTTTGTAATGATTTTGATTTTGTTTGTTTAAAGACATAAGTTCTTTTTCTTAATCATTTTTATCGTTCAATGTTCTTAATGTTTTTTCTATCGGACAAATAGAATCTGATTTACAGTTGACTTTATGTCGGACAAACCATTGTTAAGGCTTTTGTATGATAATGCATCAGTTGATATTACCCAGGACTAGGAATACCCTGTTGCACTTGAAACATTGTTGACATTGTAATGCTTGAGATCAAGTGTAAGTACCTATGGACATATTAATTAGGTTACGACATCAATGTTTTTCTCACTAAGGACTTAGGACTAAACAATGAACAGTCAAGAAATTATTATTTTAAGCTTTGTCTCTGAAATCAGACTTAAGGTCGTTACAAGGAAATTCATACACAGTCCCTAGCATGCTTCTCATATCTGTCAAAAACCTATTTTACTCTTTTGCTCTATTTTCTCTCTGTAGTTTATTATTTGCAATTAAAATCCAAAACCCCAAGTACTTTTGTTCAATTGAACTATTATAGAGCTTATATTTCCTACACAGTCCTTGAGATCGATAATGGGAATAAAACCTCGATTTTAACTACAATCGGCAAAAATAGTACACTTGCTATTTTTCCAACCAAGTTTTTGGCGCCGTTACCGGGGACTGCCAAAATATAAGCTTAATTTTAATTCAATTGAAAATTTGTTACTCTGAGATCAAAATTTTATTTTCAGTTTTATTGTTATTATTTTTGTTCTATTACTACTAATTTGCATCTGACATTTTATGCGAGGAGAATCCTCAACTAATTTTCCTTTTAACATAGAAATCGAAAGAACTTTGCTCGCAAGGCGTAGACAATCCAGATTGGCAGCTTCATAAGCAGAACCTTCAGCTCCAGCATCAGAAGAAGAAAGAGTGTCTGTTCATTCTGAGCATTCTTATTCAATTTTAGACTCAGATAGAGATACTATGACTATGGGTGAAGTTCCACCAGCAAAGAGACTCCTTGGTGATTACGGTGGAGCTAATGCACCGACTGATTGGTTAACAATTATGAAACAACCGGTGAACGTGGAAAATTTCCAGTTGTATCTAAGCTCCATCACCCAACTTGAGATGAGACCTTTCACCATAAAGGTTAATGAAGATGCCAACAAACATCTACGAAGATTCCTGACTATGAGCACTACTCTCAAGATTGATGGGCACACTGATGAAGCAAAAAACTAAGAATGTTTATGTTCACTCTCTCTAAAGATGCTGAAGAGTGGTTTTACTCATTACCCGCCGGAAGTATCACCACTTGGGAAGAGATGGAGAAGGCCTTTCTTATTGAGTATTTTCCAGCCTCCGTGTATATTCGTAAAAGATATGATATCATGAATTTTAAACAGGAAGAAGGAGAATCACTAGGTGATGTTTATAAAAGGTTCAAACGGTTATTAGTTGCGTGCCCTACTCATAACATGGATCAAACTGAAAAAATGCAGATGTTTTTAAATGGTCTCAAGACGAAGACTAAACAACTCATTGATACGCCAGTCGGTGGCTCATCAAACTTTATAACAGCCATTGGTATAAGAAGATCATTGAGGCCATTGCTGCAAATGAGCATTTGGAATTATACGACCGTAGTGTGAGTAAACCTGAAGGAACAATTGACTTGAAGTTGGCTAATCAAGTTGTGAAAATGGAAGATAAAATCACAACGGAAGTAGAAAGAAGGCTTACAGAAATGGATGTAAGTACTTAGACTGTTGCTCAAGTTCAACCTGTCCAAGCTGTGAGTTGTGAGATTTGTAGTGGACCCCGTTTTACTGCACATTATGTTGCAACTGCTAAACAAATTGAAGAGATAAATTATTTGAAGAATAATAATCCCTATTCTCAGACTTATAATATAGGATGGAAGAGTCATCCTAACTTCTCCTAGAAAGATCATAATCAACCTCAATATCAACAGCAGCAACAAGCTCCTCAGAAAGCAGCACGAGAAATAGTTATTGAAAAGATGGCAGCTTACAATATTCAATTCCAGGAAGAGACACAAGATTATCAGAGGAGCACCACAAATTCTATAAAAAAATCTTGAGGTTCAGATGGGACAAATAACACAACAACTCTCCACATAAACTCAAGGAACCTTCTCGAGCGTGATAGTACCAAATCCAAAAAATCATGAGAATGTTAATGTTGTCACAAAAAGAAGTCAGAGATTCATGGAAGAAAGAGGAAGAAAGAGAAATAAATGATTATCAGTGTATAAAGGTGGAGTTGGAAGTGAGAGAAAATAGGAAAGAATTGGAAAGAGCTTTACCACCTGTGAAGCCAACTGAAGAGAAAAATAACGAGGAGGTTAAACTAAAAATAAGTCATCTTACCCTCTGAGAGTTACAAACAAGGATCAGAAGGAGAAAGACTTTGAAAAATTCAGCACAATATTAAAAAATTTAGATATGAATATGATGTTCTTTGAATCACTCGAGCAAATGCCATTGTACAAGAAATTCATGAAAAACGTAATGGGGAAAAAGAGACCAATGGGTAAGGAGCAGAAAATTTCAACTGAGCAGTGTAGTGAAATATCACAAGGAAGGAGAATCCCCATCAAGCAGAAAGATCATGGACCTGTAGCAATCCCTTATACTATAAAAGATAGAACCTTCAAGAAGGTCCTTTGTGATTCAGGTGCTAGTGTGAGTCTCATGCCTTTATCTATTTTCAAAAAGCTGGGTATTGGAAAAGTGAGCGATACGGGAACAAACTGAAAGTTTGCCAACCACACGACTAAGAGGTCATATGGGCTAGCAGAGGATGTACTAGTGGTGATTGATAACTTTACCTTCCTAGTTAATTTTGAGATCATGGATATCCCAGAAGATGAAGAGACCCCCATCATACTTGGATGACCATTCTTGCTTACTAGTCGGTGCAATGTTGATATTGAAACAGGTACTCTAACCTTGAAATCTTTTAATGAGGAAATAACTTTAAAAGTTTTGGACATCAAGAAGCGTGGTAAAAAGGAAGACGATCACTCTACAGTTGGAGTGATCCAAATAGCAGGAAAAGGCAAAAGTTCAAAACCACTTCTTGAAAAAGTCTCTGATGTAATCTATCAGGTTCCAATATCTTAGTCATCTAGGAAACATAACAAGACTCTAGAATTTATTTGAGGAGTCAAGAATAGAAAATTCGGGTGTGATTTAATACACAAAGTTTCTCTTATCTCTAAACCTGACCGGTCCTCTGTTGCGGAAAGCTCAAGCAACAAAGTGTGGAAGCTGAAATACCCCCCATAACAATGGGGAGTGAACCGTCAAGCCATGCAATGTTAAACAAAGTGTTGCATGGGAGGCAACCCACGTTTTTAATGGTTGGGCATTTTCTTTTTGTTGTTATTTTGTTTCATTTGTAGGTATAAACAAGACCTTACAGGTGCAAGCTAGGATGTAGTAAATGGGTGTTGCATTACCCTCCAACTCCTCAGTAAGGATCTTTGTGACTTATGTCTCTCTCTCTTATTCTAAAACATTGAGGTCAATGTTTAGTTCAAGTTTGGGGGAGGATTTATTATTTTGAGTTTTCATTCTAAGTACTTTTTATTTGTGTTTTATGTGCTTTTGTTTAAAAATCGCTTTGAATTCTCCCCGAATTTGTGTTTTATGTGTGAGGTAGTAAGGAAAGTATATAGAGTTGGAGGGAATAGGAGTTAGAACTAGGGACTTTGGGAAAGTTTGAAATTTAAGGTATAACTTGAACACCCTAGATTCCCCGGAGTAGGGAAACGAGTCCAACATGTAGATTAGTGTCATAGTACTTGGATTTGGGAAGTATTCCCCGATTAATCTTAGTGATAGTCTGGCATGATTAAAAAGAATTGCATGTATAAGGTTGTTTGAGAGAATGATTTATGGCACCAAAAAAAATGATGAATAATGACGATAAGGACAACTGGTCCTTCTAAGTTGGGTAACCCTCACCCGGTTACTTAGCCTAACGGCGGTTGAATCTCAATAGTCGTCCTAAAATGGACTAATAAACGCCAATGCGCGAGAAAAAAGAATAAAGGTGCCTCGAAAAAGTCTCGATCAAATATTGTACATGTGAGGGAAAACGATCAAAAGTGCCTTAATCTGATTATCCCAATGAAAGGGGTAAAAAATCGAAGAAAAGACTTAAGTCCAAAGCATAGTTGGAGAGGTAACCGAAAGGGGGATTTAGATCTAATGGTTTTACCGCAGTATGTGTTTGTATAATATCTCCGTAAACTGATGATTACCAAGAGAGTTAGTTCTAGCCGGTTGGAATAAATGCTCACGTATGAGTATCAACACACCTTAACTTCACAAGTCTTTCATTTGATGTATACCGTTTGATCTGAAAAATCTTTATGCAAGCCTGTTGCTTGAGATCAAGCAACGGTTTAAGTTTGAGGGAATTTGATCGGTGGTTTCTATGCCTTATTTTACCGATAGTTTTAGTTAATCTTCTTAAATGATTAGTTGCATTTTATTTCTGTTTACTGCATTTTATGCTTTGCTTGTGTCTTTTCAATGTTTTTAGGTTCAGGTAAGCAATCAGGAAGAATAGAAGCAAAAACCATGAAATATTTTGGTGATAGGCAGTGGGATGACACGGTGCCCGTGTCACCTTACACGGCTCGTATTAGCAAGTTTGGGACATGAAGAATTTTTTATCAGAGAGCTAGGGGGCCAACACGGCCGCCCGTGTCATCTGACACGGCCCATGTTGGCTGCATCGTGTCACCTTCTAATTTTCTTGGATTTTTGACCTTTGTGGTCCATGAGGGTATTCTGGGTATTTCCCTACTGCTGTGTTGGACCTGAGAGTATTTTAGATGCTTTTTGAGAAGGAAAAAGGGACTTTTTGAGCGGAGGAGAAACTTATGGTCAAGATTGGAGAACTGAAGATTTTCATGAGCGGAAGCAATTCAAGATCAAAGGAATCCTAGTATCTTGTAATGTCTAATTTTTATTTTGTATTTTCTCTGAACCATATGAGTAGCTAAACCCCTCAATGCTAGGGGGTGTCCTTGAATTGCTTTTGTAATTATTTTGATTTCATTTGTTCAAAGACATAAGTGCTTTTTCTTAATCATTTTTATCGTTCAATGTTCTTAATGCTTTTTCTATCAGACAAATTTAATCTGATTTACGGTTGACCTTAGGTCGGATAAACCATCGTTAACGCTTTTGTACGATAATGCATCAGTAGATATTACCTAGGACTAGGAATACCCTGTTGCACTTGGAACATTGTTGACATTATAATGCTTGAGATCAAACGTAAGTACCTATGGACATGGTAATTAGGTTATGACATCAAAGGTTTTCTCACTAAGGACTTAGGAGTAAAAAACGAACAGTTAAGAAATTATTATTTTAAGCTTTGTCTCTAAAATCATGATTAAGGTTGTTACAAGGTAATTCATACATCGTCCCTAGCATGCTTCTCATATCTGTCAGAAACCTATTTTACCCTTTTGCTCTATTTTCTTCTATAGTTTATTATTTGCAATTAAAATCCAAAACCCCAAGTAATTTTGTTCAATTGAGTTATTATAGAGCTTATATTACCTATGCAGTCCTCGAGATCATACTGGGGATAAAACCTTGATTTTAACTACAATATGCAAAAAATAGCACACTTGCTATTTTTCCAATCACCATATTGCAACAGAAAATACAACTCACATTTATGATAAAGTTATCATAATAATATTAATTGTATCATATTCACAATATCACATAATTGTATCATATTCAATTGTATCAGAACAAACAACCTACAATTTACACATTACATAACATCACATAATTGTAACTTGGTATTTTTGTTTTTTGTCTCTTGGTGTCTTGACTCTAAAGACCTATGATTTCAAATGATTATACTTGTTAGTAAAAATACTTAAAAACTATAACATACAATTGATATATTCTAAATATAGAATAAATTACGAACTTGTTAATTTTCCCATATGCCTTCTTCATGATCGATTCGAATAGCATGCACGGTATCTACATAAACTTCATCATATGAGGTAGGAACTTGTGTTGGGTAAGAAGGTGTGGACGGAATATCAAGACTTTCATCACTAAGAGGAATGTGTTTTCCTTGGAGAACGATTGACCATTTCCCCGATATGTCTGATGGGTCGGTAACATAGAAAACTTGTTTTGCTTGAGAAGCCATGATGAATGGTTCAGTCATAAAAGATGCCTTGCCAAGGTCAACCCGGGTGAATCCTAAGACATCAATGTGTACACCATTACTATTATTGGGACCCACTTGCATTTAAATAAAGCCACTTTGAAAATAACATAATCAATCTCCCAAATCTCATTAATGACACCATAAAACGTGGTAGTTGCCAATACAAGATTCTTATCTTTTGAACTAGAGAAATGCATTGATTCGACTTCAACCATAACCCCACTATTTTGCAGTGTACTACGATCATCTTTTGATTTTGTATAAAATGTATAATGACCAATGTCGTATGCGGTCCAAGTAATGACACAGAATTTTGACTCGTACGACAACCATTTAAGTATCTCAAATGCACTACGATCATTAGATACACTTTTATTAAACCAATTTATGAATCTCTTGTTATGCTCTATCAACAACAACTTGTCACTATTCGGGGATATTTTTTCCTCAAAAGTCTTTTATGAGTATCTATAAAAGGTTGAACTTCATCTATATATATATATATATATATATATATATATATATATATATATATATATATATATGTGTGTGTGTGTGTGTGTGTGTGTGTGTGTGTGTGTGTGTGTGTGTGTGTGTGTGTGTGTGTGTGTGTGTGTGTGTGTGTGTGTGTGTGTGTGTGTGTGTGTGTGTGTGTGCTTGAATAACTACATCCCGATCCATTGACTTAACATTTAGACCTTGAATACCTCTTCCGTCTATGTCAGCATGACGAGACTTTGGAATTCCTATAGAATTTGTGTCCGACAAATATTTTGTACAAAACTCAACAACTTCTTTTGTGATGTACCTTTCAACAATTGAAGCTTCCATTTGGTGATGATTCTTCATATATCTTTTTAAGATCTTGATATATCACTCTATTGGATACATCTACCTTAAATAAACTAGACCACAAATTCTGATTCCTCTAACTAGATGAACAAGTAAGTGAACCATAATGTCAAAAAATAATGGAGGAAAATACATCTTCAATTGACACAAGATTATGGCAGCCTCGTCTTTTAATTCATCTAATTTTTTTAAATAAATAACTTTATTATATATGGCATTGAAGAATAAGCACAATCTCATTATAGTTACTCTCACATTTTTTTTGTAAGATCCCACGGATAGCCACTGGTAGAAGTTGTTGCATCAATACATGAAAATCATGAGATTTTAAACCAGTTAACCTGAGATCTTTCATTGATACAAGTTTCTTGATGTTTGATGAGTAAAATTGAGGAAATTTAATACCTTGCAAACACTCACAGAAAATTTTCTTTTCCTTTTTAGATAGAGTGTGACATGCTGGAGGCATATAAGTTCTTTTTCCTTTTTCTATTGGATCCAACTCTTTTCATATACCCATCTTCTCCATATCAAGACGGGAAGTTTTACTATCTTTAGTCTTGCCTGGAATGTTTTGAAGTGTGCCAATAAAACTATCACACACATTTTTCTCCACGTGCATCACATCAAGACAATGTCTAACATCAAGACTTGACCAATATGGAAGATCAAAGAAGATGGACCTCTTTTTCCATATATTTTTTGCAACTGCCCCTTTTTCTTTCTCTCTCTTCCCAAAGACAACATTAATGTGTTCCTGTAATTGATAAACTTCATCCCCAATTAAAGTTTCAAGAGCCTCATCAAAGTCTTACTCTCCATTAAAAGCCTTACGCAATCTACGATAAGGGTGACCAAGTTTTAGAAGTTTCGAATGCCCAAGGTAAACAGTCTTTTTTCCAAACTCAAATTGGTGATAAAAAGTATCATCTTCACATATATGACACGCTCTATGTCCTTTGACACTATATCCAGCCATGTTACCGTAAGCAGGAAATTCGTTGATTGTGCAAAATAACATTGCATGCATCTTAAACTTTTCCCCAGAATATGCATCCTCAACTTCAACGCCTTCATCCCACAAAAGTCATAAATCATTAATTAATGGACTTAGGCAAACACCTATGTCATTACCAGGTTTTCGTTGTCCAGAAATCATCATACTTAATAGTATATATTTGCGCTTCATGCACAACCAAGGAGATAGGTTTTAAATAGTGAGTAGAACAGGCCACGAAGTATGATTAGTGCTTAGATTACTAAAGGGATTCATTCCATCGATGGCAAGCCCAAGCCTAAGGTTTCTTGGCTCAACTCCAAAATCCAGAAACAACGAATTAATTTTCTTCCATTGCAACGAATCAACTACATGGTGAATGTTTCCATCACGAGTCCTTTCATCTGCATGCCATCTAAGATTCTTTGCATCATTCAAATTAGCAAAAATTCTCTTAAATCGTGAAATTATTGGAAAATACCATAACACTTTAGCAGGAGGATGCTTCATACTAACATTGGCATAGTCATTATCATCACCATTGTTGGCCTTCAGCTTGTCACGCGACACACAATATTTTGGACATTGATACAAGTCTTCATACTCTTTCCGGTATAATATGCAATCATTAGGGAAAACATGTATTTTTATATACTCCACACCCATTGGATACAATATCTTCTTGGCCTCATAGCAAAGATCCAACAATTTGTTATCTTCTGGTAACATTTGCTTTAGCAATTCAAATTACGTGAAACTTTTATCCGACCATCCATTTTTTGCCTTCAGATTAAACAACTTTAACATCGTCGGCAATCCTGTAAAATCTGTGCATCTCTTATATAAAGGGGTGTCTTTATCACTACATAAAGTATCATAAATATGAGCTTTCTTAAAAGAAGGTTCCCCAATATCACAGAACATATCCTCTAGTTGATATTTCATATATTCATCTTCATCCACTGTTTGAATTTATGACGCCCGACTTTCCTCTTTATCCACATCACCATGCCACGTCCATATTATATAATTTTGACATATACCATCACAACAAAGGTGATGGAATATTTCTTTCTTTATACCCTTTTTGATATTAGCGCAAACAACACAAGGAAAATAAAAGATATCATTATTGTCGGAAAGATGTTTATCATCATATTCAAGGAATTCAAGAACATCGTTCTCATGAATCGGACCTAATCTATCAGCTTTCATCCAACTATGATCCATAACAACTTCTAAAATTTATACACGTATAATAATGTGAATGACACACCAAAATCTAATTCAAAAACTTAAGCATATGCATATGCAAATCTAAACCTAAAGCATATGAAACATGCACTCTCATACTCACTTGAGCATATACAGCATAAACAAATAAAAAAGGAATGAAGATGTTGAAGAATACCGTACTTCAAAGCCGAAGAATCTTATGCACGTAAGGAATGAAGATGTTGAAGAGTACCATACTTCAAACTGGAGAATCAAATGAACGAAGAGGGTGAATATTTGAGCATATACAACATAAACCGAGAAAAAAGGAATGAAGATGTTGAAGAGTACCGTACTTCGAAGCTGAAAAATCAAATGAACGAATAGGGTGAAGATTTGAGCTCCAAATAAACGGATACGAAGAGGGTAAAGATTACACCATCGGTGTCGTCTATGGGTCGCTTGTTTTCCTAGAGCATCTTATAAAAGAAATACAGAATAATTTTTGTTTTAATTTATCAGTAAACCCTTTAATCGCGGTTGGACAACCCAACCGTAGTGGAATTGTAAGTTCTCTAACAACGGTTGGTTTACTTCACTGTTGTAAAATCATTTACAATTTATTTTTTAAATAATGGACTTAAGTGACACACGCTTAATGTAATCTAAAAAATGGAAGAAAAAAATATAGTTGTTGGGAATCAAAGCTTGCTACACATCATTTATTACTACGGTGTTTTAAGACAACTGTCATTAAATTATTATTTATAAATCCAGCTACTCACTGGGTGCATAAATTTTAACCTATTACAACAGTGTATATGAATATGTTGTAAACCTGACGCTGTTGCTTTCTCATTTTGTAGTAGTGTTAACCTTCTAGTTCAACATTAGTAGTTGTTCAGAATGAAGGAGGATGAATATATTGAAGCCATGTTCTCTAGGTTTCAAGTTCTTGTATCTGAAGTTCAGGTTCTGAACAAGAGTTATACTATGTCTGATCATGTAAATGAGATTTTTAGTAGTCTTCCTACCAGATACAGACCCAAAGTGACAACTATACAAGAGGTTAACGACTTAAACACATTAAGTCTTGAGAATCTCATCAGTAATCTTCAGATTCATGAGATGGATGATGAGGATGACTTAGATGATGAGGAAATATCCTTCATCATTAAATGATTTTAGCATCTTGCTAAGAGAAATTCTCTAGAAAAGTAGTGGCTTCAGAGAACCTAGCTCTAGAGAAAAGAAGGATGATAAAAAAAAGATGCTTCAAACGCAAGAGGCTTGGTCACTTCATTGTTGAATGTCCTGAAATACAAAAGGACAAGCCAGTGAAGGAAAGCTTTCAGAAGGATAGATTCAAGAACAGATTCAAGAAACGTATCATTGAAACATGGGATAAACTTGACAATGAAGAAGACTCTGAAAATAATGAAGAGCGAGCTAATCTTGCATTGATGGCTCTTACATCTTTATAAAGTAGAATCTGACTCAGAGTCTAATGAAGAGAATGAGGTATTTTCTAAACTTTCTCGTTCATATTTAGTTACTTTTGTTCAGGAGATTATAGGAAGATGTCAAGAGAAAGCCAAACACATGAAAATACTGAATAAGCAATTTAATTTTTGAAAGATATGCTAAAGTTTGTTCAGAAAAAAATGAAGCTCTAGAGAAAGAAAATATTACTCTAGTAGAGGAAGTGTCTAATAAACCTCTTGATGAGCATGAAATGGCTCTTCAAGAATTTCTCATAAATGGCTTCAATAGAACTAAAATTGTTTCCATGATTTATGGAGTAAGTAGAAGAAAAAGACAAGGTTTGGGTTACTCATAAAGAACTTTTAATCCAAGGTTTGAGTCCTTGAGTAAACCAGCAGACCCTTCATCTTCAAGCTCTACTCAAAAAGGGTTTGACTCTTATTTTTCACATGCTGTTGAAAATGCCAAGGTTTTAACTCAGATAGGACCTAAATTTGTTGAATCAAAGGTTATGAAGAAACCAGAACCTAAGAATCTAAATTCAAAGGTTCTAAAGAAGCCATAACCTAAGATATCAAGAGCTAAGGTTTTGAGACGTGTAGAACATAAGGAAAAAATCTATTTAAGACAACAAACTTTTAAATCAAAAGTCTTGAATAATCCCAAACCTAGTCATATGAGAGAAAAGGTACAAAACAAGAGGAAACTTGTCATAATTAACCATAAAGAATCCATAAGATTATGGGTACCTAAATCTCAAGTTGTCTTTGATGCATACATTTTTCAAGGGGAAGCAAAACAATAGTCATGGTACCTAGACAGTGGCTGCTCATGACACATGACAGAAGAAAAGCATACTTTCCAAACCCTAACTTTGAAAGAGGGAGAAACTGTTGGATTTGGAGGAAATCAGAAAGGAAAGGTCATTGGTATAGGTATTATTAGTAACTCCTTTGTTTCAATTCATAATGTTTGAATTGTAGATGGACTTAAACATAACCTATTAAATATTAGTCAATTTTGTGACAATGATTATGAAGTCTTGTTTAATAAGAAAAATTTCATAGTTATGAATGAATCTAACAAGTCCATAGTGTTCAAAGGGAAGAGAAAAGGAAATGTTTATAAAATCAATTTTTTTGAATTGGTTGATTAGAAGGTAGTTTGCCTTCTATCTGTGAGTGATGAGAACTGGATCTCACATAGAAGGTTAGTTCATGCTAATTGGAGATTAATCTCTAAACTTCACAAGTTGAAACTTGTTAACGAATTTCCAAATATCAATTATCACCCAGATGCTCCTTGTGGAGCATGCCAAGTAGGAAAAATCAGCAAAATTGCTTTCAAATCTAAAAACATTGTCTCTACCTCTAGACCCTTAGAACTGCTTCACATTGATTTGTTTGGTTCTATCAATCTGCGTCAATTAATAGAAAGAAATATGGTCTAGTCATTATTGATGACTATAGCAGATGAACTTGGATTAAAATCTTAAGAACCAAGGATGAATCATATGATGTGTTCAACATCTTCTGCATACAAGTATAAACTGAAAAAAAAAACTAAAATTTTAAAGGTAAGAAGTGATCGTGGTGGTGAATTTGAAAATGAGCCATTTTAACTATTTTATGAAAAATATGAAATTCTTCATGAGTTCTCTTATCCTAGAACTCCACAAAAAATGGATTTGTCGAGAGAAAGAATAATTCTTTACAATTAGAGGCCATAACCATGATCCATGAAAAACAACTTACCTAAGTACTTATGGGGAGAAGATGTAAATACAACATATTATGTTCATAATAGAATCTATATTAGACCTATTATAAACAAGACATCATATGAGTTATTAAAGGGAAGAAAGCCAAACATCTTGTATTTCCATCAGTTTGGATGTACATATTATATCCTAAACAACAAAGCATATATGAAGAAATTGATGCAAAAACTCAGAAGGTTATCTTTTTGGGATACTCTAAATGCTCTAAAGCATACAGAGTGTATAAATCTGAAACCGATATGCTTGAAGAGCCAATAAACATTAACTTTGATGACAAAAATACTAACACTAAAATGTCAGAGCTATTTCAGAAAATTTCAGAAATTTGTGTGTCAAAAGACATATCATGAGCTAGAGGTCAAGAATCTGGAAGTTCAAAAGCAATCAATCCATCTGAAGCTGAGTGCTCATAAGTCATTAGAACTCCGGAGGCTAATGCTCTAAAAGGTGATCCTACCTCAGAACCTCATCCTGACAATGAAGAATATTAAGAAGTACAAGAACACCTTTATGTACAAGTATTCTCATCCAGAAGAGTTAATTCTTGGAAATAAAGATAGACCTAGGACTACTTTCCATTACTGAACCTACTTCTATTGATGAAACACTTTCTGATGATGGTTGGATTGTAGCTATGCAAGAAGAGTTCAACCAGTTTCAAAGGAATGATGTCTGGAATCTGGTACCCAAACCTTCACAGAAAAATATTATTAGAACAAAATGGGTATTTAGAAACAAGTTCATTGAGTAAGGAGATGTGCTAAGGAAAAAGGCTAGACTTGTAGCTCAAGGCTACTGTAAACAAGAAGGTATGAATTTCTCTAAAACCTTCGCACTTGTTGCAAGGTTAGAGGTAATCAGGTTATGTCTCTCTTATTTTATCAATCATGACATTATTCTATATCAAATGGATATTAAGAGTGTGTTCTTAAATGGTGTCATTTCTAAAGAAGTGTATGTCAAACAACCACCTGGGTTTGAGGACTCAGTCCACCCAGATTATGTTTTCAAGTTAAAGAAATCATTTTATGGACTCAAATAAGCACCCAGAGCTTGATATGAGAGACTGAATAATTTTCTATTACAAAATGGATTTCAGAAAGGGAAATTTGACATTACACTCTTTAGAAAGACTCTTAAGAATGATATCTTAATTGTCCAAGTGTATGTTTATGATATTATATTTGGTTCAACTAATTTTTTTCTTTGCCAAGAATCTTCTAAGGCAATGCAGGCTGGATTTGAAATGAGTATGATGGGAGAGCTGAAGTTCTTCCTTGGAATTCAAATAAATCAATGAAAAGTTGGAATTTATGTTTAAAAGACTATATATTCAAAGGAAATTATGAATAAATTCAAGCTTGAAGATTGCAAGATCATGAACACCACTGTGGATCCGACATGTAATACGAGTAAAGAGGAAAGCATCACCAAGATTTACCAGAAGCTGTACAGAGGTATGATTGGCTCTCTTGTTTATTTAACAACTTCTAGACCAAATATTTTATTTAATATTTGTCTGTGTGCAATATTTTATTTAGATCCTTGAGAGACTCATTTAACAATTGTTAAGAGGATCTTTAGATATATGAAGGGAACAATAAATCTAGGAGTTCTTTATAAGAAAGCTCTAGAATATAATCTAGTTGGATAATGTTGTATTAACTATGATGGGGGTATAATTGAAAGAAAATCCACTAGTGGAAGTTGTTAGTTAATAGGTGAAATCCTAATATCTTTGGCTAGTAAAAGACAAGCAACAACTGCCTTATCCATTGTCGCTACGCGAAAAAACCATAGAGTCGTCATTGAACTTTATTTATCCCAAAGGGGAGGGGAAACATCGTGAAAAGTCCAAAAGGAAGGATAAGATGGTCTCGCAACCAAGATATAAGTTTGGAAGCCGGTTATGCGAGGGAAAGGTACTAGCACCCCTCACATCCATTGTACTCAATGGAAATCGTTCGTTTTTCTTATGTGTAAGGATGTTTGCTAAGGGTTTATGCTTGCTATGAATGCTTTATTAAAGGGAAAAAGGTTTTAAATTAATGTGATCGCCAAGGATTAAGGCTCACATGCCTACGTATCCTCGTGGTGTAATGAGGAAACCAGAGCTCTGTAGTTTGGAGAACTAAGGGTGAAAATGAAGGAAGGTTGTTCGCCAAGATCTCGCAATCTTGTGCCTACATATCCTCTTGTGCAATGAGAAAGTCAGAGCTTCGTAGTTCATGAAACTAAAGATGTGTTTGTTGAATTTAGTGGGCGATGTTAACATTATCATTCTAGCATTAGGTTTTGTCGCTCGCATGTGAGGAGACTGATGCTTTAGCTTGTATTGCGGTAGAATGGAAATAACATGCCCTTTTACAAAAAAGGTTATGATTTATGCCCTCGAGGCAAGATGCCATATTTGATCGGTGATGTTGATTTTAGGGTAGAGATAAGTCCTCGAATAGGAACTCCTTTGGGTAGTACCCAATTCTTTATCTCAAAAAGTTTGCTTTGAAAGATGTGTGGCGAGTACAGTCACATCTTTGTATTGAAAGGCGAGTATCAATACCACACACTCTTAAGTGAACATCCTAATACTCGGAGAAGAAGAAGTCTTTAAAGTAAGAATAAAGCATTCAAAGCACCAAAATAATGACTATTGTTGAATTAAAGGATGCAAATCAAGATTAATATACAAGCATAATAAAAATGCCAAAAATTATGTATCAAGCATATGAAGAAAAAAAAATAGCAAGGTATGAAATTAAAAATAATCAAGGTTAGTCATAATTTCTAATTAAACATGAAAAGACATTAGTGATTACATTCAATTAGAACTAATTTAATTAAATGAAATTAGAAATTAATTCCTAACAAAATTAATCCAATAAAAAAATAATCTAATGAAAATGTATTGAAAAGTTTATTTAAAATGTTAGAGAAAAAATTATTAAAAAGAAAAAGAAAAAAAACAATTAAAATAAAACATAGAGCAGCCAGGGGGTGCAGAAGGTATGTCATTGGTTTATGTTCAGAAAAAGGGCGCAGGCCCATTAGCCTGGAAAGCCCATCATATGATTCTTTTGGTTGTTTGGTAGTTCATTAAGACAACACTTTTTATTCTATTTAGAAAGTTATAATTAGCAAAGTTAAAACTCGGACACATTAAGATACATAAATTATTAATTATTATTAAGCTTGATAAATCATTACTGATCTCTCTTAAGTTCTTTTAATTTCGTTGTGTCTTTTCTAATAGTTAATTTTTAATTTCAATATTAAAAAACTCAACAAAATTATTACTTACAATTAGAGTTCTTACTTGTATTATAAAGTAAAGCTAATGCATTATTTTTCTAATTAAAACTAAAGGATTAAAAAATAGAAATGTTACTATACCATAATAATAGGAAAAGCTCCTATACTACAAAAGAGAAGCCAGTGTATTAAAAAAGACAATCTAATATATTGGTCAAACAACATAAAAGTTACAGTTGCCATGAGGTTGAAATTATGTGACATAGCATTAAACCAATATAATAGTAAAGTATATTTAGAATAGGAAAAAAAATGCTTAGTAGTAAGAGTAAGAATGTAGTACCGCGTAGCAACAATAGAAAACAAATATCCACTTTTCGAAGGTTACGGGACAGTTGACTCAGGACGAAGACTACGTGCTGGTCTTTCCTATGCCACGTAAACCCTGACAGTTAATCGTCTTGGACCTTGCAATTCAACCCAGTGCAAAGTAATCGTTGACCTAACGCTAGGGGCACATTATAAATACTCTCTTTCACTAGAGGGTCACGTATTCAATTCTCTGCACACTTTTTATACTCGCTTTCTCTATTTCGTCTCTTATTTTGGCATCGGAGTACCTTGCAGGTACACCCCCATTCTCTTCGCCACCGGCAAACTAAGGAGCGCACGACGTGTTGCTAACTGCTGATCCTTTTCTGATCCGGTAAGATCAATCTCCAATTAGCTTCCAAAAATTGAATATTATTTTTGATGATAAATGGACATAGAAGATGAGTCTTGATGAATTTAATGAATTTTGGATGATGATGCTTGAATTGTTAAAGCTTGATTATTTTTGAATGTTTGTGGTTGAGTTCCACCAAATCTAGAATTTCAATGTGAAATTCTAGATGGTGATGATGATGAACTTTGGTGAAGGTTAGAGAATGATGAGAGGTGGTGAGAAAATGGAAAAATGGTTCAAAGTGGTTAACCCCAAAAATTCAGAAAAAAAGAAGGTTTATATAGATTTTTTTGATTAATTGTGGTTCACAATTTATCAATGATTAGGAACTAATCTAAATGTCAATTGCATATCATTGATCTTGGCCGTTAGATTAATTGTTATCAATGGTTGAGGTTTGATGAAAAATGTGGTTTGGTTTTGTGTTAGTTTGTGAGCTTTAAGGAAGTTAAAATTAGTTAAGGGGTTTAAGGGAAAACGGGTAAATGCATGGGTTTTATGTTAAAATAGGTAGTTAAGGATAGTTAGAAGTAAGACATGTTTGAGCATAAGTACCAAGTTTAGGGGTAAGGTGAATGGTCATTAGTAATTAACTTGAATTTTAATGCTTTTGCCATAATTTTTCTACCATTTTGTCTTGAATTTTAGTGAATCATTCCTTGATTTTAAGTGTCTTTGAGAAGTGATTTTATGTTGAAAATAAGAACTTTTGAATTAAGTGACAATCATTCAAATCTTCCAACTAACCATGAATCTCAAATAAAGAGATGATCCACACCAATATTGAAAATAAATCTGAATAATTACCAAATAATATCCTCCTTAAAAATCCCTTTAAATCGATTAAATCCACCATTTATTGAACCTTGATCTAATGATTGTGATATGCCAAATGTGATGTATGGTATGTTAAATGTATGACCTAATAGACAAATGTATGCAAATGAACAAAACCATAAGCCGGGTGAATTGAATGAAGAGGTAGGGAAAATTTGGGGTATGACAACTGCTTTTATTTAATCTTCTTAAACCTGAAGGTGCGATTCGCGTGAGTCTTTCGGAAATTTGAGGTAGAAGATTAAATATCAAGACCTGAAATTTGTCCTGAAGAGAGGGTGTAAGTGTTTGTGATAGGCAAGTGTGGTTGAATAACAATAACTTGTGATGGGCTAACGGTGCCAATACAAGGTTCTCGAGGGAGATGGTAGTTATTAAGATAATGACTGGAAATATGGTTGATGACATGGTGAAGAGAGGGTAGGTAAGATTAACGAAAGGTGATATCGATGAAAGCACGGTGGCCTATCATGTAGGATCTACGACCAGGGGTAAAGGATAAAGATGGCAAGACCAAGGGTAAGATCGACATATGATATAGGACCCAAAAGTATTGACAGAAGGTATGGTCGATGATAACATAGTGACATATCATGTAGGATCTACTGGGGTGTGAGATGGTAAGCCTTTGTTGTAGGTTCATCTATCGGGGATTGATTGAAATATCTGCTGGGGAATGAATCGGTCGTGAGTAAAATGCTTGATGCATATGATGTATGCAATGCATGATAGATGTATGATGTATTGACCAGAAAGTTTCGCTCCTCGACGAGAAAGGTTTATGATTTTTGTTTGCCTCCACAAAGGTGAAAATTGATTGTAAACTTGCAAAAGGTAAGCAGTATATGGTAATTTTGAATTTTCTTCTGCAAAAGACAGAGAGACGTCTTGCAAAAGGAAAGTATTCCTTGGTTGGGGAACAAAACTTCTTGTTCAGAGAACATTGTGATAATTGAAAGACTAGTCGTCAGCACTGTGGCTGGGGAAGTACATTGTATGACTTGAAAAGAGTGTCTGGAATGCTAATTTTAATCAACTGGGTGTTTGGAAACAAAATTATGACATCAACTATGAGGTTGAAAGTAGAAAGGTGAATATAAGCTTTGAGGTTGGGGACAGGCAGATAAAATCAACTCTGAAGTTGAGGAAAATGGGATAAACGTCAACTCTGAGGTTGAGGAAAAAGATATACACCAACTCTGAGGTTGAGGAAAAAGGCATACATCAACTCTGAAGTTGAGAAAAAGATAGACATCAACTCTGAGATTGAGAAAAAAGGGATGAAATCAACTCTGTGGTTGAGAAAGATTTGGATGTACATCAACTCTGAGGTTGAGGAAAAACATGATAGACATCAACTCTGAGGTTGAGAAAAACAGGCATCAACTCTGAGGTTGAGGAAAAAATATATTAGTCATCAACTCTAAGGCTGAGAATAAAAGATATGGGTCTTCGGCTCTGAGGCTGATGATAAAAAGTAACAATCATTACTCTGAGGATGGGAATAAAATATATTGGTCATTAACTCTAGGGTTGAGAATAAAAGGTATTGATCATCAACTCTGAGGCTGAGAAAAATGTTGGTCATCAACTCTGAGGCTGAAAATAAAATGATGGTCATCAACTCTGATGCTGATAGGAAAAGGGAGAAAAACATCAACTCTGAGGTTGAGAAAAAAATGGGATTACGAGGTTTAACATCAGTTCCGAGACTGAGCTATAGGGATTGACATTAGTTCTGAGACTAGGGAACAAAATATATACTTCAACTCTAAGGTTGGAAATAAATGATAGGCATTAACTCCGACGTTAGGTGTCAAAACTTATAGACATAAACTCTGAGGTTGGGGAGAAAAGACATGCATCAATTCTAAGGTTGGGAAATAGGATATACCTCGACTCTAAGGCTGAGGATAAAGGATATACATCAACTTTGAGGTTGGAGAAAACAAGATAGACATCAGCTCTGAGATTGGGGATCAACTCTGAGGTTGAGGATAAAAGATAGAGATCACCTCTGAGGTTGGAGGAAATAGGATAAACGTTAACTCTGAAGTTGTGGATCGACTATGAGGTTGAGGATAAAAGATAGACGTCAAATTTAAGGTTGGAGAAAACAGGATAGACATCGACTCTGAGGTTGGGGATCAACTCTGAGATTGAGGATAAAAGATAAACGTCAAGTCTGAGATTGGAGAAAATAGGATAGATATTAACTCAGAGGTTTGGAATAAAGGTTAATCATCAGCTCTGAGGCTGAGGAAACAAGGGGATCGGTCGTCAACTCTGAGGTCGGGAACAAAAAGATAGACATCAACCCTGAGGTTGAATAAAAAGGTAGACGTCAACTCTGAGGTTAGGAAAAAATGGAATTGATAGTCAACTCTGAGGTTGGAAAATAAAAGATAGACATCAACTACGAGGTTGGAAAAAAAGGCAGACATCAACTTTGAGGTTGGAAAATATAAAGACAGACATCAACTCTGAGGTTGGAGATAAGAAAGACAAACATAAACTCTGAGGTTGGGAAAAAAGTTTGACATCAACTCTGAGGTTGAGGGTACAAGTATTGACATCAAATTTGACGTTGGGGATACAAGATAGTGGTCGTCAACTCTGAGGTTGGGAACAAAGGGTATATATCATTTCTGAGGTTGAGGAAAAAGATATAGACATCAACTCTGAGGTTGAGGAGAAAGTTTGACATCAACTCTGAGGTTGAGAAAAAAAGATATATACATCAACTCTGAGGTTGGGGAAAGTTTTGGACAGATCTATAAAAGGCAAGTAGAGAGAAGAATTTTTCACGCCAAGGGAACTTGCAAAAGGAAGAATGTCACAAGGAAATAGGAAGGAATATTATGAGGGAACCCTGCGGGGGTCTCAATAAGGAATGTTGGGGGGTAAGGTTTTCTTAGGAGGAATGAAATATCAACTGAGGATTTATTTGTGTTTTTTAGGAGCAGAGCCAACGACTAAGCTATAGTGGGGAGAAGGAAACAGGCTCACTAGAGGAGCCTTTTTCTTGCTGTCTTGGGATACCAATATGAATTGGTGTTTGAAAGCTTGCAG